>MNCI01030039.1:362678-398064 GCA_015680685.1 Gnetum montanum | reverse complement strand
ATACCTCAGACTTGCTTAACCATACACCGTGACACATACAAGCAAGCCTGGGAAGACAACGAACGATTAACCCCAAGTGTTTCTTGTGGCGTTAAGGCATTTAGTCTGCGGAGTTCGACCGGATCGCGCGTGTACGCTCGTATTCGTATGGTAGAGTGTAGGGGTACCTCGACACTCATCAACAATGATATGAAATTATCCACCAACTTCCTAAATAATAACAATAGTACCATCCATGGATTATGACATGGTTTACTGCAATGCTTGTAGATTGTATGATGGAATGTTGGACATACTCACTGCACATCAGTTGGTTTTTCACAAGCTACACAAATTTTCCAAACACGCTCAAGGTTTTTATTCATCACAAAGATATCCACCTTGAAGTAGAAATCTCATCTATGATTTTAATATATTGTAATTTTAAAGCATTCAAAACTTGACTCTCAAGCAATGTACATAAGTTCTCACCTTCATCATGGCTATATAAGATTCTTTCTGCTATTTCTTCTTAGGAGCCACTCTTAATTTCAAAACTTACTCACCATCCTACTCTAATATATGTTAAGTTTCCAAGTGTTTTAGTGTAGTAACCTTTTGACAAGACAAATGGAAACTGTGATCACTCTATGTATCCATATCCAACTTTTGGAGGTTATTTAAGTCATGTAAAATGATGTGTCTTTGATTTAATCTACTATAACCAAACATAACATGATAGAAACAATTAACAATGTTATTAATGAATTTATTCATGAGTTAATTAAGACATTGATTACTTCTTTACCATGGTGGTAGTAGCATTGTCACAATGATAGCAGAAAAATGATGACATTGAATACAGAAACAAAGAGTCTAAAAAAACAAAAAAAGGAAATGAAAAGTTTAAATATCTTTAATATTGACAATCTTCAAAGTTATTCTTCTTAGGTGATTTCTAGATTTTAGTATTGTCAATAAACCTTTGGCTATTTATTTCTCTAATAGAATTCATAGATTAGTTAAAGAAAAATTGCTATATCTTGATCAATTTTTTTCTTATAACAAGTTAAATCATTGTATTAAAACATCAATCAACATGTTTATTTCCTTTGTTAAAACCAAGGTCTATTTTAGCATGCTTATTGGAATTGCAATTTAACTTAAAAAATATATATGTTGCTTTTTTGTTTATTTAATATTAGACTCCTAGTATTTATCTAGGTTTTATTTTGCTCCAAGATATAGTTGTTAATGTGAAAAAGAACATGGGATATTCTGTTAATGAAAGCTTGTATTTTATATAGAGGTACCATTATCAAGCTTGGTACAATAACAAATCTTTTCCTAATTTCAAAAATAGTATGAAAGCTTCAAATATTTCATCTATTGCTCTTCAATGTGAAGCTTCAAAAGGCTTTTTAACAATTGATTCATAAAAATGGCTTTAAAAAATCAGTTGATCTCCTAGTTTTTTTTTTTGATATTATTGATAAGAAAGGATTCTTTTAACTAAAAATCATTCTAAATGATGCATTTACTTCATTTTTTGACCGAGAGGCCATTACAAGTCATATTTTGGTGACGTTAACTTTGTCCATAATGCTACTAACATTGACTTTTCGAGAGACCATTATCAACGTTTGTTTATAATAGTGATAAAGCTGACGTGTTATGAAAAAAGGTTGCGTCATTCTCATTCCTATAAATACAAAAAGGTGTGGTAGAGAGTGTGAGTTAAATCGAAGAGAAGATCAGCAAGAAACTGAGCTCTCCTGTGAGTAGGATATCTGGGGCATCAAGAAACTTCACGCGATAAACATGATGATGATGATGAACATGACGAGTGGATCAAATCGCGGCCGCCCTTGCAGATGTTCATGGATCCTCGAGATTTCTGAGACACTGAGATTTGTTTTTATTTTTTCCTTTTTCTTTTTTGGGTTTCGATTTTACGGTACATAGTAGTAGTAGTAGTGGGTCGTATTACCTCTATCAAATCAGGATCAAGATCCTCAAGACGCTGCTGCAGCTGCTGCTACTACGAAATTTGAGGTGTGAAGACTGAGAGAGTAGTGAATAATTTGGAAGAGGAATGGGCACGGAATGGCGTGCGCTCTCTCTCTCTTTCTCTCTGTGGGTGTTTCTGTAATTTTGTTTTTCTGGAAGTGGTTGGAGTTTTTGGTGGGGGTTATTTGGCTGCCGAATTTGTAGTTTTGTACAGTGAAGTGAAATGAATGATGATGAAGATGAAGATGCGGATATGTAGCTGAGTTTTGCACAGACAGAAACACAGAGCCGACATGGAGAAGAAGAAGAGAGAATGGGTTATGTGTGTGTTTTGGGATTTTGCAGCAGACGTTTTTTTGTCTCGCCCAGAAAACAGGGAACATTTGTCGGCCAAGGACGATGAATTGAAGCAACACTGAACTCTGCTTCTGATTCTATTATGTACTCCGATCAGTGTTGTGTTTGTTTGTTTGGCATTTTTCTTGCTTTCTGATTCTTTGTTTTTTCACTTTTTTTCTGGGTTTGCTGTTTTTTTCAGCGGCGGTATTGTTTCATACTGGTACAGCGCAGACAAGAAACAAAATCTTAGACGCATATGAATGATACGGCGCATATTTTGCTGTGCTATTTTTTCCTTTTATTTTTTTTCCTATTTTTAAGCCTTTTTCACATGGTTGCCTCCTCCTCCTTTTGTATCTTGTAATATTGTTTTCCTTCTGGTTTGTGTAAAAATTAATAGTAATCATGATCACTGGTTTGGGTAACGAGAATGATGCAAAACAAAATTATTTGAGTTTCTTAGATGCATATGAATTTGATCCATGTGAAGAATTTGTGGTTGGCATTCAATAAATCTGTAATCTTGCATGTTGAGAATTTTTATGAATACACCAGAAGATGAAGGAAAGATGACTGAGGATTATGATTTTTTAACCTTGAGAATGCAACTTCCACCAACATGAGATGTGAACCTTGATATCATGATGCATAACCTTTGCAAACGCCTTGGTCTGCTGGACAAATAACTCCAAGAGCAACGCAACTTCCTTAAATAACATGCTATGCGCAACAATTGAACCAGGAGAAGAACCATCCGATGCCATTAAAATTGATTTGTAGAAAATCTTATGTCTTGGGCTTAGCCAACTACAATGTCTTACCAACATGTTTCTTGAATTTAATGGATTCTCAAACCCATGGTGGATCAGCTTACCGCATATAAAAAAGTGAGATATCACGTAGTACATCGCTATTTATATTATATTTTTATTTGTTTGAGCACTGATTTGGCCTAGGGCCTAGGCACATAATCAGTACGAAATAGCAATGCCAACTTGTTACTGAAAGTCAACTTATTTTTGCATGGTAGTTACCACTATACACTAATATGGTAATTTAGAAATTTTCCAAATAACAAATTTAATTAGGCCGAGGGTGAGAGCATACACTAATTGATGGAAATTTTTTTTTAGAAAATCCATCGTTAGGAAAAATAAGGTACAGAACTCTTGTTCTTCGTTTAGAAGGCATGAAAAATTGGGTTTTTAAATCTTGTTCTTCATCCAGAAGTCGTGAAATTTTTTACTTAAAGAACATTTTACTTGTAAACAAATAAGATTCTTTCGGCCAATTTATAGATATATATTATAAATATATAACTAAGCTAATATATTGACTATTGAACACTATTAAAGTGTTTCCTTTAGATATGATTCAAAAATGTTATGTTAATGTAGAAAATAGTGACTGTAAAGGGTTACGAGGAAATGATAGTGACTTTTGATGCAACAAAATGTTGTTCCTCATTAAACCTTCAATGAAGATGTTCTACAAAAGAAATACCCTTGTATAGCTGCAACTAAAAAAGTAGATGCATTTATCTTTTTTAATTTAAAAGAAATCAACTAACAAAACATGGCAAAAGAACTCTATTTGATCAAGGAAATCAAAAATAGACTTATTACTCATCTAAGAATTGAGTTGGGAAATTCATGTAATTCATGTTTAATCCTCCTACCCAAATGTTAAAGATATATGCACACATATATACTAGTTTATATTAACCATCTCATCATGCACTTTATTTCTAGAATTTCAAAATAATATGTGTTTAAGAAAGGACAAAGTTCATAAACATACTTAACAACTTTGTTGCATAAAGCTATCATAGGAATTTAATCATGTTGGTAAATTCATCTTGGTTTCTTTTATCTCATTTATGATAAGTTCACTATTAAGAGAGGCTAAGGATTTTATGATAATTAATATGTATTACTAATGCTATAATTATATCATATGCATTAAGGAGTACCACTTGGAGTGATGGTAAGGTACTTGTTTCTTAAGTTGTAAGACCTAAGTTCGAGCTTGGGCATAGCCACTCAAGAGGCTTGGTAAAATGAGCATTGAGTCTCTAGGAAATAATTTTTTACATCACATGAATTTAATAATTTTTTAGTATGAGATATATTATAACAAATATAAAAATTAACAAAACATCCATGATGCTATAAGCCCTGATGAAATTTGATAAAATTAAAAAAAAAATAAAGAACAAATCTAGGAGGGTTATAAAAGCTAGCTTTACAAAACAAAATTAAAATCATATATCTAATAATGTTGTTAAAAAAACTTCTAAATTATGTTATGATGAAAAATATGGTCTTGATTCAAAATGGATCATTATAAAATTTTGCTAGAACCTCCTTTCAAAAGGAAGAACCTTACTAGTGGGGTTCTTGTATGTGTTTTTAAAGGAAGAGTAAAATCATCTACCACATCAACTTCTTGAAACAATAGTAAAAACTATTACCGAATTAAAAGAAAAGAGATTAACCTTACAAGGTAGATCTGTTATATAGCAATAAAATCAAATATATTAAATTTCAAAAATTATGACTCTGAAGCATGCTAATGAGAAGTGAAAGAACCAAAGGCATTTTTATGTCTACTCAGACCCTATTGGATCTATTTGACCATACTATAATGTAGGGCTATACTCTAGAATTAAACCTATGATTTGGGGTTTCCATGTCAAAACTCTTGTCACTAAGCTAACACCGCATTGTTTATATTGCTTGATAAAAGTATTTAAAAAAATTTTCCATGTCTAAGTTGTATTAAATTTATTTTTCATTTTGTTCAGACATGGGTTTTTCTTTTTAATGCAAAGTTTATCTACTTTTTCTAATTCTAATTCTTTGAGTTTCTTTTACAATTCCATTCCTTACTACAAACTATACACACTTGCATGTTTTTTTTAAAAGAACCTATTTCAAGGACCTCTCTATAATCATAGTGGTCTTTGTTACATTTGGCTAAAAGGGGGTGTTGGAACTCAAAATAAGAAAAACATAGATACACTCTAAGATATATAGTCCAATTACAACTTCATATAACTCAACATTGCTCACTAGAACCAAACACATGACTTGGAGCTTCCAAATCAAGTGTCTTACCACTAGGCTAACACCTCATTATTACATTTAGCTAAAAGACATAAGAATCATTAAAGGCATTAGCTTCATTCCTTTCAAAGGACTTGAGGACCCAAGTTAATCAATATTTTTAGTTTAGCATAACTTCTTGCAAATTTTGTTGCAAAGTTCCATGTTTCATATTTTAGAATTAAGTCAAGAAACTCAATGAAGAAACATAAGAGATAGGACTGAAATCAGTTGCACCCCTTTTAAAGGAAGAATAGGAAATTACTATCTTTATTAACAAATGTTCAACAAACGTTTGGTATAAATTTTATGCCTCTTAATTTCAATTAATACAAAAAATTCAAATCTTTTGTACTTTGTGATGCCATTGAAAGGATGTGCTTTTTGTTCTAGATTTGACATGAAATCAAGCTCAAAGAATTAATGGAATTAGAGCATCCACTACTTGCTAATCATTGTGTGAACATTGCTAACCAGTTTTTATTGCATGTGTAGGTTCCCCCTTCATGAGTTGATACATGATACCTCTTTTGCAACTTTTGTAATGAGATCAATTGTAGCAACAACCTTCTGAATTCATCCTCATGTTGTAAGATGTTTCATTACACTACAACCAACTGAGTTATGACTGAAATCCTACTTTTACTATGAAATGACATAACTATCATGATCACTACTATTTATGGTCATTACCAAAAAATCCGTATCACTGAATTTTAATTTTGATTTTTGTATAATTCATACTATAACAAACCACTTTTTTGCTTGGGTTTTGGTCTCAATAACTATGGAAGCATGTGTTTCCGTGCTGTGTTGTGAGGCTGTGTTCATTTTGGTGGTGACATTTAGATTTTCATGTGTATGATTGGTTGTAACATTAATAAATTTTCATATTGGGTTGGCTTTCATTTACAATGCTACGTACTATGATTTCAAACATTTTTTAAAGAATGCTTGTTAGGTTTTGTTTTTTATAAAAAAATACTTAAATATGCATGTGGAGATCATTTTTAAAACATTGTGGATATGCAAAGAGTTTCTAGTTTATTTAGGAAATAGTAGAAAATGCTTTCCATAAAGCAAATTTACAAATATCATTTTTGAGTTGTAATAATTTTGCATAGTTGCCAAACAAAATTCAAAATCAACTCTTTCTTAAAGTAGATAGCAAGCTATTGTTATATACCTGTAAGAGGTGGAAAATTGACTTGAGCAACCAACCATCACTCTCATTGCCATCATTTGATGCATCCTCCTTTACCAGTAAAGATAAGCCACATTGAAGAGCATTTTAAATTTACACAGATTCAATAGGTAAAATAAAAATTTCATGCTAAATATCCAAAAACATTTTTTTTCATTATCATTTTGAAAAAAGAGTTGCCTATTTGTGAACTAAATTGAACAAGTTAACCTTTCAAAACTCCTAGAAAAAATCACACCTAAAAATTATAATATATCAGTACATTAAGCTTTGTTAACATTTTAAGTTACATGTTATATCCAGGGCATCTTTAAGACTGGACACCCATAAAAACATAGGGAACCCATAGCTCTCCCATGTGTAGCATTAAAGGTTAACATGGACAAGACTTGAAGTTAATAATATAAGACACTATAAAGATATCATTTTGTATGCATTTTGTGCACACTTTGTGATGATTTGTAATAGCTACGACCTTACCATTAAGCTATCAGCTAATTTGTCAACTTCAAGGGATGGCAATATTTGTGGGAACATCTAAATTAGTATGTTTTCTATGATGATTACATAAGAGATTAACTAGTACCTCCAAGAAGATATGAAATTCAAATACAAAATACAAACATGACCATAAAACTATTAACAAATATTTTAATTTTCTGGTATACAAATTACAAAGATAGTCCTTTGTTTAGAATTTGCTCAAATGTACTAGAAGATTCACTTTTTGGCACTTCCACTTGAAGGAAATTCTTCTTTATCTACCTATAAAAAGTTGTAGTTAAAAATCAATGTTATTGCATATGACAATCTCACTATAGACTTGGTACCAAAAATGTATGGATAGATCTACCATAACCTAGGCATTGATGCAGTGACTAGAGGCCTTCTTGATTACAACAAGTAGATTTTGTGCTTTTGGTTTTAACCATGGGAATTTATCAAATCACAAGGCAGAACATTTATGGATCTTAGTCTTAGGCTTATAGGATATAGATAGAATTATGTTTTTCTTAATTTTATTTCATAGTTATTAACATATTATATTAATATTAAAATATTAAATATTAATTTTTATTTATGTAGGAGTAGTTAAGTAGTGTTTATTTAATGTTCTGTTGTAATAGTACCACTTTATGATTACAACTTTAACATGTACTAATTAGATAACTATCAAACATTTGAATAAGTGGTTCTTCAGTTATGAAACCACTTGCTTATTACATTGTATGCATACCTTTATTTTATACTTTAATAAAGTCAAGTTTTAGTTGATTTTTGATACTGTTATTTTGGCTGAGAGGTCAATGACTAGCCCCATCCAAAAAAGTCTTCTTCTGGTAAAATAATTTTATCATCGTAACAATGAAGAGAGTTCTCTTGGTCACGTTTTTCTTTCTTTTCTTTTCTTTTCTTTTCTTTTTGGCTGAACTTTACCATGGTAAATAAATAAGTATCATTAATACTAGGATAATAGATAAACTTTTTCACTAGAATTATTAGTTGCAAGAGTCTAACTACTCTATAACTTGGACATTGTCCTAGGAAAATCAATTCTTAATGAATCAATTTGAGATTTTTTAATTTGAAAAATATAAAAAATTATCTTGGCCAAATAATAAATATATAGCTAAACTAGTTATTGATTACCAATTGAAACACTCATATTTCCTAAAAAGAAGTTTAGGACAAGAGTTTTAGCAAAAGCATTGTAAGGAATTTTCATTGTTATTAGGTATGTTTATGTTTGTGGCCCTAGCAATAGATCATTTTTGTTTAATTACATTCTTTATTAGCATCCTTAGAATAGGTAGTGATTGTTGTTGCTATCTTAGAAATATGTAGCTTGAGTTTACATGTTATCCTAGAAATGGATAACATATCTTTATTACAGCTCCTTATTATTAGTTCTATTGATCTCTGAAAACAATGGTTCCATGTTCTAGAAATAAATATATAGAATGGTCAAGAATATAGCTTTAGTTGTTTCCTACTCATTGGTAGTAGCTAACAATAATTGTTTATCCTCTTTTGATAGCAATCTTTAACGATGTAAACTATTTGCTTTAAGCTGGTTTTACCAAGCGTAGTTGTTCATGTGCCGTCGAGAAAACTTTATACACATGATAGAGTTGGAAAAAAAGTAGATTAATCACTTTAATACAAAAATAATAAACCTAACCTATTGAACCATTTCCAACCTATCACAAGTCCATACTAGAATTCTGCATCATGAGTCTTAACAAAATTTATTATACACTAGATATTTCTTTCATCCTTTGCCTAGAAAGAAACTTGGATATATATTTTGATTTTATTTTAAAAATAATATCACCATTGAGAAATTTAATAAACCTTTTACCTATACTATATGGGCC
Organism: Gnetum montanum; assembly: GCA_015680685.1. Lineage (NCBI taxonomy): Eukaryota > Viridiplantae > Streptophyta > Gnetopsida > Gnetales > Gnetaceae > Gnetum > Gnetum montanum. The sequence continues at coordinate 389,047 of MNCI01030039.1, read as the reverse complement.
TATTATGTCTAACCTATCTACGCCTAAAATCATATCATACTCTGCTAGTTCATAATGGAGATGTCTAATGGGGATAACACTATCATGGAATAAAAATAGAATATTTGCATAATATTCAAACATCATTATTCTATCACTGAATTGCAAGAACATACTAGAATTTCTATACCAGAGATATTCAAAAAGTATTGAAAAATGGATTGGGCTAGGCTCTGTAGTAGAATCAATGATTGCTGAAATAGAATCAAGGCTTTAAACCTTATATTTTAATTTGTAGATTACAGATAAGAAGGTTTTTTAAATAAGAGACTATTCCTATCCTAAAGAATGAAGATGATTTTTCATTAGAAGCTTTAATTTTGATTTCATACCATTCTTTATTAATAGCCTATTCAAAAGATTGAAATTTAGCTAATTCATTTTGTGATCTTTCAATAAAAATTTCTAATTATTTTATTCTTACTTGTCTGAGTATCGTTTCTTGCTTGCAACTTTGGATGGGGAGGCTTTGAATTAAAGTATGGATGTAATATAAATGTAGTAGGATATATGTGGTATTTAGCTTCTTTCTATGCCCATTCTTCAAAGTCTTACAAGGATGTTAACATCTTATCTTCATGAACCAAATCTACAATAGCCTTTCCTATAATCATATTGTATATGTCCCTAGCATCAAAACATTTCTTCTAGTATAATAATGTTTTTGAAAACATCATATATTAAGACTTGTTTATAAGCTCTTCTCAATTATTCTACTTCTTTTTTGGCAATTTCTAATTGCTTATGCATATTAATTTTATAAGATTTATCAGAGCTACAACTACTATAATCGTCAACTTTTATATCAAGTTGATTAATGCATTAAATAATAGTTTGCATATTTGAATCTAAGTTGAATATATCTTCTTTAGAAAAATTTCAATATGTAAACACCAACTTTCAGTATCACTTACTATTTCATATTGGGCTTCACTAATATGATGTGTGAAGAAATTTTTTTAATCTATTAGATTTTTTTTGTGGGCACTTGGATGTATAATGGTAGGCCTTGAAAATGAAACAATAAATTTTCCTTTTATTCTTTCTATCACCTTTAGGAAATATTTTTCTATAGAATCTTCTATTTGGTTTTTCTCCTCTTGTTATTTTGCACCTTTTATGATAGCAATATGTTCATTTGGTTTCATACATCCAAACTACTGTGGATGTTTTCAAAAATAGAAAGTTACAACAAAAAATTTATGATTTTTCTTAATAGTTTTCTTAGGATGAAGATCTAAACATATAGTAGAACACATTTGAATTTAAAATAAGTGACGGTCTAAAATTCAAGAATACAATAGGTGACTAGAAAAAATAAAATTTTCCCTAGTCCCGCTGCTACTACTATTCGTGTCACCAATCCATTATAGACTCTGTCATAGCCAACACTACTCATAGTTGTCAAAAGAGGGAGAGAGAAGAATATGGATCCTGCACTGTTAAGAGAGATTACCTACTACCATTTCTATGCCACCATGTGTTTGGGGAAAGAGAGGAGGTTGCCTACTACTGACACCACCCATGCTTCACTGTGCATGCGTGCTGCACTCACACACCTAACTGTCATCCATCATCAGCCTACTATGTGTATTGGGAGGGAGAAAAGAGACCATTGTAGTCTGTGCATCTACCTCTATAGATCCTACCTATTGAACTACATTTTTGGAGAGAAGGAAAAGGCCAATGGTAGCCAAATCCAATCTCCTATTGATCATCCTTGTCTACCACATTTGTTGTGGGTGCATAGTGGATACTATCATGCATATGCCTATCACATGCATGAGCTTCTACTACCCCAAAAGAAAGAAAGAAACCTATTGTCTACTTGTGGAATTCCTAGGATCTAATGTTTCCCTATTGGAGAGGAAGCAGACCCTCAAATTTGTCCCACTCATACAGTGTGTTGTGCTCCAATTGATGCACCATTGTCCGCATGTCAGCCGTTGATAGTTCGCCTGACACCATGTGCATAATGCCATTGGAGAGGGAGCACCTCTAACACATGGGGCAGAGAGACTACCACCAAGAGAGACTTTCCACCACCTATTGTTGCTAGCAAGAGGTTTCCACCCAAATCCAATGTTCCCTAGAGAGAATTGCACCCCTCGATCATGTGTGACATGTTCAGCCTTAATAGTAGCACCTAGCCAAAGGTAGTGAATGCCCACGTATTTGATGCTCATGGTCACCTATGGTCATTACAGCCACCACCATCATGACCATTCGTGCCCAACGTAACTCCCATAACCACCTAGATGACCACCACTGGTTATGCCACCACTAATGTGCCCACTACCCATTTTCATGAATGCCTGCATTCTTCCATCACCCTTGCCATTACTTCTACCATGAACACCCATGTTTGTTACCACAACCCCACTGAATTGCCCATGAAAACTAAGAGCTCTGCAATATCCACATTAATCATAATTCATAAACCCTTTTTTAATTGCATGCTATGTAGAAGAATGTTACTAAGAGAAAAGTACTACCCATTTTCCAAGGATGGTGCTACCTTTTCATTTTTTGTGATGAATGCTAAGCTAACTTTTTATCAAAATTTGGTAGCCACATCAATTAGAAAATACATTGTTGTTGATTCACACCTCATCAATATCATTGTTGATCTTCTTGAAAATGATTATGAGAATTGATCTTTCAAATTTTTGCTTTTAATAATTTAAAAAATGTATTTTTGTTTAGTTTTCTTGTAAAGGATTTGCCACATGGCTTATTTTCCTTAACAATGCAAGCTATTGAGGAATATATTAATTTTCAGGTTTTCAAGTTTTTATGATTGGATTTGTTTAAAAAAAAATAGGTGTAGGCATCATCATCATGATCAATGACTTAAAAACTCAAACTTCAAGAATAAACATTGCAACGATGTTTCTCTACTAATGTGAAGCAAAAGATTTTAATAAATCTTCAAAGCCACTAAATTAAATAGCATATCATAAAGATTTCTTTTTTTTTTCGGTTGTTACTATATCTACATGTGGAGCTAGCAAATTACTTACTTCTTAGTCTCATTCTTATTATTTACAAAACCTTAAATGGTTAATCACACTCATGCATTAACTTGAACTAGAAATACACCTCTTAAAATATATATTTATATAATTTATGCACCTCAATTCATTGGATTTCTTTATAACACTCACCTACTGTCCAAGTGAATCAGAAGAGATAAATATTATTCTTGAAGAATAAATCTCTATTGGTAAAGATAGAAAACTAATAGGACTTTTTAATTTTTATGGCATTTAAACTTATTTAAACATGGCCTCGTGCCTAGCATGGGTGAGGTTGACATCAACACTTAGCCCCCAAACTTTAATTGCATGCACTTGTAAGGATAGCAAAACCATAGAAATTTTAAAAGGAGATACAATTGAAAACATGATAAAATAGACAAATTTACATTTAAAAGTAAACTACGTTGATCTAAACATGATTAAAATAACCATATAATCAAAAGAGAACTAGATGCAGGCCACCCTTACCGCACCATCTTATTTAATCAAATTCTAAATATATAATTTTTATTTTAACTACATAGATCTATATATATAATTAAAATATAACTAGGATTGCATTCCCAATCTTATCACAAGGTAAAAGTCAAAAGTATGTCGACAACTTCAAGCACGAGACTTATAGAAATCTTAATGAGGAGGATAGGCTTAGGTTAGATCGTGGATAGCCTTAACCTTTGGATTTTCCTTGGGATTTTCTACCTTTTTTTTCTTTGAATTTTAGGAAAATAGGTTTAAATGAGGAATGGATGCTAGGGATAGAATTACTACTAGACCCCATCACACTCAAAAAATTACTACACTACCAATGAACATGGTTCTCGTTCTTTTCTTTCTTTTAGGAAACTTTGCTCATGGTGCACTTCATTTTCAAGGTAGGAATTCCAACACGAGTCTAGCCAATTAGGTGCATTGCTGAAGAACACTGTCCTTTTGGAACTTTTCCCATGGTGCAATTCAACCCTCATGTATGTGCCTTTAATTACAATTTGATGGCATCGTAGTAGGTCTCCTGGGTGGCTAAAAGTTCTCAAGTGGAGACGAACACACTTTACCCTGTTGTTCACAAGATAACCATGGATCATCACACCTGAGGGCTAGGGCTTATGAGAGGGAAAATGGAATTTTCCAAGGTCACCTAGTGATTATGGCTAATTATTCTCTAATGTCACATATCCTCCACTTCATGATCATGATAATTACATGATAAGTAGTGTAATTTCCCTCCTCCATAATCCAACATAAAAAATAAACTAAAACCTTAAGATTGATTGGAAAGAATCATAGCATTATTAAAATATATAACATAAAAGAGATTTTATGTAATAGTAATAAGATATATTATAAAAATTATTATTCTTACATTATTTTCCAATGGTGTTATGATTACCCAACACCTAGTAACTCAAATGATAATAATGATTATTAAAATCATATGAAAAGCAAAAACCAAAACCAATATGCTAAGAAAGAGATGATGGAAATGCAAAGAAAATATGCAAATGCAACTATATACAAATGAAATGCATGACGAAAGGAAATAAAGCATGCAACTAAGAATCTACTAGGTGTCCACGTGGGGCACTTGAGTAGAAATGCTTCAAATGAAATGCATTAAAATTCCTATGTAACCTATGTCCTTGCAAATCAGCAATTTTGTATACATTGGGGACAATGATGTCTGCAATTTGGAATGGACTAGACCACATAGGAGAAAAATTAGTTTGAGGGCTGGTCTAACCAAATGATCTATCTCTCTTAAGGACTAGGTCACCTACTTGAAATACTTTAGCCACATATTTCTTATCAAACCAATTTGTGACAATTTTTTGATGGCTACATAGATTTTCAATCACTTTAACCCTTTTAAGCTCTAGATTCCAAATGTCACATGTACATGATATTAGATACTCATCATTTGGTAAATAGTCCAAGAAGAATTGATATGTAGGAATCTGAAAATTAATTGGCAATATTGGTTCTTGTCTATACACTAAATCATATGGTTTAGTCTTGATTGATTCTTTATAATGAACCCTATTTGCCCAAACTATCCAATTTAGTTGTTTGTCCCAAGTCTATGGGTTTTGGGCTATCATTTTCTTAATTCCATCCAATATGATTTTGTTGGAGGACTCAAGCAAACCATTACCCTATGAATAATATGCAGTTGTCACCTTGATAATGCCATTATGATCTCTAGTTCAATTTGTAAACTCTATGGAGATGAAGGCAGGTCTATTGTCAACTGCTAAAGGGTAAGGATATCCATACCTCAAGATTATATCATTTTCTAACAAGTAAATGAGCTTACAAGATGATACAGTTTTAGTTTCTTTCACTTCTAACCAACGTGTGCAATAATCAATGGCTGTTAAGATAAATTTGTGTAGGGTAGTAGACAAAGGATTGATCACTCTGATAAAATCTAAAGCCCATGGTGCAAATGGTCTAGTTTCTATTATAGGCTGTAAAGAGGCTAAACTCTTGGGTCTTTAACCTTAAATATTTGACATTATACACAAGTTCTAACTAGGTTGTAGGTGTCATTGATCAGGCCAATAATAACCAACCCTCATAATTTTATGAACTAACAAGTAGTATCCTATATGTCCTTCCTCGTGAAGCTATTTTAGAGCATTGTTAGCCTATTCTTGGTCCAAGCACTTAAGGTATATCCCTTGGAAGTTTTTTGTAAATAGTTCACTACTTATTAGAGTGAATTTTGAACATTGTGATATTAAAAGCTTTCTCTTATATCTAGGTAAATCCGAGGGACAATGATGGAAGGCTGAATAAAATTTGATATCACCATACCATGGATTGTACAATTGATTGGGAGTAAATGGGATATCATTTTCCTCCTCAATGGATAATATGTAAATATGAATGGATTATTTATCTTTGGGTGCATTACAACTTTTTGAAGTTAAGGCTTTGGCAATTAGCTTGGCAAGGCTAGTCCCTCTAACTATCTTGGCTACCTTCCATTGAATATCATATTCTTGCAACTTCATAACCCATTTAGCGTGTTTTTTACTATGATCTTGTAATTTAGCTAAAGTAATGATGGCTGGGTTAGGGTCAATGACATAAACCTTTGCATTTAACATGTAGTAGTGAAATTTATTTAATGCTTTTATTATAGCATACAATTGCTTCTCTATGGGTGAGTATTTTAATTCTACATTCTTTAAATGTGTAGACATGAGAGCTATGGGTCTCTCACCTTGATCAACTACATCTTGGGTCAAGATAGCAGCAACAGTAACGTCGCTAGAAAAAGCATTTAAGCAAAAGTCATTTTCATACCAAGGAGAAGCTAGGATAGGGGCATCTATAATGGTCACTTTAATAGCAAGGAAAGCATTTTTTCTTTCATCTGTCTAGTGCATATTAATATCTTTATTAAGCATTTCATTTAATGATCTGACTAATTCAGCATAGATAGGGAAAAATCATCTTATGAAGTTAATTTTTCCAAAGAAAGCCCTTAGATTAGTCTTGGTTAAAGGGTAAGGTACTTCTAAAATTTCATTCACCTGCTCGAGATCAATCACAATCCCCTCCTTAGTCATTATATAACCTAGGAATTTACCACTTTGAACTCTAAAGATAGATATGTTTGCATTCAAGGTGATGCCAAATTGTCTACATCTTATAAAAATGTTTTTGAGGTCTCTAAGGTGTGTACCATGATCTTTGGAGAAAACAATTAAGTCATCTAGGTAGATAATAATGCACTTTCTAATCAGTCCCTCAAAAGTTTTGTCCATAGCTCTTTAGAAAGTAGATCAAACATTTATGAGGCTGAAGGGCATCTTAGTGAATTGAAAAGTTCCCCATTTTGTTGTGAAAGTTGTTTTGTACTGGTCTTTCTTATTTACTAAAATTTGATTATATCCTAAATACCCATCTAAAAAGGAATACATTTGAGCACCATTCATGATTTGTAATAGCTTCCCCATAAGGGGGAGTGGATAATTATCCTTAATGTAAGAAGTATTAAGGTTACAAAAATCAATACATAACCTTAATTCACCAGTACATTTTCTAATGGGCACTAAGTTTGATATCCAACTGGAGTGTCTTACTGAGTAAATAATTTTGGATTTTAGGAGCTTTTTAATTTTTGCTTTCATGAGGGCTTCAATCTTCTAATTTACAGGTCTAAGTTTTTGCCTAAATGGTTTTATTTTTGGCCTAAGGGGAATTGTATGTGTCATCACTAATGGATTGAAAGTTTTAAGGTCTTTGTAATTCCAAGCCAGAACATCATTAAACTCATGTAGTAATTTGACTAGGCTTTGTGTTTCATCTAAATGTAGACAAACTCCTATTTTAACAAGATATTATCTTCCCTTGTTTTGAATTTGAATTATTTCAGTCTCAGCTAATGTTTTCCAATTAGTATTTTTGGAAAAGTCTACAATCTTGGTATGCAAGTCATCAAATAATACTCCATAATTGGTATTTCAGGAGATATTTTGTTTAAGAACACAACATCTTTTGATATATCTCCTTGGTCACTAAATTCTCTTTAGAAAATAGAAATTTACAAACATTGTCATCATCATTAAACACTTGAAAATAAAATACATTATCAAGAATAGAACAGGATTTCACCTTTTCAATAATAATTTCTGAATCCCAAGCATTATGTTTGAATGGGACATCCAAAGTGGTGGCCATTTGGGCTAGTGCATTAAGAATGTAATTTTCCTCTCTTGGTACATGTTCAATGGTTATGCATTCAAACTCTTTAAACAATTCAAGAATGTAGGCCTTATATGCTTTCATGGTAACACCTTTATCATCAAAGGTTCCATTGACTTAGTTTACTATTAGTTGGAAGTCACTATAGATTTTAAGCTTGGGTAAGTTGTAGTATAGAGCTAGCTTGAACCCATGTATAAGTGTTTCATATTTGACCATGTTGTTAGTCATAGTTTTTGTAAAATTAATGGCTTTAAGGATAGGAGCTTCACTAGGAGGCATAAGCATTACTTCTACTCCACATCCTTTCTTGGAAGAGGCACCATCCACACTTCATATCCAAGTGTTTAAGTTCATGAAATTTAAAAGATCGATCCTCTGATCAAGGTAACAATGATCTACATCAAAAATTGGTTCATCCTCTAATATTTCATTAGTTAGAACCTCACTTATGTCCTTATTGTTTCCTAATGGTGGTGGGTCACTGAAAAGAAAAGTTCATACCAAGAAGAAGTCAATCTTCCAACTCATTCCTAATCATGGCCTCTCTTAGGTCTATCTACCTCCTCTCCTCATCAACTACTTCTTTATGATGTTGACTTTCTTCCATCACCTTTCCTAGTCTTGTTGGTCCCATTTGAGCAACTTCACCTTCCACTTAGCATGCTCTTATCCATGCATCCTTGCTTCTAGCTAAGCCATCATCTTCATGAGGTCCTCCTAGAATTTGTCCTACAACTCGTAGCACATAGTTTCTTGAGCTTGTAGGAACTATTTCCACAAGTTTAGTGCTTAATTGGTAGCTGAACATGACCCCTCTTCCACCCTCATCATGTATTCCCACAATGTAAGGGTAGAGGAGGAAGAGGTCCCCTCGATGATATGTTGGCACCACTCATAAACAACCGTGAAAGGTAAGGGTCTAACAGGTGCTAGATTAAGTGGCTACACTACCCTCTAGAGAGTCAAGATAAACCTAGAGTGTCACCCCCATAGTTACCTTTAGAGAAAAGCCAAAAAGAACTTATGGATGTTTACCTACTGGCCCAAGCACATGCAGTGCAAGAACACAAAGTGAGCCACTTGCAACTTCCAGACATTCTCAGACTAAATAAAATATCTATCAATGAACTTCATAGCCTCCTACCAGAGTAATAGGAGCACTCGCTTCAATACCTAGCCATTTCTAGTCTTCAATACAAGCCCTTGGAAGAAGTTGTCTATGTCCTACAATCCCTAGTTAGTTGGCTGTACCACCTCCTCAGCCACATGCACCCCTAGGTACTCTACCAAAGTAGATTTCGTGAGGTTTATTCCCATTCCACGGAACATAGTGAAATCCCTCTCAACCACTTGTAAAAATTATCTATGAAGTCAAGGTCCCCTACCAACAATGGTAGCAAATCACCCCACCCCACCTGCATGATCATATCCTATAGTTCCTAGTTATTTCAAAATCTAAATGCATCAAGTTTGTACGTCGATGTCACCCCCATTGCCTTGATAGCCTCCTTTTACAGCCACATAGCTAAGAGTGTCATTTGCACTAAGGGATGAAGTGGCCCTACGTGAAAAAGTTGTTTGTTCCTAGCTTTCTAGATTCACTAAAGAACAGTTGTCGCAAGTGTTTCCCCATGCACCTACAGTGATGGAGGAATGGTGGTAGTGCACCAAACATTCAAAGAGTAGGGGCACAGTAGGAATAGGTGTTGTACCATTTCAATGTTAGCACTATAGAGGGGATGGCTATTAATACTTATTACTCATCATGCCTTCAAGTAGGCATAATTAGGCAACATGCCCTGCAACAAAAGCTAGTAGAAGCATTTAATTTTTGTTTGGAAGCTACCCCTTCCACAGAGTACCCCAACCATGTTCTATTGGATATTTAAATTTGATGAGTTTACATGGTTGGATCCCTATCATCCCCCATTGGATTATCTTGTGGACATAATTGCAAAGGTTCTACCATATGCATGAGTCCTCAAAGGCTGCCATCCCAGGCTAGTACTTGTTAGCAAGGATGTGTACCCACTACAGTTGGCACTTGTAATAATTTATGAACCTATTTATAATTCCTTGGTACCTCATAAAAATGACATCTTCAAACCTTAGAACCTCCAAGCCCCCAGATGCTTAGGCTAGGCCACCTTTTCCTAGCAGACCATGTGCAAGCATTCCCTCCCTTTTCCTTTGGATCATATCAAATTCCATATAATTTGGTTGACCTTGTTGATGACACCCTTTGATAAGGCAGAAATGGAGGTAGCATATCTAATGATGGTTAAAAGGACAAACGTGGCCAAAATGATTTTTCCTTTTCTTCTCAATAAACATGTAGTCTAGTGGCCTACCCAAGATTGGAGCCCCTAAATCAAATGAGTCCAAGTTGTTAGTATATCCTAGGAAAACATGGGTACTCCTAGATGAGTCCTACATTGTACCTTGCAAAATCCCAAGCTTCTAATGAACTTGCATTTTACCCAGTCCCTCTATGTGGAAGAAGTGTATTGTAGATTTTCCCTTGTTAGGTTCTAACCTTATTTCTCTCACCATTTTGTCCAAAGCCCTATTGATAGCTAAGGCTTGTGGGATAGCTACCCAAGTCATAATAATTGTGTCATCAACATAATGTTCAGTGATGTAGGTAACCCCCTTATAATTTAACCCTTTAACCTCCTCCACCCAACAATAAAGCTTCATAGTATCCATAATGATGATAAATAGATAGGAAGAAAGGGGGTCACCTTAACATAGCCCTTTTCCTAGGGAGGAAAACCCTAGAGGCACCCATGCAAATCGAAGGAGTAGGCCACCATCACTTGAAGATTAATATAGAGGGCCACAACTTTTTGCTATATCCATTTTATGAGCATAATGTCCCAAAGAGCATCCCGATAAACAATGTCATAGGCCTTTGCAATATCAAGTTTGATGCACATACTAGGGAACCTAGCCCTCTATATGGAGTGCATGACTTCCTAAGGAATTAGGATCTAATCTTAGATATATCTCCCCTTAACAAAGCTAGCCTAGTGGACACCAATCAAAGATGACATCAACAGTTGTAGACGTCTAACAAGAATTTTGGTGAAGAGTCTAAGAAGCATATTACACATCCCAATTAGTCTAGAGTGCATGAACATCACCAGGTTTGGGATCTCTGGGATAAGCACAATTCTCAAGTAGTTTATCTCATAGCAAACATATCCCCACTTCAGCATGTAGTTGAAGGCATCTAAAACATTACTTTCCAAGATATCTAAGAATTCCTAGAAGGACTCGATAGGCTAGCCATTTGGTCCCAAGGCCTTAGTAGTTTTGAGGGAAGCCATGGCTTCAAAGAGTTCTAGCTTGGTGATTAGGACAACTAGCTAGTGATTATCCTCCTTCATAATGACCTCTTAAATCTAGATGGAGATAGGGAAGAACCTCCCCCCATCCAAAACCCCACCTAAACCCCCACCCAAAACTTCTGCATCTCTTAAGTAATGCTATGTGAATCATGCAAGAGGGTTTTCCCTTGAAGAGTGTAGTGAATTATTTTGGCTTAATTATTGGGTTTTGTAGTGGCAAAAAAGAAAAGAGTGTTCCTATCCCTTCTCCCAAAGCTATCAGACCCTTGATCTCTCCTTCCAGTATTGCTCCTCTTCCCTAGCTAGCAACTAGAACTCTATAAGTAAGTTTTGCTCCTTCTCCTCCAAAGATTCTCCATTCCCCTATTGGGCCTAAATGCTCAACAACCTTTGCTAGAGTACAGCCCAAGTAGTCATCGTTTATAGGCTCTTAATCTTCTTTTTGACACATGAGCTCCCTTATTTCAAAAAATCTTGAGGGTCTATCTATGTAGGATACTTTTCTCATATTTCCATCATCATCTTTTGCAACCATACTTTTTTTAACCATGCCCTCTTGAATATAAAAGGCATAGGTCCCAGCCTATCTAGTTAGAGATCATGCAAAAAGAACATGATAATTGGAAGCTTGTCACTCATGGCTAGTAATTGAGACCTCATTATTAAGGAGAATCTCTTAGTTTCAACCCAAACCCTATCAGTCTAGGAGAGGACACAATCCTTACCTTTTCTCCTATTGCTCCAAGTGAAAAGTTAGCATTTAATATTCAAATCCACTCACTCATAAGCCTAGAGCATTTGCAAGAACTCATGAATTTTGGGTGGAGGTTCAATATCTTCCCTAGTATTTTCCCAAGAATATAGATGCTAATTGAAATCCCCAATTATCAGCCACATGCAACAATTAGGAACATGAATAGAAATATTGTGAAGCTCATGAAGATGCTCCCCCCAATTCTAGGGGTCATAGAAGTTCATAATCCAGAGTTCCTATGAGGGCAAGGACATAGTGAGACTCGAAGTAGATTCATCCACAACATCAAAAGGCATGAATGAGAGGATAGCTAACCCCCTGGCCCTACCCCAACTTTTTACAAAGTAGGAAAACCAACCCTGTCATTACAGAAGATTATAGTGGATGATGTGTAGCTTAGTTTCCTAGAGGCATAACATTGTACAACCTTCATCATGAACTAATTCTTTCAGTGTACTTCTTTTTTAGGGGGAAACATGTTCCTTGCAATTTCATGATAACATCTTCATGGTCTATTAGTGGAGGGTTTTTTGTATACCACTTTGATGGTTACTTGAGATCCCAAGTTAATATCCTACTACATCTTCTTGTTTCGTATTTCTTGTATAGAAGGTTTGCCCATGTTTTGGGATTCATTAGCAACCATAAAGCCCTATTCTTCTTTCTTCAAAATCTTCCTAGCAAGTGGATCCATTGGTAGCTAGGTTGTGCCATGCACCACCAAGATCCAATCCCCAAGCGATAGGAGCTCCTCCTTAGCAAAACACCAAGTGGTAGTGTGCAAATGCCCTGGGGCCCCAAGGCAAAAATAGAAACACTGATTTAGGATAGGAGGAGGGGGAGTAACATCCCCCTCCCTAGCTATCACGACACCTTGGCAGGAGCCCTCCTTCCCACGACCTAGGAGAGAAGGCATCAAAGAGTTCCATCCCTTTTTTCCCACCAACATTCAATCATTAGTGTTTGATCGTATATTTATCCCAGATGCCCTGGAATGCACCCTACAATCCTTAGTCACTTGGTTTCCCTTACTGATGAGTCGTCATTTTTGCGACCACGATATCGTGTATCCAATATCACAGCATGTCTCTTCATCTATAAATAAGAGGTAGATAGATGAGCTAGAAATCATTAGATCATTAGATTAATTAGTTTTAGAGTTAGTTTTGATTTCAATTTTCATTTTCTCTCTCTCAACCCTTTTCCTCTCCATGTATGCCCATAGTGTGGTGATTGTAATTGTACGACATCCTTTATTCGAGTGTGATGTACTTGGACACGCACATGACCGACAATAAAGATCAAGATTACTTCATCATTACAGCATTGACTTAGATTAATCATTTAATTAATTTTTATTTACTACTTTCCTAGTTAATCTCTCTCACCCTTAAACTCATGTTAGAATGTAGAATGAGTATGACTTGATTACGAGCATTTAAGTGTGACTACTTGGTAACCCAGTAGTGTATCTAGGATCTGCGCTTGGTAATCCTAGTGGTAGTCATGCACAGAGTCCAAGATGTGTACAGATAATCAAGGAATGGATGCTCATCGCACTTAGGCTAGATTAGATTTTTTCTCACCCTTCTCTCCTAGCTTAGTTAATATTACTTTCTATTTTCTTCAGGAGTAGCATTAGATTAGAAACCCATCATACACCTCACTCTGGACTAAACCATACTTGACAAAGCTAATACTAGTCTAGGTGGAAAGACAGCGAACTATGACCTAAGGCTAATTATCTAGATGCCACAACTATTTTGTCTACAGAGTTCAACCAGATAGCGCATGTAACACTCGTATTCATATGATTGAGTGTAGGGGTATCTCACCACTCATCATTGGCATCGTTGCCAGGGACGGTGCTAGTTATCTAGATTAGTTATATCATACAAGGTCGCTGTAAAGGAATTAACAATATATCTTTTAGAAAAAATAATTATTAAAAGTCACATATAAATTCACACACAACTTCACAACCATGGCTCTCCTACAAGATTACAATAATTCCACACTTAGTGAGGAAGTTCATTGGAGGACCAACGAACTATATGATGATGAAGATTGGATTACACAACCTGAAGTGGGGGTTTCTTATAAACATGAATGAAAGAAATGCCATCCTAACACATGAAGGTATAACTTACCCAATGATGATGAACCCCTACTGGCCACTACAAGCTTAACGCAAATACAAGAGGTTGTTCGAATCTCTCATAGGAATTGTAAAGAGAGCCATCTACCTAGGCTTGATTTAAACAACTTTCCCCATTTTTCAGGAGGCTATGACTTAGACCCATATCAACATTTACAAGCCTTCTACGATGCCTGCACATGGAACAACATTGATTATGGTTGGAAAAAACTTAAGCTCTTTCCCATGACACTCCTTGGCTAAGAAAAAGTATGGTATAGATCATTAAAACCAAATTCAATACAATGTTGGTCAACAATGGTAGAACTTTTTAATGAATGATATCAAACCTACACAAGAGTGTCAGCCTTGAGGAAACAAATCCAAGAGTAGAAACAAGCACAACATGAACCCTTGGACATGGCCTTAGAAATATATTACACATTGTTAAACAATTGTCCAGGCCATGGGTTTTCTGAGGAAAGGCTAATGTACCATATCATTGATGGGCTACGAAATGAAACAAGAGAGACCTTAGGAATGTATTCCCAAGGTCAACTATATGAACTATGAACCCATCAAATCCAAGAGCTTATTAAGTGGGTAGCAAAAGAAGAAGGAGAATTTTCTAGATGGGAGAGAGTTGAAAAACATCAATAGGACCAAAATTTCAACTTAACAAAGGTCCATGATCATAAAAAGGAGAAATCAACCTATCACAAGGAGAAAGAATCATCTTTGCCAATACAACAATCATTAGAAGAAGTCAAGGCAAAGATCAATAAGATGTTGGAATGGAAATATCAAAAGTGTGGAGAATTTGTCAACATTATTGGAGCTAGAGTTTTGACAACCTAAGAATCAGGAAAAAACATTAGACAATTGAAAGGAAGGGATAAGGAAAATAAGAGTTCAACTACCAATCATACGTATGAATGTAACATATGCCTGTACGATCACCCCAAGGGCCAATACCCAATCTTGTCACATTTACATGAGCATTGGGGAAATACGTTACATCCAGAGTTTGTATAGAGATACTGTGTTCAATCACAGTGGCAACAATCCCAGTCATGGGGGAAATCATCCCTAAACTAGAAACACCCTTCATATGATCCAAGCCCAAATGCTTATCTAGTTCAACATCCTATTTTCCCAACTAGGCCAACATAATCTCTCTCACCATATTACCATTCTTCTCAATACTATCAGCCCATGCCTTCACCATAACCACTGCCTTGTGTACCATACACTTATTCTCAATTTCAATGTTCTCATCCTTTCCCTCCTTCTACATCGCCACCAATTGTTCCATCTGCATAACAACAATAACCCACGAATGTTACTTGTGCTAATATTACTAATATTAGTGAGAGTCCTCAGTAACATCGAAGGCATCCCTTCTTTATAAATGACCCTAAGAAGGGACAACATAATTCTGAGGCCACTACATCCTCCAACTCAGCACAAGCCCTACACTGTGGTGCACCCTTATCTTCGAACCCAATGCCTCATGTAACTTCATTAGGGCCACCAAATAACACTCTAACAACCGTATGGTCCAATGAACATAGGCATGGAGGGCAACGTCCCGATCCTTTCATACCATCTAATNTCGTCTATGAATAAAACACTCATGTGGATTGTTGGTTGAGGTGTGTTCTCTGTTGTCAAGTCTTGAGAGGTCAATTATTTGGACAGTGAGCTCATTACACCCACTCATCCATTCTACAAATAAGAGGTTTTGTTCGAGGGTACAGTGATATTCTTGACATTTTTAAAACTTAAAATTACTTTTGTGTTCATTGTATCCAGAATTAAGAAGGATGGACCAAGAGGGAATGATTAGAATGTGACATCAAGGGGACTTGCAAATTCTATTTGGTGCTGTCTGTGGGAGTTATCATGCAACAGGGTTGTACTAAGATCCTTGTAGATCTAATAAAAAATGGCAGTAAGAGTAATCAAAAGGGTGCTAAAAAGTCCAATGCTGTTCTAGGGGGTCCCACTGGAAAGACATGCACCCATGCCTGAAGGTTGGCAACTTCTCTAGATTCAAAAAGAGAGAAAAAAAAGAAGAAAAGAAGGAAGTGCCACAAAACAAAAATCACTCCTCCCTTGAAAAAAATGCCAAGTGATCATATGCCTTGTTGTTATGGTACTCTCATGGTTGCTCATCATGGGATGAAATAATGCAATGTCACTGATTAGAAGAATAGACTTGGTCCTGATCTTGTAACGACGGGTTAATGACATGTTAATCAGTTACCTCATATCCCAATCTCTACAATCCCTTTCTCTAGTTCATCTCATCTCACTGTTCATGTAATTGTATCTTGTGTCATGTGTAACATAGAATTATTACCTCATTTTGATGATATTTACATGTGTGTGTTTTGTGGAGTTAGTGCGGATTACATTTAACCCTTCTAGTGCCCACAGACACTTTAAGTGTGGTTAAACAAGGGCATTATAGGTTAGAACCTACTTTGGGGAGGACCCACTTGTGTAATCTTTTGTAATCTTCACTTATGACATAGCTCACACCCATAATTTCTTACCCTCTACATAATTTTTCATAATGTTCTTTCTTTTTTATTATTACGCCTCTGAATTTCAATGTTCCTATGTACCATTACATAGCCTTTTTCTCCCATATGAGGTTTTATTGATAAAATCCACACCATCATAATTAATTGTGCCTTTCAAATTAATGGAATTATCCTAGCCACCTTTAACATGTGCCACATGTCCTTGCTTTCATATTTTATTTTCCAAAAAACCTTGAAAATTTGATTTTTCCCTTAGGCCTAAAACATCTATGCGATATCGCGGCCGACGCGATATCGTGTACGTGATGTATCGTATGCGATATCACATCCCTCCAACCCTATAAATAGGTGACCCCCTTGCAACACTTAGCATCATTTCTTTCCATTCATGTGGGGGAGTTTTTCAATTTTTTCTCTACGACTTACGAGTGTGACACCTTTGCTTTTCATCCTCTATCTCGCTCGTTGGTACTCTGATTTTAATTCTGTCTGAACCTGCTTGAACCCAGAGTGTTTAGCTTAGTCTTGGGGGAGGGACATCTACCAAAACGCACCTAAGGTTTTTGGAATTTATCATCATCCAAAGGACATCATCTAGGATAATTAGTTATAACACTTAGAATAATTATGCCCAAAAATCATTTAATCCCTAGGTATACCAGGAAACTAAAATTGGAAACCACTTAAGTAAAATAGACTTATTATTACAATTTTTTGGATAAGATCATACAAAGATTAAAAAAGTTCATGAATTAAGGCAAGTAGTAAGGTATAACTTAACTTCAAAAACAACCTTACTAATGCTTAGTCCCATGTGATTGTAGATGGCCCCAAAACATGGACAACAGGAAGGTCCTACTCAAGGTGGAAGTAAACGATCTCGGAGAGGTGGAAGACAAGATCCTGCTGGACAACATATAGAATAGGAGGAGAAATCGTTCAGTATTCATAAAGATGACCCTCCTACCATATAGTCTAGGCAGGTAGAAGGAGGAGCTGCCGTAGCTCCTGAACAGGGACAACATCTCACGTTGCCCCAATATTGTGTTCAGGCCATCCATGAAAAGTCCACATTCGCTGTAGTGATTATGCAGTTACACTTTGAATATTTTGTAGAGTTCACTTCTGAGGTCGTTAGGGATCACCTCAAAGGATCTCCCTTATGGCCTACCCTCTCTGAAAATGGTGCTTGGTACCTAGGGGGACGTACCAGTTTTGGCACAATAGAGAGCAATGAACTACTATCAACATTTGTGGTGTGATAGTTGATTTCTTTGCGTAGGCCATTTTGGAAGTATTAAACCTTCCAAATATAGGGCCCAAAGTTGCTCAGTTATCCACCCATTTAGACCCCGATGTATGATGGGATTGGTTGGAAAGGGCTTATGGAAGAGATAAAACATTTGGTGAGTTAACGATGGAAGAGAGGATTTACTTCGAAATTGGAACATATCACCTCTTCCCCATGAAGGGCTTAAAAAGAATATCAATGTATGTGGCTAGAGGATGCACAGTGTTGATGGGAAAGGTTAACACTAACCTACCCCATCTATATTTAATGGAGATCCTAAGGAGGTTCAAGGAATGGAAGACAGGGAAGATGGCATTGCCTTTCCCTTATCTTATTAGAAAGCTTTGTCAATATGCTGGTATCCAGGGGTACACTAATGATGTTCTCCAAAAAGCCTAGACTACTTCATATGCTGAATTGTTAAAGTTGCTAGCCCCAAGGAAAATCATTGGTGAGACACTGGGACTAGAAGAAGAAGAAGAACAGATGGCTAGACCAACTGCAACTCAACTTGCAAGACCTAGTCAACCTCCAAGTACAGGTCCCAGCCAACAACAAGAAGCAGTGCCCAGCACATGCTAGGATCAGCCACTGTCATAAGACTACAGACCATCGATGAGCCATCTCAGGGCCATCGCTGGGATAGTTAGTTGGGGAAGTCGTGATGATGCAAACCTCTTCCACATCATCAATGATTCCATTTAGCCCAAAGTTTCTATGGATTGCACAAGGGATGAAGTATCTATTCACATAGGAGGAGGGGAAAGTAGATTGTCACAACAGATCTCAAGAAACACAACATCTTTCCAGGTGTAGTTAGAAATTGGTGAAGGGGCCACTGTGGTGGTCATGCAACACCAAAATGCAACACCAAAATAGCTTGCCTTACAGGAAGAAAATAAATAGCTTGTTGCCGACAACCTTCGATTGAACACTATGGAGAAGCAGAAGAATGTTCTCGAGGAACACTTTCATTAGTTGCGAGAATAATTCATTCAGGTCAACCAAGACATAAGTCATTTAGCCAGGGAGAATTGAACCCTCTCAATGAAGGAGGTATGCATAATTCGTCAATAGACAGCTATTGAAATAAGCGTGTGATAAAATGAGGCTAAACAACATGAGAAGCTGAAGGAGCACTTCCGAGATTAGGTGGGGATGTACAAATAGATCCTAGAGAAGGAAATCCATATGGCCAAGGCCCATATCAATGCTATCAGTGCTCAACACACTGACTGGCAGGCCATCTTGGACACATATGCCTTTTCCTGCCAAGCAAAAGTTAAGATCTGTGACCTACAAATTCAGGATCTAATAGAATACATGGAGTTGGAAAACCTACGATATGCCAACCTTACCATGTTAATAGTAGGGCACTCGAGGACAGAGCTTGAGTAGCAGGTAGCAACCACCCACACCAAATATGAAGTAGAATTTGCAGAATGTAAGAATATGTTGGAAAAACTGGAAGTTGCAAATTCGAAACTTGAGGTGGTAAAGACAAGCTACCAAGGCCAAAAGGATGTCACAAAAGATTTGGCTCGACAGATAGCATATTTTCAAGAGTACAAGGATAAATCCAGAGCCTATGAGGAGGAACGATTTGTATTTGCGGCCCAGTATGTCAAGGCCAATCAAATGTTTCGGCAACTACCCTGCCCGTGGGAGGTGCCGACTCCATCAAACATCGAAACATTTGCATGGATGACACAAGATCCTTGAGTGAAAGAGGAGAAGCTCTAGGCCATACTTCAGCACCATCAAGTCTCAAAGCTTGGAGCACAAGACAAAGAGAAAGCACCAATGGAGGAGCCACCACCGCCAAGAACTACATGAGTTTCACATTTTTGTAGTTGTAGCACATTTTTTGTGTTGTCTCTTTGTTTTGTTCTCATTCCACACTATGGCATAATCCCATTTTCACCATCCAATAATCCCATACCTATCCACTGTGTAATCATTGTAAGTAGAGGACGAGTTTTCGGTCAGTCGTGGGGTTATGATGAGTCATCATTTGGGTGACCACGATATTGTGTATATCGCAGCATGTCTCGTCATCTATAAATAAGAGGTAGATAGATGAGTTGAAAATCATTAGATCATTAGATCAATTAGTTTTAGAGTTAGTTTTTATTTCAGTTTTCATTTTCTCTCTCTCAACCCTTTTCTTCTCTGTGTATGCCCATAGTGTGGTGATTGTAATTGTACGACATCCTTTATTCGAGTGTGATGTACTTGGACACGCACATGACTGGCAATAAAGATCGAGATTACTTCATCATTATAGCATTCACTTAGATTAATTATTTGATTAATTTTTATTTACTGCTTTCCTAGTTAATCTCTCTCACCCTTAAACTCATCTTAAAATGTGGAATGAGTACAACTTGATTACAAGCATTTAAGTGTGACTACTTGGTAACTTAGTAGCATACCTGGGATTTTTGCTTGGTAATCCCAATGTTAGTCATGCACAAAGTCCAATATGTGTGTGGATAATCAAGGAATGGATGCTCATCGCAGTTAGGCTAGATTAGATTCCTTCTCACCCTTCTCTCCTAGCTTAGTTAATATTACTTTCCATTACCTTCAGGAGTAGCATTAGATTAGAAACTCATCATACACCTCACTCTGGAATAAAGCATACATGACAAAGCTAATACTATTCTAGGTGGGAAGACAGTGAATTGCAACCTAAGGCTAACTTTCTAGATGCCACAACTAGTCTGTCTACGGAGTTCGACCAGATCACGCGTGTAACACTCGTATTCGTATGGTTGAGTGTAGGGCTACCTCGCCACTCATCACTTATCGTAGATTCCACAAGATGCTGAGGACTCATACTATGGTTGGACCAAAACCAAAATATTGAAGTGAACATTCTCATATTACACAGTGAGCTTCTCCTCCCCAAAAGATAAGTTTAGGATGACCTTCCTCAATAAGTCACTAGAGGATAAGGACCTCCAAACATAGAACCTCATATAGCCCATCCATTCCTTTGATGCCATGAATTTATCAAAGGAGATTAACTCCCCAAAATGGCCCACCAAAGCCTTTAGGAAATCCACCATCCAAAGCTCCTAGGGCACCCCCAAGACCCTAACCCAAATAAGAGCCCTCAAGAAAAGGCCAATCTCCTGATGCATCCCAAGTTACCAATGTGTAAGGGCTAGGCCCCTATTCTTGAAGAACCATGGATTCCCCAACAAGACATAGTCTCATTCCTTAGTAGTTTGAAAAACAAACAATAGAAGGTAACTACAAGTGAAAAAACCTAGACCTCTCCCATGGTCCATGAGGCCACCACCCAACACATAATCAAATCCAGCCTCATGTGTGACCCAAAGGACACAAATTTCTTGATAAGGCTTAACTCTATAGTGGTTAGCTCATATTGTGATAGCCCATTTACTTGTAATCACATTATTTCCCTCAATAGGGAGACTAACTCAATGCCCCCATCCCTAGGGTTCAAGCCAGTAGCACTACCCCTTTAGCTAGCTTCTCCCACCTTGTGCCTAGGCCTCTAAGGCTACCTCCCCTAAGCCTCATAGGACCACTATCCTCTCTGGTTTCCTCCCCAATTCTAGCACCTCTAGATCTTCCACCTTCATGCCTGCCACAGCTAACATAGCCTCCATGCAGCCCCCACCCATTAGCATCATGTGCTTCACTCCCTCCATCTTTGTCTTATGCCTCACTCCCCCCTCTCATTATGTTCAGTTCCTATGTATGTTGTTGATGCATCATTATTTTTAGTTTCATGAGTTATTAGAGTATAAGTACCCCTTTCATGGCTACAGAAAGGTCACATGATGACCTTTCAAGGCATCATAGGACTAATAAATTATGAACATCTTGCATTGCTGATGGATTGAAAGAGAAAGTGTAACTAGTTTTATTTCCTTGACATATAGCTTACTGTGTTTTCACTTTAAAACCTCTTTCTTTGCATCTTATGACATGATTTAGAAGAAGGGATGTTCCTGTAAAATGAAGCACAGTTACATATTTATTGTTGGTAAAATTAAAAAAGATATGTTGCCAAGACAAAAAGGAGGAACAAGGATGGACATTATGTTTGATTATTAAATAATTGTTAAATTTCTAATATATTAGATAAGGAGGAATTGAACCTGAGATTTGATAAATTAGAATCCTAAAATGTTGGAAATGGAAAATTTGGGAATTGAACTTGCAACATATTAGAATGTCATTTTAATTAATTTTTAATAGTGACCTTGGAAAGAATTTAACTCATGACTTAGTGGTATGTAATAAGTTTAAAAGCAAGTAAAAAAAAATTTCCAAGAAAATATCAATTATAAAAAACAACCCATTATCTCTTGAATTTCACTATTATAAAGAGAATGGAGAGGGGGAGAGATAAAATAAAGGGTGAGAGCATAACTAAAAGGGAGTGTGGCTAGCCAGAAAAAGGGGCAACAACAAAAGAAGATTGTTGCTATTATAGAAGCTAACCAAAAAGAGCTTGTGTTGCTGAAACAAAAAAAGGAATAACAATAAAAGAATAATGTGTGTGCTCCACATGATAGTGAAATAAAAGAAAATTTAAGCTAAGCACCAATGCAACAAAAGAAAAACCTAACCTCTTTTGAGTGGTTGCACCTAAGCTCAAACCTATGTTTTACAACTTGAGAAACAAGCACCTTACCATTACTCCAAGTGGTGGTCCCTTCAAAACTTATTTTAGAATAATACTATAAAATTAATGTAATGTGGATCCATGATTTAATTTGGTGTTTTTTTGAAATTTTAATTTAGAATTTTTAATTAATTAAAATATATCAAATATTAATTAGTTTTTTTATTTTAGTCCTAGATTTTGATATTTTAATATTGAACAATTATGAAGTACCTTGTAGGTCTATATTTTCTTTAATTCAATTAAAACATTAAGTTCTTGCATGGTAGCTATGGGATATTTATCATTGTTTCAACTAGTGTAACATGAGTAAAATGTTGGATGTACAAAAAGTTTAGTATCACAAATGTTTGCTAGCTAAATTATAGGAACCAAGGAAAATAAATAAAAGACAAAAAATAAATTAGAAACCCTTGTAGTTTATAAAGTAAAAGTGACATCAAATAGGCCAAAAGGTGGGCTACAACAAATAAGTAAATGTGGGATGGTGATGTATGCTTTATGACATGCTTATGATAACATCTATTCTTTTTAATATGTTAATTTTCCACTTCATATTAATGGTTGGAAAAAATAAAATAGACTCATTTAATAGGAACATGTTACTCTCTTGAGTGTTGTCACCTTCACATGTCCACTCTCTCATGAGAGCTTGCTTGTCCAAGTCAAGTAATATTCATATCATGAATAAAAAAGAATTTTTGAAGGATGAGTTGTTTAATCTTTGTTCAAACCTTGGGTCTTCTTAATACTATAAATAGAGGGAGTTTTTCTCTCATTTTTACCTTTTTCCAAATAAGGAAGACTATGATAGTTTGAGGGATGAGAAGTAGAGGAAAAGGAGAGAGAAGAAAATGTGTGAGGTTGTTCCTACCTTGCCTTTTGGGCTAAGTATGGAGGCTTGTCTTAGTGGTTCTTGAAAGCCTTTCTTGAAGGATTAAGAGGCTGACTTTGTTTGTTATTGCTGTTGGAGGCTTTTGTAGCTGATTTTTGGGAACTATTGGACCAAAGGACTATTTTTCTTTCAGTTTTGTACAAGGATTCTAGCTGCACCTTGCACTTGTAATTTGAAGCTAGTCATTAATGCTACCAACTAGAAAACCCAAGCCTAAAGTGTCTTCTCCCTCCCCAAATTGGTCAACTCAATTCTAGAGTTTGTATTCCAAACCTTTGCTATAAAAAACTTTTTGGTAGATGATTATTGCATTGGCTTGGACAAGGGAGGATTATTTCACAAGGGTAGATTGGATTTCTTATGAGTTGCAAGTTATTCATGGGATCTTTCACGAGTCATGGATCTTATTTATTTGGCATACATGTATTCAACATATAAGTAAGTATTTTACTTGGGTCATATGCACTTGGTATTTCATGTGTCTATGATAATGCTTAATGAATGTCCCCTATCATGATATCCATGGTTAGTAATCTCTTGTGTGGGCTACAAGGGATTCATCCTTAGAGGTGCTTCATGGTGTTAGTGCCCACCATGTTATCCAACACTGGGGTTCATGTGGTATGGGCTAGAAGATGTTTTCGGGTTGAAGGACCTTGCTATGACAATTAGATGGTCAAAAGGTACATTTAAGTAATAATTTATTGAGAGAAATAATTGAATAAAAATCCTGCATATTGATGATTTTTTATGTTTTTTGCATAATGGTAGGGGAAGTGCACAGTTCCTTTTTTTTGAGCATTTTCATTGTTAGTTTTGAAGTTGTCAAGAGAGTATTCATGTTCCAATTCATTGTTAAATGTTTCTTTCTTCAAGCCTACATTTCTCTCATTGTAAAAATATAAGAAGTTGGAAAAATTTAATAATGAAGATTCCAAAAGTTGGAGACCATGTTAATCTATTATGGTGTTCTAGCTTGGTATATCCTCCTTTATTTTTGGTATTGTTTTAATAAAATGCACATATTCCATTTGCTTAGAATCAGAGATTGATTCCACTAGTAAATTTTTGTTTTTGTTTTATTATGTCTAGACAGTCACCTATAGAATCTATCTTCTATTCTTTTTTTAAAAGAAAGAATATCAAAGATTGTTTGTCTTTTATTCAAGAGAAAGGATCATGGACTGTTATTCTCCTTATAGTTGTATTTGAATTTATGTGCCTTATTACTAGCTATAATAAACCACTTCTCCTTGAGTTTTTAGATTGGTAATTATAAGTCTTTTTGTATGTGTGTTTTTATATTAACATTGGATTGTGGTAGAAATGAATAGTTAGAACATTAAAGACTTTTAAATGTTGGCTTGTTTTTCATATATTCTATTTCTATATCATGTTTAAAATTTTAAATGCTTACTATACAAGAAATATGCCTAAAAATGCATGCTAGAAATGTTTATATATATACACACATGATGAGTGGCGAGGTACCTCTACACTCAACCATACTAATATGAGCGTAGCATGCACGATCTAGTCGAACTTCGTAGACTAAGTGCCTAGACGCTGATGGAACACTTAAGGTTAATTATTTGTTGTCTTCCCAGACTTACTTGTAGTTGTCACGGTTGTATGGTTAAGTCTGAGATATATGATTTTTATGTCTTTTTAGTTTTATCTCCTATGCTAATAAGGTGAAGGGTGAAGAGACTAATTACTAACTTTAACTAACTAACTAAGTTTGAATTAACCTAGCATCAACATCCGTTCCCACTTACCATTCACACCCTGAACCGATGCAACCTTGGTTACCAAACACTAATTGTTGCTAGGATCACCAAGCGTAACGCACGTGCTAGAAGCGGTTGTACTAAGGCACTTAACTAGGAGAGAAGGGTTAAGAGAGTTTTAATGACTAATAAAGCATTTAAATGATAAACAGTAAATAATAATAAATAAAGTCCTAGTTAGTGTATTCCATGCACTGCAAGGTTTATCCAAAAATTTCATTGTTATTGCTGTACACAAACATGTGTTCAGGTACAATATTTGCTCGAATAAAGATCTGTTCACTTTGGAGCTCCTATTGCGGGCACATGGAAAATATTCTATCTTTGGAGAGTTAAAATTGCCAGAGTTTCACTAAGGGTCTAGATGTAGATGATAAACAAATGGAGAGCTGCCTCTTATTTATAGACTTGGAGGCACACCGTGATATCGTAGGGGACGACGCGATATCATGGCAGACACAATATCGCGTACGCGATATCATGGCCCATGCGATATCATGTCCCATCAACACACATACATGAAAAAGAAAATATTTTCTAATCTATTCAAAAGGAAGGTTAGGAAAATAAAGATAAATACAAAGATATACTCTATGGTGTACCTCAAGGGTTGAAACAAGTATGCTACAATATAAATTATTTTAAATGAAATAAAAATAAACTTAGTGCTAAGGAACTTGACATATGTATCAAGTTGGAGGAATATAACCTATAAATCAAAAATATTATGCATATCATTATTGTGTTATTATTTTAAATAATAAGCACAAGAACTATTATGTATGTTTCTAATGAACTATTCTTTAGAGTTTGAGTTATTAAAATATAAATATCCATTCCATGGCTATAGAAAGCTCACATGATGACCTTTCAAGGTAACATAAACAAGACAATAATAAGTTATGAACATAAAATAGAAATTGTTATATTGTTGATGGCTTGAAAGAGAAGATTTTTCACTTGGTTTTATATCTTTGATGAGAGCGGTTACTCTAGCAGTTATTCTAATTATTAGATTAGTTACTCTAATTCTTAGAGTAGTTACTGTACTAGTTAATCTAATTATTAGATTGGTTACTCTAGTGGTTGCTCTAGCAGTTATTCTAATTATTAGAGTGGTTACTCTAGC
>MNCI01030039.1:296511-362493 GCA_015680685.1 Gnetum montanum | reverse complement strand
AGCAGTCAAGTAGGAAAACTCTTGTAGTCTGTTTGAAAGTTAGAGTATTTTCCAAGTGCCTGTAGTAGGAGGTCTAAGTGTGGATGGCTTGTTATTCGAGCATTGTGTACTTGAGCACACCTTGTATACGGTAATAAAGATGAGCTCTTTGATTCATTCTTACAACACTTGAGATTTGTTTTTTATGCATTTCTTTTTTTTTATTTTCTTATGCATTTTTTATTTTATTTTATTTTATGCACTTTACATTTATGTTATTAGCACAAAAATTCATTTTGATCAATTAGGCAAATTGTTAAATTACACAAGCATGACCACTTCGAGCATGCGTGTAATGCTTGGTAACCTAGTAATGATTAGTGTTTGATAATCCTAGTAGTGTTGCACTAGTTCATGATGTGTACGACAAGTGGGAACGGATGCTGGTGTTAGAATTAGTAAGAACTTAGTTAATGAGTAGTTAAGTTAAATTAGTCACTTAGTTACCTCTCTCCTTCCCTACTAGCACACAACATAAAAACATAAAATCTATAAAAATCATATGCCTCAAGCTTACTTAACCATACAATCATGACATATAGGTAAGCTTGGGAAGATAATGATCAACCAACCCATCCTTGTTCCACAACGGCGCATAACTACTTAGTCCTTGGATATCAACCAGATCGTATGTGAAATGCTGTAATTGTATGGTTGAGTGTAGGGGTACCTTGCCGCTCATCAATCTTAGACTTGCACATTTTCATATCTTTGTTTTGAAACCTCTTCCATTGCACCTTATGACTTGATTCCTAAGAAGAAATGTTGCTAGAAATAAAGCACAGTTGTGTATTTATTGTTGGTTAATTTAGAGATGATATGTTATTAAGACTAAAAGAAGGAGCAAAGATGGATATTATGCTTGAATGTTTTACAAATGCTAATTTTCTATTATGTTAGATAAAGATGAATTGAACTAGAGATATAGCAAAATCAATATTCTAAAATGTTGAAAGTTGTAGATCTAGGGGTTGAAATCACAACCTATTAAAATAGATCTTTAATTCATTTTTAATAATTATCATAGAAGTATTGAACTCATGACTTTTTGGCATGGAAAAATTTTTAAAAATAAAAGAACAGCTTCTAAGAAACAATCAATTACAAGAAATAATCCATTATCTCTTAAATTCCACTAGTATAAATACAGAGGGAAGGGAAAGAGATTGGAAAAAGAGAGAGAGGTACAACCACAAGGGAGTGTGACTGGAAGAAAAATAACAACAAAAGAAGATTGGCTATTTTAGAACATAACAAATGAAATTGTGCAGCTAAAATCAAAATTAAATAGCAACAAAAAAAAGGCTATGGTTGCTTCATAGGATAGTGAAAAGAAAGAAATTTTGAGCTAAGTAGCAATCCAACAAACTAATAAATTGCTCTTGGTAGACAAGAAGGTAAGATGATCCTTCTTTGCTATGTTGGGAGATAGACAATAATGGCTAATAATGTCAATTCATATATTTTCTCTTTTCTTTAGTTTGAATATCTTTTGATGCTTTAACAATATTTTTGTTGAGATCTTATATTGTTAAATCCTTAATTTTGTTGTTAGATCTCTCCTTCAATTCCTTGCACTCTCAAGCCTAATTGACTTGGATGAGAGTTATTTTTGTAACAATTTAGAAACACACATAATGATTTGGAGCATTTTTGGCATAAAATATTTGTCAACAAGAACCAAGAATCACTAATATGATGATTGGTACCACCACCAAAACGTGAGAACATCCTTGGTCCCATGTCTATGTTGGGGATTTCTAAAATCTAAAGAATTATTTAATTCTTGGTTTATTACTAAAATTAGTTTGATCTGAATCTTGATTCTCATTTGTATACCTTCTCAAGTTTGATTTTGATATGTCTCTATGAGTCCAATGGAGTGGGGAAAATCTAGAGTGTTAATTTATCACTATTATGTTAGTGATTTTTCTATTATCTATTATTTTTATTACAAATTCTAGGGATATATTAAAATTGCAAAATATGTAAAAGCTAGCCCATAGTAGGCAATCATAAATGGAAAACCTGGTTCTAACACCTTAGAACCCTACCATCTATGGGATCCAAAATGATCTACATGTAGAAAAAATGGTGGATCCCCTTATCCCAAATTTCTAACTCTCAGCAATAAAGATCTATTGAATCCTAGAATCAGGTGCAAGACATACCCATCTACCCCAAAACCCTCAAAAATCTAGAGCCTTTTTGGGAGACTCGTGCATCCATAGTCTTTGCATTTCTAGCAATGAATGCTCTGGAGGATCTCCATGTGTCTTTCTGTGTCCATAAGTCCATAGCTTTCTGAAATCGTTTAAGCTCCACCTCTTGTCGAGCCTGCTCCACCTTTTCCCCCTTCCCATACTAGTGCATCTTGGTCATAGTGTAATGTATGTGTTGGCATAAGGCCATCCAAGCCATATTACAATTAATGTTCAACACAACATACGAGCATCTACCCTCCTAAAGCCAGATATGCATGTTAGTTATATGAGCTCAATCTAGCTACTACTAGAGCTATGTAACCTCAATCTAATCTCTTTCCCTAGTCCACTTAGCCTCCTACTTCATTTTTAGTCATTTTTGCTCCTCCTATTTCATCTCCTCTTGTATTGGTACCTATAGTTTGTTAATAAGCATTGCCCTGGCCGAATCTTTCTATAACTGTTAGTGCATACTAATCTCCTCTTCTAACTTAGCACATTGTAGTGTTTCTTGGGTAGTAACATGTTTGAAATCTTCCTTGCATGTAGTCCATCTTGCCTCCGAAATGGTCCTCTCCACCCTAGTGCATGTGGTAGCCTCTTCCTCAACCTTTTGAATCTTGACTTAATAGTAATGAAACATTTCCTCATTTTTTCCCTTGGTTGCAATCCCTTTGCTGTGTCAGTTCCACCAATAGCTCAACCACTCCCCATGTTGAATTCCACCTAGGCACCAGTTCAGGAAATTGCTATCCTCAACCCTAACATCCCAAACCATCTCATCCTTATACAAACTTAGGATCTGACCTCAGTTGCCATGGCAGCACTAGCATCCTAGTCCTCCAAAAGGCTAGAATAAGACCAAAATGATGCCATTATGTTGCTGCTAAAGCTCCACAAGAAAATACTATAGCAAATTAACAAAAATTTCTTACCACATGCAACTAATAAAATCAAGCTAAATGCCTAGTAGCTTAGTTGAACTGCTTGAATAAACCAAGACTCTTTTAATCAATACCATCACCTCCTACCATATTTTTGATAACAAAAAATTTAGCACATGTCTACTTGTCATTTTTATTACTACCCATTTGAAGAACCCTTTTGTGTGTTCAAGGCTATGTATAATTAGGAGAATAGTTTTCCCCTTTACTGGAATGCCCAAAAACACCACCAATGCTAGCTTCGTTAACTCAATCTTGACATCCTAAAATGTCATCTCATCACCCAGCCAATTGGTAAAGAATGCGTCATTGGCTAGCTCAAGGTTCCCTTTCAACCTAGGTAAGAGCTCTACCCATTCCATCTATTCCACCATCTTCTAAAGCAGCAAATTTTCTTGGATAATGGTAGAAAAAGTCTTAAATAGCTATGCATGACCCATTGTAACTAAATTTTTCGATCATAGTCAGGTTCCAACCATAGCCACTAGCACTAATGAAGGAAGGCACTGAGCCTAGAAAATTAGATTATTCCTTATCTTTGACAACATAACACCATTGTCTCTTTTGAGTCACCATCTAGGTTGACTAGCAGTGATAGTGCAACTACTTGCCAAGTGTCCTATGAATAAGAGAATTGGTAAAAAAAAATGATTAACCATCTCAAGCTTCTTCAAACATAAGGGAAAAATAGGATTAACACCTAACCATTACATCCTAAGAAAAACCTACATTGGAAGCATGGTCCACATAATCAACCAAACAAAAACTTTCACTTTCTTAGCCAATTTTCCCTTCCAGATAGGCTTCCATCCAAGAGTTGTGGTACTTCATGGTAATAATATCTTTGGAAGGTTTTCTTAGGAGTTTCTTTTGTATCATCTCTCTTGCATGTTTGCACATAGCCTACCACAGTAGTGATCCCCACATCCCAACCTTTCACTGTTGGTACTTTTGGTGCATAATGTGTACCCATTGTGCTGGACACTTCTTTGGTAGCAGTAATCAATTGACCAGGCACTAAAAATTGATCATGATATCATCATGGAATTTCAACATTCCAATCCACCTTTGGCATCACAACATTTTTGCCATGGACATTGTGAAATAGGAAACTTCCATGAGAATGGAAAAAGCCAACATAATTCTTCCTTTCCTTGTTAAGAAATGATTAGTCCAATGGCCAATCTACTACTGTAGTTTCTGTATTAGGTCAACCACATATGATATCTATGCTAGGAAAAGACTGACATTCTTAGATATGAGTCTTGTTCTATGCCTAGCAAGATCCCCAATGTCTAGGAGATCCTACCCTTAACTCGATCATCAAAATTCACAAGGTGAATTACTAAGTTTGCCTAATTTATCTCAAGATCCACCTCCTAGGCCATCCGATCCAATGCACAATTAAGCATAAGGGCATGTGGCATAGCTACATGTGAAAACATAATTGTATCATCAATGTAATGTTTTGCAAGGCAAACCACTCCCACAACCTCCATGCCTCTTATCCACTCTAATTCATAGTAGATTTGTAACGTGTCCATGGACATCATAAATAGGAGTGGTAGGGAAAGAGGGTCTCCTTGCCAAAGCTCCCAACCTGATTTGGTAAACCTCCAAAGTTTATCATCAATATCAAAGAAGTAGCTCCCTGAATCCTATAGTTGGAAACAAAGATCCACAAACTTGGGATCAAATCCTTTGCATAGCATAATCTCTTTCAGTACCTTCCAACTGAGAGTATCATACACCTTTGTAATATCCAACTTGATGCAGATTCTTGGGTACCTTATATTACACAGTGCATGTAGGATTTCATGTAAGAGTATGACCTAGTCCTGAAGACATTGCCCTTTCATGAAACTTGCATGATGCCTCCCAACTAGCTTTAGCATCATCAAGGCTAGATGATGAATGATAATTTTCATAAATACCCAAAGAAAGGTATTACAAACCCCCATAGGTCTGAACTATGTCAATGCCATTGGATTACTCACTTTGGGGATGAGAACAATCCTTGAATGGTTAATCTCTCGCCAGACCTACTACTAGTGTAGCATCCTATTGAACACCTCCAACGTATTCTCCCTCATGATATCCATGAACTCCTTGAAAAAATTGATTGGCCACCCATCCAACTCGAAAGCCTTATTGGTTTTCATTATTACTATTGTTTCTTCCAACTTTCTCATTGTCAAGGGCTTGAGAAACACCCTATTCTCCACCTTCCCAGTGATCCTTTTGACCTACACCAAAAGTGAATTGGTCCACTACTTACATTAAGTTATGTCCTAGTATTGATTCATTGCCTAGGTAATATCATGGCTATCAACTAGGATGGTGTCCTCCTTTACCAGCTATATCATCCACTTTGCTTGTCCTCACACCTTGGTAGTAGTAGAGAAAAAAGTATGTTCCCTAAGCTAAGTTATCCTACCGTGTTGCCTCCAATACATTTCTTCCTTTGCCAAAAGGTCCTAAATCTCTTTGAGGATCACTTATTCCTCTTCCTCCAACTTTGCACCTTCCTCCTATTGTGATTGAATTTCTCCCAACCTCTATTGTAATCTGGCATGATGATCATGAAAGGAAAACTTATCTTCAAAAGCTTTGACATGTAGCTTCTATTTGATTTGGTTTAATTGATTTTTCAAAAACTCCCTCGGGTACCCCTACACTTGGTATGTTCCCCAAATCACCACCAGCCTTGGCTAGAGCCAAGATTTGATTAACAAAGTCCACTCAAATCAAAACAAACAAGAAGCAATCCTTAGGCTCTGTGAATTTGACAAACAATTGAACAATGGTCTGAAGCTTGTCTCTCCTTACAAGACACTTGAATATCAAACTTTAACACAAGACTCAAGCTAATCCAAACTTGGTTAATCATTGACAACATTTGATCCTTCCCTTGGTGTCGGTTACTCCATGTGAATTTGTAGTCCTTGATTTTCATGTTAATAAGTTGATGCTCCTCAAGAAACTCCTAGAGTTCCTAACACCTTGGAGGGTCCACATTTTCACCTTTGGATTTCTTCCATAGGTACAACCTTTGATTGAAATGATCAATCAGAACACACTATCTCTGATCAGGGACAACCCACACCAATCATTTGAGCTCTTTCAGTTGAATCTCCCAATTTTGGATCCCATAAACATTGGTAAGCCAAATACACAACAAGAACTATTATGCTCCATGTCGACACATCCATGAAATTTAAAGGTAGTCAAGATTGAATGACTAGTCCCTTTGCCATATCTTAGCAAGGGATCATCTATGTTTTCCAACCCTTCCATCTCAAGTGCTAAGATTCTGTTTGTTGCAATTTTATTTCCTATCAGCAGACTACATCACATCCTTCATTCTAAATAATTTCTTTCAATGTATTTTGCTTATAGGACATACCTTGATCCCTAAAATTCCATGATAGAATTTTCATGGTCTACTGATAGACCATTTTTTATAAACCTCTTTCAAGGTCTGTTAATAGCCAAAATCAATTTTCAAGTTTGTTTTCTTACTCTGGGAAAACAACATTGTGGGGTGACTAGTTTCCCTATCACTTGGCAAGATTATTAGTGCCTCCATCATTATCTCAACATTATCCTTGTGGCATGGTACAATCTCATACATATGGGGCTTCAATGATTTCCATATAGAAAAGGCCCAGCTCTCCAATAGTGGAAGATCATTCCCATTATTAACCAAGGCCAATTTTGACTAGTGGAGGATGACCTTCTACTTAGGAGACCCACACTCCTCTTCCTTATGTTGTCTAGACCCTACAAGTTTCAAGACCATGTGCCCTTTCTTGATGACCTTATACTAACCCAACTCCATCTTTTTGAACAACGACTAGGCCATGGGTCGAACCTTGCAAGTGGCAACCTAATGGTCCACCTTTCCACAAATGGTACATCTACTACTTGCTCTATTTTGGAAGGTGTTATCATCAATGATCTAATATTCTACTAGGATCTTTTTTTTCACCCAAGGGAAGTTACAAAATCACTTCTCACACTAAATTCTTTGATGGTAGCGACTGCCATATGAAAAAACATGCAAATCGCATTCACTCCATTGAGCCCCTGAACTTATCAAAT
The DNA here is from genome assembly GCA_015680685.1 of Gnetum montanum. Taxonomy (NCBI): domain Eukaryota; kingdom Viridiplantae; phylum Streptophyta; class Gnetopsida; order Gnetales; family Gnetaceae; genus Gnetum; species Gnetum montanum. Next base: position 355,202 of record MNCI01030039.1, on the reverse strand, counting down.
GTGATAAACTCACCAAATAATCCAACAAGGGTTTCCAAGAAGTTCTGTATCCACATTTCCTATGGAATGCCAGATGCCATAACCCACATGAATACCCTAGTGAAAAGATCTTCATCCTTGTGGACTCCCAACCTCCACAATGTCAATTCCAATCCACAAGCCCCATAAAACCATAGTCCACCAACAAGAATTCTATCACAGTCCTTGGTGGATCAAGAAATGAAAAGTAGTAGGTCTTCAGAGAGGCTACGAACCTTAATGTTAGCCAAACCCCACATAGTATGTGCCCATTTCTTAACAAGGTCCATCCGGGGTTTGGCACCACTTAAAAAGAACTTGCTAATTAGACTCAAATCCATCATCTTAACCCCATCGTAAGGAGGGTGCCACACCTAGATCCACATGAGACCTTCCTGCCTAAAATAGGCCTCAATGCGTCCATCCCTCTGATGCCAATCCCCACGTTCTTAAGAACCAAGTTTCCCCCCATCTCCTCCACTACGTAGCTATCTACAAGACCACTTGGTGGGCTCTCCATCCAATGATGCTAGGCCTACCTGTACCAGCCTTGCTGACATCCATCAACCTTCTTACATCCCTAGCTGAGTCCGTGCCCACTCTTGCTGCTCCAACCATACCCACTCCCACTCCTGCTCCCATTTCAAAAATTTTATCTTCCTCTTATATTTTCTATTGTTAAAATATCAATTGATTTGATTAAATTTTAGTGGTGTGCCTTATAATATCTTAGCTTAGAAGAGTTTGATTGAAATAATTTTGTATTGTGAGTGTTGCTAGAAAAATAAAAAATATTATTATGCCATTGAATAGATCTAAGATTACTGATTTATATGTTTCTTATGGCCATTTTTTTTGTTGAAAAGAGTTGTTGATGAACAAGATCAAATGTACTTTTATGGTTGGAGAAAAAATTGAGTTTGATTTTTAAATTAGAAAAAAATAACAAATCTATAAAGCATGTTAGAGGAATCTTGCACAAATTTTTATAGATGTTGTTTATCTTTCATGATTATCTTTTATTTCAAAACACTAGTATTGATTAAAACTAAAATCTAAGATGTAGACAATGTGTTGGAATAATTAAAATATGACATTGCATGATAAATATTTAGCTTTTAACTCATGTATATCTATATTAGAAAATTTAAGGCTTTTGTAATCAATTATAGGAAAGAAAGCAACATGGATGCAATGGTTTTCTTCTATTGCAAATTATCTATTTTATGAATACTATATTTTCCTGTAGTTGAACTCTTTGTATGATTCATTGTGTTTGGTTATGCATAATTTAAGACTACTATAGTGAATTGGTTGAGTTAATTTACTTATAGCTAAACTAGAAGCCTTTAGATATGATTTCAATATGTTTTTGAAAATTGTATTGCACTTGAATGCACTGTGTATATCAAGAGATGTCAATCATCATATTGGCATTATCTTCCTTCTAGATTCTTGGGCTATTGTTTGCATTATATAATTTTCTATGTTTATAATTTATGTTGTATGATAAATTGATTGTTGTCAATGTTGGTTTGATTGTTATTTAAGAAATTTATCTTTGCATTAAAGAGAAAATATAAGAATTGATGTAAAGATGAAGACAACCAATTAGGAAATTTGCATATGAAAGAAGATTGCAATTAAAGCTAATTATGAAAATGAAAGTTGATTGCAATTAAAGCTAAGTATGAAAAAGAATAGCTAAGATTGAATATTAATGCATACAAATAGGTAGTATTTGTAAAAATGAATTTGGCAACAAAATATGGGCAAATAATAGAGACTAGCTTTTGGCAAAGTAACAGAGTTCAACTTATGAATAATGTAGAAACTATAAAAAAGGAAATCAATGAGCTAAAAAATGAATTAAAAAACAAGACAAAAATATACTATAAGCATATTCAGAAAATCTCAAAATTGACACAAGAAATTAAGGATGAAGGCCAAGGAATGATGAATATGGTTAGCATGTTCAGAAGTGAACATGAGAAGAAAATTACTAAGATCACTAATGCTGTAGTAATTTGAATGAAGCTACCATGAGAAAAATAATCAAGACAAATAAAGGGATTCAACACCTAAGAAAACAATTAAAGGATCAAGGACTAGTTTGTGGTTCAACAAACCATTGGTCTGAGAAGATTGGTACTAAAGAATCATCACCAGCAAAAGAAGAAAGTTATATAGTAGCTACTAACGTTATCATTCAACATCCATCCTATGGAATCCTTCATTCCCTCTTCCTCAGAATCTTGTAATTGTAAGCCCCACTAGTGGGATACTACCCGAAGACATGATTTTTCTCAAATGTTTATTGAAGAATTTAAAAATATGAATATATGATGTATTCCAAGGAAGAGTAAACAATAATGATTTGACTATTTTTTTTGTTCCATTTAATATTTTGGTCTCTCATGAGTAAAGAAGAGGAATGTCTGATAAACTAAATTCTGCCCATGTCTAGCCAATGTGGATCTTCTTGCATTCATACTATGTTCAAAATAAATGAACACTCATCATAGAATCAAAACAATAACTCACATAACACCATCCTTATGATTGAAGAACTAAGTTAGATGATAGCCTAAGATATCATAAGAAACTAACCAATCCCATGAGATGTCATTTATGCAGAATAGAATAAATAATTAAAAATGATTACAAAGGGAAATGTTAGTTAAGAAAAAAGGATGTGACCTTACATAAAAGTTAAAAATTATCTATGTACATTGATAATAAAGAAAAAAATGTGAATTGAAATAACATGGCAAAGAAAGCATGGTAATGTAGTAAAAGAAGTGAAGCCTATGAAGAAATAGTGTGCAAGTAAGCTAATGAAAGAGGATGTAAGATAGCACATGGGCAAAACAAAAGAGAATGTAAAGGAAAAAGACATACAGGAACAAGAAAGAGCATACAGAAAAAGCAAAGTTTCAAAGCACAGGAACTAAGAACAAAAGCATAAGGAAGCACTTACAGAGAAGAGTGCAAATCAAGTCCATCTGGCAACCATATTTAAATAATCAGGGGGATAGAAACATCATCTTGTTAGTTATGTGCATAATGGAACAACCATATGTCAATAGGACAAATAATAAAAGTGATTCCATGAAAAAATATGGAAGACAAAATCAAACGTACAACAAAGGACAAAAACCATGTGACGAAGAAAAATCCAGAATGAAGAACATCTAATCAAGACATTAGTAGATGAGGATGTCAAAACCAAGATTTTTCTAAGTGCCTCCAGCCATAGCCATTGCACCAAGGTAGCTAGGGAATGAGGATCTTTTACCAGAATGGATGATGAAAAACTTCAATTCTATTAATAAAATTTCCTTTTCCCTTTTCCTATTTCAAAATTCATTTGCTACCTTTCATTTGAATTTATCATGCATTTTAAACATAATTTAGGATGGTACATCACACCCATTGTATTAACTTCCAACATGTTACAAAAAATCACAAATAAAAAAAAAATACTAAGGATCAAAAAACAGATCCAATCATAGTAAAAACCAAAAGTTGTTGTCTACCGCAACCATCCCATAACTAGAAAATTGATAGAATTAATATCCTTTGGAAAACTCTACTAGCTTACAAAAAAAATGCTAGGATCAAGCTTCTATGTTTATATTGCTAGAAAAGATTTTTCAAATCCTAGATTTTTGACGGTAGAGAGTTATGCCCCAACCTCACCCAAAAGCCATCGTCAATGGGGAGGAGGTGTTGCCAAACACATACACCTATACTACTGCCTAAAACACCCACTATGCTATGCAACACTTATTGCATCAAACACACACCAAATTCCAAAAAAAATATAATATACTTTGGTATGAACTTGAAATTAAAGAGTGAAGAGAATAGAATGAAATTAGAGAACATAAGCATGTTTGAAGGCTAAATGAATTGTTCTTCTGACCTACAATTGTATTTATATGAGATGAGGGATACACTTTTACATAAATGCTCACCTAATTAAAACTATCATTTAGCTTTCAATAATAAATGTCTTCCTACTCAGTTATAGCTATTCACAGCTATAAAAAAAACAAAAGAATTAAAATTTGGATAGAAAATAATATTAAAAGTAATACATGGACAATGTCCATATCTTCAGAATGTTCTATCTTTCAATGTGCAATATAATAAGGGTAACACTTATAAGTTGAGTTATTCATGCTTATCTTCCCACAAATTAACTTGTACTAAACATTATTCTATTTACATGTAGCCATAACACATCTAAAGGTACAATTTTCAATAGTTGTGTCCTAACTAGGTTCTAGAAAAACACACTTTGTTTTTGCAAAGGCTCTTTAACTACCAATAACACACTCCCTATTGTCATTTACAAATTTTCACATATTGTAAGATATCAAGTTTCAGATAAAAGAATATAAGAGAAAATATACATGAACATAATGATATAAATAGAAATAAGAGATGGAGCATACAGTTTCTTGGGATCACTAAAACTAAACAAAGTAATAAAGATGTCTTTTAGATATGATCAATTAAGATAAAGAATCAATTTGTGTTGCAAAGAAATCAAAATCTCTTTTTTATTGCTAGGTACAATTTAGTGATATGATATTCTTAACTTTAAGTAGCTAGCTCATTATCTAACAAGGATTTGTAGGAAAGAGATTGTCTATTCAAGTCACACTTAAGGCATCGCTACATTCCATGATAGTTCTTCTAAAGTATTATGTTGGCTATATGTCTTGGGGTGTACCTATAATCCCAACCCATTCCCACGCCATCCCCCAACACCCCAAAACCAAAAAAAAAAATAGAGAGAGAGAAAAAAGAAAAGGCAAAAAAATACTCTACTGAACTATTACACTCTAGATATCACTCTCCTACATCACTATGTAGTAGATACAATTCATCATTCAACATATACAAAGGCTAGTAAGTCATGAACAATTTTAACAAATTATGTAAAAATTATGCAATAATCAACTTAGGTCAAATTATTTCCTAAACACATCTGTTATCCTTTAACCCTTTTCATTTGGAATGATAGTTTAAATATTTATGTTCTAAGTAAACCTTGCACCGAATAACATTTCCAAGCTCTGGCTAACTATCAAAAAATTATTTTCAATGATAAATGTCCAGTGCTAGAAAAATATTGGAGATGTGTGTGTGTACAGATATATATACATGTGTATATACATGGACATACATGCATATACATATATGTATAGACAAATATGTATAATGTATAGAAAAAATATACATATGTATAAATACACACATATATACATTTGCAAACAAAATTTAGCTTTCAAACACATTAATAAAGGATACTATGTTTTAGGATTTTTAAAGAAATTTCATGAGATTTCTTATAGTTCACCACATTTTGCATTTGAAAGCATAAGGTTGTTTATAACAAAACAACCATAACATATGTACCTAAAACAAATTTCTCCTTTATCATAAACCAATGGTGTTGAAGACCATAGCATTTGTTTGAAAAAAATAAAAGCATTTCAAATTGATGATAAGAACGATAATATTATGCAATTAATCTACATCAACTAGAATAGTCTAAACTGACAATATCATTAGGTAGAAATCCTCAAATTAAAAAATAAAGTTACATTTCCAGCAGAATGATGCATATGAACTTTTAATAAGAATTTTCCTTATTCACTACTGGGGTGATGTTTAGAAGTAATTAAATAAGAATACAAAATGGATTTCCATGTATTACTTTCTACAATAACAATTAAGTATACAAGAAAGAGGAGGATCAACAATTTAACATGGAAAGTTTACTACTAAAAGTAGTGATGAGCTACGATATCGTGTCTGTGATATCGCATCTACAATATCGCGTACACGATATCATGGCCTTCCATGCAATATCACGTACATGATATCACAACCTACCTCATTGCCTATAAATAAGAGGTGGGAACACTTGGTTTACATAGTTAGTCTTAGTCCCTTACCCAAACTCTTGCATTTTCTCCCTCTCAGAGTTAGAATTATTTCTGCATGCCTACAGTACGAGTCATAAAGTGAACGGATCTTTATTTGAGCATTGTGTACCTAAGCACACCTTGTGTACAACAATAAAGATGAACCTTATGATAAACCTTGCATCATTCAAAATAGATTAATTAATATTAATTACTATTACTTAATTATTTCCTTAGTTAATTAATGATTCTCTCTCACCCTACAACTCTCCTAAGTAAGCACACACAATACGATCACTTTGAGCATGCGTGTAACACTTGGAAACCTAGTAACAATTAGTGTTTGGTAATCCTAGTAGTGTTGCACTAGTTTAGGATGTGTACGACAAGTGAGAATGGATATTGGTGTTAGGATCAGTTAGAGCCTCATTAATAAGTAGGCAAATTAAATTAGATACTTAGTTATCTCTCTCCTCCCTTATTAGCAGCAGGACATAAAAACACAAAAAAGTATAAAAATCATATGCCTCAAGTTTACTTAACCATACAATCATGGCATACAAGTAAGCTTGGGAAGACAATGATTGATCAACCCATTCTTGTTCCACAAAGGTGCATAAGCACTTAGTCCTTGGAATTTGACCGGATCGTGCATGGATGCTCATATTCGTATAGTTAAGCATAGGGATACCTCACCACTCATCATTGGCACCGTTGTTGGGGACTTTGTTGTTTATGCACTAACCAGAACATAATAAATATTTCACATAATTGGAACAAACCCTTGGGGTTGATTAAAGAAAAATAATAAATAAGAATACATTGCACACTGAATAGAAAATCATGTCTCCTTCTTCATATGAAAGTGTTTCATTGCCTAGGTATAATACAGGGAACAATTGGAGGCATAGTACACATGATAATCTGCCTATCCCTCAATAGTTTCATGTGGTATATGTTTATCCTAATGAATATGTACCAAACTTTACCTTTATCCTCCACCAGGATGAACAACTGCATTGGCGAGATTTAGAAGGTAACATAGTGTTACCTCCTAATCACTTTGTCTTGGGCATGCTTCTTCGTGATCTCACATGAATTGGTATGCAACACTTACAAGTAGAGTACCTTGTACATGATCATGACTCAAGAAAGTACTAACCCACAAAGGCACAACATCAAAGGGATTTGCAACAAGAGAGATATCATGAATCCATGAAGGAAAAGTTGTGGTAAAACGTTCCACATGTTCTAAGAGAAAATGAGGGTGGTGAACTTGCCTCAGGTAGTCACCCACACAATGATGTTCCTCCCATTGACTTTGGTCAAGGGGTTGTGTATCAAAATCTTTACTCAACTATCCATAGCCTAGATTTTGGTACTGATAGACACAAAGGGTCTGAATAAGGAACACGAACACATGAAAAAGATGGACATTCCGATTGTAACCATGATCGGGGCCACGACCATTGAAGAGAAGGATGTAGGAACCAACATGGTGGTTGTTGCCCTTCTTCTTCACCTTCATCATCTCCTTCACCCTCTCCTTCAGGATCTAGATGCAATCATAAAGAAAAAGATCATGAGGATAAGGGTAAGCAAAATGGGAGTTGTAGACAAAATAGTCAAGAAAGGGAATGAGGGCACTCTAGAGAAACACACCATGAAATAAGGGAGAGTAGAGAACAACATAGGCATCATAGAAGCCACAGACGAGATGATCACGATGAACCCCTACTCGCTACTCAAAGTATGCTATACATAACTGAGGCCATTAGGATCCCAACAAGGCACAAAAAGGATAGTAGGATCAAGAGATTAGACATGAACAATATCCCACGATTTGAAGGGGGATACAACACTGATCCTCAAAATCATCTACAAGCATTTCATTATGCATGTGCCTTACAAAACATAGAAAATGAATGGAAAAAATTAAAGTTGTTTCCATGGACACTAATCAAAGAAGCGAAAGGCTAGTACTAGTCTTTAGAACCAAAATCCATTCATAGGTGGAGTACCATGTTAGAATTGTTCAACGATAAGTACCAAACATACTCCCGAGTGCCCAACCTATAAAAGAAAATCTAAGGATGGAAACAAGGAGGTCCTGAACCTTTGGATGTTTCCATGGGGGTCTATTATGCATTGTTACATCGTTATCCTAGCCATGATTATTCGCAAAGGAAACAACTATGCCATCTCGTAGATGGGCTTAGGCATGAAACACAAAGAACCCTTGGGACGTATGCCTAAGGAAGGCTATCTAAGCTTAGGACTCATCAAGTTAAAACATTATCAGAGCAAGTTGCTAAAGAAGAAGGTGAGCTAAGGAAAAGAGAGAGTGCAGAGGAATATAACAGAGATCCTTCCCTCCGAAAGAGGGGAATAAGATTCTGTGAGGATGAAGAAGAGTCACCAGTTGAAGAGATGGTGAATAAGAAAACCTTGCCTATCCAAAAATTAGCATCGAAAGTATCAACAAAGGTTGACCAAATGTGGGATTCACTAGATACTAGATTTTAAACCATTCTTAAAATAGTAGAGGAGTCTAGAGAGCAAGGTAGTGATCACAAAAAAGGAAAAAAGAGAGAAACTGAACATGCATGTAACAAGGGTAAGGGCAAAGTTGCCATTATCGAGGAGGTTGTGGATTTAGATACAGACAATGATAGTGGATGGTAGATATGCCAATATGACCATCCTAAGGGATGTTGCCCTATAGTCTCACATCTACAGGAGTCTGGGGTGTATGCACTCAACCCATGATTAAACAAAAGGCAAACACCCTGAAGGTTACCTTATCCTCAAGGTAACTTAAGATAGTTCCACCAACCATGAACATATTATCCAAGTGGATCTCCACCACAACCGATCAAGCAATATCAATAATGACAGTACCCACAATCATGGGGAATGCCACCACGAAGGTAATAGTATCCTTACAAGCAACATAACTCATATGGATATTATATGCAGTAGCCAATATCTCCACATGACTCTATTGGTCACATTACGCCTCAACCCCACTACCAAGCTTGTGAGTATTATTGGACTCCTTCTCCTAGGGGAAATGTTCTTCAAACATACCATCCTTCTCATCTAGTTGCACCTCTTCCACCATTAACTCCATTACCATCTACTCCAGCTATGTAGGATGAACTCCCTACCTAGTTATAGCAACATAACACCACCAGGGCTATTAACCCTCAACCTACTATTGGTTTTGACAACCACATGAAGAAAAGACGTTTCTTTAGAACCAACAATCCAACTAATCCCTTGCCACCACAAGCAGTTGATTCTTCAACCGCCTCACTCTCACTTGAAGCTTTAGAGCTCCCTTCAACCCAAAGACCATGCTTAATGCATACGATCATGTTAACTCATGTGGTCACTGACTGAATAAAAGTTGGTCATCTTCCTAGGAAATTCTCTAATCCTAGGAGTCCTCCGATATATCTACAAATCACTAGAAATAATCCGTGCAAAGCTCTTTTGGATTCAAGTTCTAGTGTCAATTTGATTTTTCAAGAAATGTACAAGGCCTAAAACTTGCCTATGCTAAAAAAGAGTAACATTCGTTTAGAGTTGGTCAACCAGTCCATCACTATCTCATTGGGACTAGTGGAGGACATTGACACCACTATTTGTGGATGGTCGTATCTAGCTGACTTACTAGTGATTCAAGTGAACAATGGTAAGGGGGACTTCCCAATCATAATGGGAAGAGCATGGATAAGCACAATTGACATGTGCCTAGGAATCTGTGATATTTCCCTATAAATATCAAAGAAAAATGCATTTGGAAAGATCGAGAAGAAGAAAGTCCCATGTATCACATACAATAACACATGGTGTAATTGTGTCTAGAAGTCATGGTTTGTACAACGTTTAACATTGCCTGCATACAATCAGTGTGCATAGGTGACTGATATACAAAGATACTTGTATGAAGTAGCCACAAGATAGGAAGGCACCCAGTGAGTGACAGCTGATCAAGAGAGCAGTTCAATTATATGCATGGAACCAATTGAGGGTTTGACTTGTGCTTATATCGATAGCATAGACACATTAGAGCAAGTCCATCACCAACTTTCAAGTATTGACCTTGAAAATATCAACTAAGGAAAGTTGGAAATCCTTGATAAGTTTAACCAAGAGCCTCTTGAGCTAAAACCATTGTCCATCGGTATGGAATACACATTTCTTAAAAATGGAAAATTGGTAATTATTAATGCAAAGCTTGCTCCTCAATAAAAAGAAAGACTACTGAAAGTGATAAATAAATGGTCGAAAGCCTTTGCTTGGTCATATCCCAAATTAACTGGAATAGATCCTAGGATATGCCAACATAGAATTTACACCGATCCCTCCATGAAGCCTCAAAGACAACCATAGAGGTGATTAAACTTAAAGTTGAAGCAAGTAGTTAAGGAAGAAATTGAACAACTTCTAAAAGTTGGGTTCATCTACCCCATTACTGATAATGAATGGGTTAGCCCCTTAGTTATAGTGCTGAAAAAGAAAGGAAAATGGAGGGTGTGCATAGATTTCAAGCTACTAAACATGGCAACATTCAAGGAACACTTTCCATTTCCATTCGTTGACCAAGTCTTAGACACCATCATAGGGCATCGCTACTATAGTTTTCTGGATGGGTATAGTGGGTACAACCAAATACAAATAGCCCTAGAAGACCAAGCCAAGACTACGTTCACTAGTCCTTGGGGAACATTGGCATACAAATAGATGCCTTTTGGCTTGTGCAATGCCCCTACAACATTTCAACGATTAGTTCTCAACATATTTTAGCAGCAGATAAGAAATGGTATGGAGGTGTTCATGGACGACTTCTCCACCTATGGAGAAAACTTTGATCAAGCCTTGGACCAATTAGAGTAAGTATTAAAATGATGTGTAGAAACCAATTTAAGGCTCAACTAGCAAAGAAGCCATTTGATGGTCCAAGAAGCTTTCGTAGTAGGGCATAAAATTTTACAAACAGGCATAGAGGTAGATCTCGAAAAGATTAAAGTTATCCAAGGAATTACCTATCAACCAGAAACTATAAAAGATATTCAGTTATTCCTTAGACACACTGGCTACTATAGAAGGTTTATTGAGAACTTTTCAGAGGTTGCAAAACCATTGGTTGAACTAACGAAAAAGGACATACCTTTTGAATGGACTAGGAAATGTGCTTTAAAATAGAAGCTCATAGAAACACCCATTCTACAAGCTCCTGAAGCATCCAACTATGCTTTAGGAGCCATACTTACATAGTTAGATGATAAAAAATGTCCTTATTACATCCACTGTGCAAATATAAGTATCGCTAGTGCACAACTTAACTACACTACAATAGAGAAAGAATTAATGGTTGTAGTGTTTGCAGTAGAAAAATTTAGGCACTATGTCCTGGGCTATAAGGTATTCATGCATATGGATCATAATGTAATAAGGTTTTTGATGAATAAACCAATGGTAAGCCCTTGCATCATACGATGGCTTGTAATCTTACAATAGTTCGATCTTACAATGATCAAACGTAAAGGCACCGAGAACATAGTTGCTGATCATTTATCTCGATTGCAATGGGATAGCAAAGAGGAGGAGTATCAAATTTTTGATTATTTCCCAGATGAACTCCTCTTTGCAAGTGTAGTGAATAATTAATTAACCATAGAGACAAATTGGTATAGTAGCATTCTTACCTATCTCCTTACACAACAAACACCACAAGGGTTTGACACTAAAAAGAAACAACAGTTTCTTCACCAAGCCAAGTATTTTATGGAAATCAATGGGCAACTTTAAAAAGTATGTCCTGATGGCTTGGTCCGATGGTGTGTTCCTGATGTAGATCAACTACGAGTTCTCTAAGATGCTCATGAGGGTCCTTGTGGGGGTCATTACGCTAGGAGATGAATAGCCATTAAGATCTTTCTTGCAGGATATTATTGGCCTACATTGTTTTGGGATGTCCATCATTTTGTCCAATCTTGTGAGTGCTACGGGGATGACTACTAGAATGGAGGGTCCACAACAATGGATTCAACCTTTAGAATCCTTCAAAATATGGGAAATTGATTTTATGGGGCCCATTACACTAATGTCCAGTGGAAAAGCTTATATTATTGTTGTCATTGATTACCTTACAAAATGGGTAGAAGTAGCTACTGTTAAGGATTGTACATCATCTACAGCTACATGATTTGTTCAACAAAAAATTGTAAACAGGTTTGGTGTGCCTCATGCACTTATTTCAGACAATGGTACACACTTCACATGTGCAACTTTTTAAAAATTAATGCAATGCTTAGGGGTTGAGCACAAACTGACTACACCATATCACCTCCAAGTGAACGGTCAAGTCGAAGTCACCAACAGGGAGATCACAAAGATATTGACAAGAACCATTAGCAAGTTTAGGTTAAGACTAGAGCACTAAACTAAACAATGCTTTTTGGCCATACCGCTCCACAATGGAAATTCCCTATAGGCTACTCTCCCTATGAGTTAGTGTACAGTAAATTACCAACACTTCCCATTCAAATTGAGCTTCGTACACTATCCATAGCATGCAACCTCAACCTTGATCTTGATCTAGCACAAAAAGAATGATTGATAATCCTTAACCTACTAGATGAGAATCGATTGGCTGCCCTACCATGTAACTAATTACAGAAGGTCTTGAATACAAAATTTCATGACCTAAGAATTAGGAAAGTTAAATATCAATAGGGAGATAAGGTTCTCTACTGGAATCCCACACATGTGCCACAACATACCAAATTTCAAATGCTGTGGGAAGGACCTTATTTCATTCATGCAACTTTTCCTTTAGGGGCCATGATGATATACAAACCTTAGAGCCCAAATAAGAAATTTTTGGTTAACATCCAAAAAACCAAACTGTTCCATGAGCTTAGAATAGCCAGTACTCATACTACCTCTATTGGCGGACAACCTTGCTCGCTATTTTGGATCTCCTCCTTCCAACTTAGTCGTGGGGGAGATGGCCACCTATGCCAACCATTCTAGGCCCTAAACCCTTTTTTGTATTTTTTTAACACATTTCTTTAATCTTTCTTATTTTTTTTTCTTCACACCATCATTGACATTTTTACTATTTCTTTGTTTGGTTGATTTACATTCATTCGTGATACAATAAGTGCTCCTAATGGTGGATTGAATTATATACTATTGAATGCTAATGTTTGGTTTTTACCTATACTATTGGTGCTCCTAATGGTATCATAATACTATTGAATTATATACTATTGAATGCACTGGTTATGGCACTGGAAAGACATGTTACCCATGACTAAAGGTTCTCTCTAACTAAGGCCCTTTCTTGCTTCCTGCTTCTCCATCTCACTCTCCTTGGGATGGTGGTGACTCTTTGTGGAGGCATTCTTATTGGTTCAAGAGGATGGTTTGGCCAAGTGTATTGATGCAAGGTCACTGAGTGTGGTTGGTTTGAGTCCAAATTTGGAATGAGTTCTACTTAGTCACAATAACCATGACATACACAAGGGATTTGACACAACCTTGATCTTGGGATTTCATTCCATTTCTACTCTCCATCTTTCTGTCCATTTTCCACCTCATTGTTGATTTTATGATTAATCCATATCTTGGTTGGTGCATTTTTTTTCCTTGGTAAATTCTTGTGGATAATTTTTTTAACTCTTGCTTCCAAATGACATTCCTAGAGCCTATGGACTCTTTTGTTTGTGGGGTTATCAGGGCATATAGGGCATGAACCAGCTTTGGGGAGGACCCACTAGCATTCCTTTTTGGTGCAATTGTTAAGTTATTTTCCTTAAACATTCTCTGCAACTAACCATTTCTCATTTCATCCCCATCTTTGACATCCACTTTATTGGCTTTGTCATTGTTATTTTTTTCCATCTTTCTTGTTCCTTATATTTTTCCATCTTATTGCTACTGGAGGTTCACTCTTAATCATGGGGGCCCTGGGATAAATTTTTCAATTTCTCCATTTTACTACTTTCCTAACCCCTACACCTTGGATAGTTATTAGTAATAAACCTCTAACCCAGTTTCTGCCATAACCACAACCCAACCAATGCACTTTATATTGAGGCAAGGTATCAATTGCATTGTCACTTACTTATCCTTTCTCATCCATGACTATTTTGTGTGTGTAGATGGTGATTACATGAACTATGGATTGGAATAGGAGGAAGCACTCAGGATGGACTGGAGCTAGAATGTTTATGCCAGGAACAAGTCTAGTCACGTGGCTATGGATAAACAACGGAGGGTACAATTTCAACATTGGTAGCAACACACCTCATTTTCTTTTCTTCCTCTTTCTCTTCAAGCTTTCAAGTGAAGGTCTAAATGTCACCCATGTATAGTGTTCACCACAAAGGGTGTGAACACTAATGTTTTAATATGTTTGTCAATCCATTCACTAGGCACTTTGAGTCTATTATTTCTTGTTGCTGTCAGTTCTCATTCAATTAATAATCCCATACCTTCTCAATATTTTGTAAGGAACTCGAGGACAAGTTTTCATTCAGTCATGGAGGTATGATGAGCTTTGATATTGTGTCTACAATATTGCATACGCGATATTGTGGCCTTCCATGCGATATCACGTACGTGATATCGCAGCCTGCCTCATTGCCTAAAAATAAGAGGTGGGCACACTTGGTTTGCATAGTTAGTCTTAGTCCATTACCCAAACTATTGCCTTTTCTCCCTATTAGAGTTAGAATTATTTCTGCATGCCCGCAATAGGAGTCATAAAGTGAATGAATCTTTATTCAAGCATTATGTACCTGAGCACACCTTGTGTATGGCAATAAAGACAAACCTTGTGATAAACCTTGCAGCATTCAAAATAGATTAATTAATCTTAATTACTATTACTTAATGCTTTCCTTAGTTAATTAATGATTCTCTCTTACCCTGCAACTCTCCTAAGTAAGCACACATAGTACGATCACTTCGAGCATGCTTGTAACACTTGGTAACCCAGTAATGATTAGCATTTGGTAATCCTAGTAGTGTTGCATTGGTTGAAGATGTGTACGTCAAGTGAGAACGGATACTGGTGTAAGGATCAAAGCATCAAAATAAAGTCAGTGTGAATGTTATTAACAAAAAGAAAAAATACTAAGTATAGGATGATAGGATGTTGGACATATATTGAAGAAATATGTCTAACATCCTAAATAACAATAACATAATAACATGTCTATATTAGGATGGAACATTGATTACAAGCATGAAAACATCAGTTCAAGTCTTAAACTTATAAAGTATTCTACAATCCTATTCTACATATTGAAATAATTAAAAGGAAATATTATAAGATATATTAACCTTAAAATAGTTGAGAAATTAAATCAAAATTTAATATTTATATTTTCTCAACAGGTCTTGATAATATACCAAACTCTTGACTCTTAGTGACATCATAAAATTCCTTCAAAGATTAAATCATTCTCATTGACATTGAAGAATGTGAACACAATAAATGCTTTCCTTTAAGTACTAGGGAAAACAAATCTTTAAAACAATCTATAAAGGGAAAATTAGCAAAAAGATGAGGAAAACCAAATGAAAAATAAGAAAAATTAAGGTATTTTAAATGCTAGAGTGCTAATGATCTAATGTGGAAAGATAGAAATTGAGAATGCCATCATGTTGAGGATACATTTCAATAGGAACATACACTAGTTATTGCAGAAACCTTAGGTTGTAGTTACAAATACTTTCTTTGGGGGATTTCCATAATGTAGTAAAATTACTAGAGATAAGGGTATAACTAGTAAACTTCTTAAATTGAGACATGAATTTACTTTTAAAATCTAATCATGTCTTGATAGAGACATTTGGGAGCATAAGAAACCATTAGACTACTTTACCTAGAAATGTTATCATAGAAACTCTACATGTAACATCATTATTGATGACATTATAAATTCCTAAAAGAGTTTCAAATCATTCAAGGTATTATCATGTATATCTTGAATTGAGTTCAAATAAAAGGTTGATATTTTATAAAGATTTAAAAATGACATAATAATATGAAAAGTTAAAAGGATTATTAACCAAGGGAGTAGAAGATGCGTTAGCTTCCATCTTGATTCTATTTTTAATATGAATATCAATAGAAAAATGACAAACTAGTTCTATTTGTTAATTAAATTGATGGGTAGTTGGTCATTTTGCATTAGGGGTATTGGATCTCCTAAGAAGCAAGCTATGGGAATGTTTCTCACTTATAAAACAAACAAAGCATAAAATGTAATATATTAGTAAACTTAAAAGTTATTCTTTATGTAAAATAAAATAACAATACCGTTTAAAAACATGTTATACGATACAAAAACCTAGGGCATCTTCCATATGGGTATAGAAACCAAGGAATAATTTTAGCTGGAAGAGTAATAATGATGTTTAATTTTAAAATGTATTGGATTAAATCTATGGTAATAAGTAGAATATAGAGCATAATATTAGAGGTAGGTATGTTTTTATACTCTTTAGTAACTCTAATTATCAATATCGATGTTTTAATAATATTCTTAATCTTTATATCATGAACTTAACAACTTATCACATTCGTACTTTTTTGCAAATCTCATTTGTAAGAATTTTTAATTAACCTCACTTCATGAAATCATTATTTGTAACCTTTATTGTTACAAATAATCTTCTTTACCAACTAATTTTTTTAATCACTTTGCTTTATTAAGTTCCTCCTAAACTTAACTACGCAAATCTTCCTCTTTAATTTGCTAAATCACATTAGCCTTAGCTTCTTTGCTTATGAAATGCTTCTCTGCAAGTTTTCTTTTCTTTTCCATTACAACCTTCTAGGTGGTCTTCTCTTCTTCTTTAAGAAACTAGAATAGGCTACATATGATACAACTAGGATTTTTTATTTTTCTTTAAGAAATTGGATCTTGAGATGGTGTAGGAACACCTCTTTTGAACCCCTTTTCCTTTCCTATAGGCAAAAGAATGAAAGTTTGGGTAGCTTGGGAGACATCTTGGACCTTTATATACATCTTATATGAGAGTTACGATATCATAGAAAATATCCTAATGACCTAAAATATGTCTTACCTAAGAGCTGAGATGTCAAATGAGACATCTTCTTAGTAGTGTAGATGTCTGAATAAAGACGTCTTGTTACTATAGGAGACATCTTGCCTGAAATGTATACTTCTTACCTGCATGTTGAATTTGTTAGATAGATGTCTTATCAAGCCTATAGATGTTTCATTCATTCATAGAAATTTTTAATGTGATAAATTATGAGATGGAAAATAGTTGGGAATGTTAAGATCAAAATGGTAAATATTTCCTTAGGGTTCTAGCTTTGTGTTTTAATAAATATTAGTTTTGTTACATGTTTAAGAGAGAGTGTGAAAATAGATATTTCATGAGAGTGGTGTACATCTTGGTGGTTAACCATGTGAGGTGGTATTAGCCATAACTCTTTATGTTTGGACCTTGATACTATGTAAGGAAGAGATCTAGATCGATTATGGCTTGCATTGAGGTCAACTGTGTATGCGGTTGTAGAGTCTCACACTCTACAATATTGTTGAATATGGAAGTTTTTTATGTTCTATGGATTAGATTTCATTGTATTTGTAATCTTCTTTCAACATTAATATAAGATAGTTAGTTTTCTTATTTTCTAGAAACTACATTATCTTGCATAATATTTGGATTTGGCATGTTTTGAAAGGTTAAATCAATTAGAGTGACCTTACTCTATGATTAGTATTAGAGTATATGATTATTTTTTAATTGGAAATTGGATGTGAAATTTTATGTTTGTCTCATATGAATTCCAAGAAGAAAAATTTTCAAGCCCTAAATAGAGATATGTAGAGTATGAAATCTACCTTTTAGCTAATGGTTAAACGATTGTATGAGATCAATGCTAAGGTAGATAGGAATGTAGGTTCTAGTCTTATTTAGACTTATGATGATGATAAGAATTATTTTTCAAATGGTGATGAAAAGGTTTCTCAACTTGGTGGAGGGAAAGCAAATGAGAAGTAAGAACATTCCAACTATGGAAGTGTGAGAACTCATCAGCCTAGGATTCTAAAGGAAGGTAATCCAAATTTTTATGTTGGAACTTCAAGAGCTCGATGATAAACATTTTCTTATTCTCAAATAAAATTGGATAATGAAGATGAAGAAAAACTTGTCAAAGCATTTAAAAATTCTATAAGACTTTCTTATGTGAAATTGAAAAATTTCAATGTTGTAGATGATACTAATGCTTTTGCAAGTTGGTTGAAGGTACTTGATAAGAATTTTAAGCTTGAGGAGATACTGAATCACTTTAGGACACCAATTAATAAATCCAAACTTTAAGGTATGGCTTGAACTTGATGGAAAAAAGAGTCCTAAAGTTATGAGAGGAAAAATGGTCATCCAATAAGGGATTAATATTTGATGAAGTGTAGGTTGAAACAGAAATTTAAATAATCTTGCTAGAGATAAGAGATAATAATGAAGCTTAAATTCCTTAGATACAGATGCAAAGATATCAAGGAGTATTAAATTTTTGGAACTATTCAATCAAGATAAGGTAAATCCGAAGAAATATGAATAGGCTTCAATCTTTCTTAGAGGTCTCAAGATGATGTATCAGTGGGAGTTGTTATTATATGAGCTGTAAACCCTTGATGAGGCTTATGATTTGACACTCAAGGAATAAAAGAAACTTAATGGATTTGAGAATAAGAGCAAACAAGTGTTAAGGAAATAGAACAGAGGATCCAAATCAAAGAAGTGATCAAAGTCAAATTCTAAAGACAAATATGGAAACCATGAAAATAAGAGAAGGATAATGAGAATGGTAAGGCCAAGAAGGCCCAAGGAAAAAAAGACAAGGCCCAAGGTATAAAAGAAAAGGACCAAGATTCAATGATTTAAATGTAGAGAGTGGGCACACAAGCAATGGAAATATCCACTTCATAAGACAACTAAGGGCAAGGATGTACAAACCATGTAGGTAGAGAAAACATCTAGCCAAGATCTTTAAAGAGCTAATGCTAATGCTCCAAAAAATGAGAAATTTTTTCAGTTGAATTCTTATGCATTTATGAGAAATGTGAATAGATGAGATCATCCAAAAAAGAATTATTATTTTTGATTTGGGCTATATGTTTGCTTAGTGGAAAATGGTTTCATATTTTGATTAATGGGGGAGCCAAAAAAAATTATTTCTTCTACGGTAATTGCTAGATTTGGTTTAGTAACAAATCCACATCCTAGATCCTACAAGGTGCATTTGTTGTCAAGAGACTTCTCTCAAGATATGAGGAAGCAATATATCTTGAAGTTTAAAATTTGGAGTTATCATGATGTGGTAAATGTTATGTGCTACCAATTGATTGTGTTGATGTAATTTTTGAAAGACCTTAGAATTTTTATAATGATGCTTAATTTAATGAAGAAATTAATGTGTGGAGTATATCAAGACATAATGGAATCCATGAGTTAATTCCTATGATAGCTGAACAAGGGAGGCAACAATGCTTACTTAATGATTTCTTAATTCTTCTTGCTAATTTTGGTTTTGTTTTCATATTAACTATTAATTCTAACCATGATGTTGTATAGCTAGATCTTCCAACAATTGTGTTAGACTTTAAGAAGAAATTTCCCTAGATGTTCAAAGAGGAATCAAATGGATGGATACCAATGCAAAATGTTCAGCATTAAATTAACTTTATCCCTATTGCTATCATTCCCAATGAAAGAGTATACCAGATGACACCAAATTAGTAATTTGAATTGCAAAGATAGGCAGATGAGCTACTTATGAATGGTTTCATGTCAGAGTCCATTTCTCCTTGTGTAATTTTGGAAGTACTAGTAGCAAAGAAGGATAGTCTAGAATGGAGGATGTGCATTGATTTAAGGGCTATGAACAATATAATAGTAAGGTATAGGTTTTCTATTGCATGGAGGGATGCTATCCTTGATGTCCTTACTAATATAGAGATTTTTAGCAAAATTGATTTGAACAGTGAATATTATCAAACTCAAATCAAGCCTAGTGATGAACGATAGACATCTTTCAAGACACTAGATGGATTATTAGAGTAGTTGGTGATGCCATTTGAGCTCACAAATGCTTCTACCACTTTCATGAGGTTCACGCATGATGTTCTTAAGGATTTTATTGGTAAGTATTTTATTATCTTCTTTGATGATATTTTGATATATAACTCTAATAAGAAGGGGCACTTGAATTCCTCAAGAATAGTGTATCTTGATTTAGAGGAGATGCATTTGGTGATTTATGTGAAGAAGAGTTACTTCTTTAGAAGGGAAATCACTTATTTAAAACATGTGATTTCTAAATATTAGATATTGGTCAACTTCAAAAAATGTTGGGAAAGTAAAATTATTTCTTGGTTTATTAGGTTTTTATCAAAGGTTCATTAAAACTTTCAATGATATTTCATGGTCTATGTTTTCTTTACTCAAGAATAATTAAGATTTGAGGTGAGGTGATAAGACCTAAAGGAGCTTTGACTTGTTGAAGAAAAAACTAACTAGTAAACTAGTGCTTGCAATGCTACATTTCTAGAAGCTTTTTCAAGAGGAGGTAAATGCAAATGAAATTACCATTGAAAGGGTACTTTCACAAGAAGGTAGACTTGTTACTTTATTTTTAGAAAATTTCAATGAGTCAAGTCAAAAATATAACATATATGATAAGAAGTTATATGCTATTCTCCAAGAAACCAAGCATTGGAGGTATGGCATGCTACCTAAGAAGTTCACTTTGATGACTAACCACAAAGCACATTAATTTCTTAATTCTTAAAAGAAGCTAAGTGTCAAACACATCAAGTGGGTGGTACAATTATAGAAGTTTAATGTTATGCTCAATTACAAAAGTGAAGAGGCCAATGTTGTTGATGAGTAGCAAGTAGTTCCTATGCCCAACCATATGAATCACCAACATTCACTATGTGATCCAATTAAATTCTGTAGACTTTAGCTCTCTAAGTACACATTGTCTAGGTAGTGAATCTTAAGGACATGATTGTTGTCTTCTTAGTTCCACTTGTAAGGGTACAATAGTATGGTTAAGTGTAACTAAGGCACCTGATTTGTATAAATTTTTATGCTTTTATTTATTTCTCCTAAGCATGAAAATAAAGTAATTAAATGCTTGATTAATCTAGAAATTATTTACTGCCTTAACTAATCCTACCATAACCATTCGCTCCCAACTACCGTACACATCTTCAACATGTTGCAATGCTACTGGGTTGCCAAGCATAAGTGCTATTAGGATTACCAAGCATTAACATATGCTCAATGTGGTTGAATTTATGTGTGTTAATTATTTGTATTTAATTAATTAATTAAATGCATGAAAGTAAATTGTAGAATAGTAAAGTGCATTAAATTAAATATTATGCTAAGTCCAAGTGCTACAAGTTTTATTAAGAAATCTCATTTTTATTGTGGTTCACACCAAAGTATCCAAGTACATCAATGCTCAAATAAAAATCTGTACACTTCTCAACTCCTACTGTAGGTACCTAGAAAATATTCTAACTCTCAAAGAACAAACTACAAGAGCTCTACTATGCTACTAATGAATGAGTTTCTTAAATGTGATAGGTATGTGCATTTATATAGGCAAGGCCAAATACTCTGTTCATGTGCATGTGTCAACGCATCAAACCATGTATTGACGAGTACACATCAATAGGTACACGTCGATGCAAATGCATTGATGCATTCGTGTTGATGTAGTCCAACCAACAATGACTCATCATACCACCATGACTAAATGAAAACTTGTCCTCAAGTAAAAAAAAGTAGGAATAAGTGTTTTACAAAATTTTGGGAAGGTATGAAATTATTGACTAACTAACTTCAACTAATTCAAACTAATGCTTAGAACCCCAAGTGTATATATTTACAACTTTTACAAAAACTAGTGTTCATGGAAGAAAAATTGAACACTAAGATAAATTGATAACTAAACCCCTTTGGTGGCTTGAAGATGAGAGGAAAAATCAAATGGTCCTAGGTGGTAGAGGATAGCATTTTGCATCTTCTAGTAGTCATTCATTCTTCAGGCTAGGTTATCAATTGTTGATCTTTGTTCTATGAATCATGCTCCAAGAACTTCGAGTTTAGCATTGGCTATTTCTAGCTTCTATTTTGTGTCCTTATGATGCTTGAACTTAACCTCATACAAAAGGTATGAGCTAGCCACTTGCTTCTCCAATTCTGACCTTGGTCTCCTAGAAGTTAGCATTTCCAAGTTTACATAATGGATATTGGAGAGCTCCATGTACTTCATCATCTCCTTAATTTATAACTCCTTGAGGTGAATTTCTACCTTGTTGTATACATTCAATCCATGGGCTGCCACATGCCACCTCCTTATTGGAGCTGTTGGATGCCATCATTGACTTTTTCCTTTACCAATTGGATTTGGTTTTCATTGACCTCTTTGACAAGGCCAACCTAGTCCCTGTAGTGATTTTTAATCCTTTCAAACTTGAGAGCCTCATTTTTCTAGGTAGCAATCTCAATTGTTGATTTCTAGTGAAAAGGTGACCTCTTTAGGTCCATGGTTACCTTGGCAAGTTGCTCTTATTGTTATCATAGGAATTCAACCATATAGTCCTTTGAGTTTCAACATTTCTCAAGAAATGGTTGTCCTTGGTTAGAATTGCATTCTCCTTACAAGTCTCTAATAAGTCCATCTCAGTGTTATAAGCCATTGCTGCTACTTGAACTCATCAAAGACCATAATCTCCTTGGCATTCTTAGCCATTTTAAGTTTCTCCTAAAGCTATAATAGAGCTTCATCTCTAGTCATAGCCTGACCAAGAACAATGAGATTAGCTAAGTGGCTCTTAATTTTGACACTTCAATAGCCGAGCATCAATTTTAGGAGTGGATACCTCAAGTTGGGCATTAGCAATGATGTACTTGCCCCTTGCCTCCAATAGCATCAATTAGATTGCTGTGATGTTATCTGATAGGTGAAAGATCTCCAAAAGTGATTACCCAATTCCAACTAGTCAGTCCAACAATTCTTCATGCTGGCCTATGCTAAATCTTCCACTTGCTCCTGTAGATGTTTGCACATTATGAAGTGCAACAATATCAAGAACTGTAGTTGTAGCAACATTCAATGCTTTCCCAACTCTATCATCCACAACCTTGACAACTTTTTCTTATCCTTTGTGTTGCATCACCATGATAGTTGCTTCCTTGCCTTCCTCTAGGTGCACCGACAAGGTAGTAATGTTTCTAGATATCTTTGGAAATTGTTGTTGTTCTAGAAGGGACACCATTATCTCTCGATCACTAGGATTCGATCTTGTGGGTACTTACATTCATTGGGTAAAAGACATTATTTTTTTGTCCTCCAACTAGCTGATTATACAAATGACCTCTTTCAGATGGCTCAGTGCTAATTAGTAGATAGAGGACTTACCATTCGATCTAGCCTACTACTACTGCAAAATTTGCTCATCAATTTTTTACATGCGCTCCATGGAAACATGAGCCTCTAATGTTGTTTCTTGAGTGGTGAGTGATGGTGGTGGATACGCCTCTTCTTGAACTATTAGAAGAAATTTATCTTTCATCATTTCTACCCAAGAGGCAATAGGAGCATGTTGAAGGATGTCATTTGAATAGTGGGCTATTTCTCCTCTTTCGCACAATTTGCAAATTAAGCACAGGAAGGAAAGTGATTTTCTCCCAGGTTCATTTTCCTTAAAGTGCTTCTCTATTTCAAGATGGATCAACTGTGAGAGATTGACTAGGAATTTCCCACTTAAAGCGACACATGCATGGACAAAGAAGATCATCAGTTTGCTTAGCCTCACTATTCGATTAAGGTGATAGGTCATGATCTTAAAATATACCTTTCCTACCTTGGTTAGTTCACTGTACTTCTTATGGTCAACCCCATAGCACTAGTAGATCCACTTCCTTTTCACCTTTAGGTCTACTTGAATTGATATCTCTGCTGATTTTGTCTTAGTTTCTAGCAACCCAAGGACCTAAGAGATGCCCTCCACTAAGTAGGACACACTAATGTCCTTGATTTTGACCATGGCATCAAGCTGCTTGTTATTCCAAAAGAGATATGTTTCTCCCATTTACCATTCTCCACTAGAAGTAAGAATGGGAAACATGGGAGAATTCTGCAATTGCATTTTAACTTCTTCTAAAGTGATGTCCAAGAAGGTACCAAAGTTCAACTCTTAGAAAATTGAACTTTGGATCTCCTTAGCATGAATTTGTCTAAGGAAAGCATCTACCAAGGTGAATGCAACATTCAATCTCAGTCTTGGTGCTTCATCTCGATGGGATTGCTATGTTTAAACTACAAGAATATGTTAGACATATTACACTTCAAGCTCTTCCCAAACAGATCATGTTTCATGCATTACAGCTACCTGCTCCTAAGACTACTTTCACTATTGGTCCCTTCCTATTCTTGGTCACTTATCCCTTGGTTGAAATAGTCCTACCTTCGCTCCACATTTATCCCTTAGTCTAGGTGCCATTTGTAATCACAACATAACCAAAGATTAGCATTTATTATGTAACTTAGAACATTTAGATACCTTGTCTTATTTGATCTTATTACACTTTGGCAATGTTGTGATTATGACAGATTGCTTATTTTAATATAATTTTATTATTACTTTGCTTAAATGACTACCAGAGTTTGTTAGAAAGGTTTAACTCTCATAAATTAGTTATTTTAATATTATTTTATTAGTTAAACCTTGTGGGAGTTAGAAAATTTTTGAAAAAATTTTCATCAAAAACCAAAGGTTTTGGCTCCCATGATATAGAGATCACCTCTAGTAGTTGTAGGATTTAAGAACAGGGTTAATCGAACAAGTGGTTCATGAGTTATGGGCTCTAGAAGGTTTTAGGCTCTTGGGATGGAAAAAACTCCTTCTGCATTTGAGAGAAAATGTACAAAATGTGCTAAGTGTTGTGCTATTTATAGTGGTGTAGGAACACCTCTTCTTATTTCCTTATGCTTGTCCTACAAGTTTTTTTTGCAAGTTTCACACTTAGAGAAGACCTTGATGTGTGTGTCCAATTTTTGTGTGTGTTTTTGTGTTGAATTTTTATGATGAAGATTCTTGGATGTTTTGGCATGTTTGGAGGTGTTTTTGGCTTATTCTGATGAGTTTAGGAGGTTCCAAGATCTATGGGGACTTGTTGGAAGGCATTCAAAGGCTCACAACATCAAGACAAGTATTTTTATTTTTGGCATCTTAAGGATAGACATCTCCAAAAAAAGAAAGACATATTTCTAGAGATGTCTTTCTTCAAGTGAAGATGTCTCTAGTCCATAGAATACATGTATCAAAAATAGTAGACGTCTCTTCCAAGAGCAAGGCTTTCATAGAAGATGTCTTCTTAGAAAGATAGATGTCTCCTCGAAGGTGTAGACATCTCTAGTTCAGAGGAGACATCTCCCAAAAATAGTAGAAGTCTCTCCCAAGAACAAAGCTCTCATAGGAGATGTCTACATGATACAAGAGACATCTATGTTAGTGAATAAGAAAAGCTCTAATGTGTTGTATCAATTGGGAAACATCCAAAATACTTTAGATCCATGTGGGAAACATCTAGGGAGGCAAATAGAAAGCTTCCTAGGGTTTTGAATCTTTATAATTATGTATGCCTTCATCCATGAAGGAGGAGGAGAGCTTTTATGCAAGGAGAACTAGGCAAGAGAATCTAGATCATCACATTGGATGAGTTCAATAGGTGATTGCAACTCCAAGATAAGCTTGTGGTGTGTTGATCTATGTGCTCTATTCTCTTGTATCTCACTTGTGAGTTGAGATCTCAATGTTGGGTGGTGGAAGAGATTTCTCTTGATTGTGTCTTACATTAAGAACAACCATTGTGTGATTGTAGAGCCTCATGCTCTACAATATCATTTGAGTATGATAGGTTTTTGGATGATTGTGGGTTGTGTGAACCCTATTGTAATCTTTGAATAATCTAATTGAAGATAACTAGTTTTCTTGTTTTCTAGCAAATAATTTTGTCTTGTAGTAATATTTGAATTTAGTGTGTTAAAGATTGATGAGTGGAAAGGTACCCCTACACTCAACCATACGAATACGAGCATTTCAAGCACGATCTAGTCAAACTCTGCAAACGGACTAGCTGTGGTATCAAAATGGTTACTCATAGATTGCAGTTTGCTATCTTCCCACCTGGACTAGTAATAGCTTTGTCACGTATGGTTTAGTCCAGAGTGAAATTTTGTATTTCTTATGTCTTTGGCTAATAAAGGAGAGGGAGAGAGAACTAAGTGGATAATTTACATTAACTATGCATTAATTAAGTTCTAAAGGTTCCTAACACCAGTATCCATTCCCACATGTCGTACACATCATGAACCAGTGAAACGTTGTTGGGATTACCAAATGCTAATTGTTACTAGGTTACCAAGTGCTACACACATGCTCAAAGTAGTCATACTAAGTGTATTTAACTAATGGGGTTGAAGGTTAAGAGAGAGATTAATTAACTAGGAAAGCATTAAACATTTAACAATAATTAATTACTAATTAGCTTAATCTATATGCTGCAAGGTTTATCATAAAGTTCATATTTATTTCCATACACAAATATGTGCTTAGGTACAAATTGCTCAAATAAAGATCCATTCACTCTATAACTCCTACTGCAGGCACACAAAAATTATTCTATCTCTAGAATGAAAAAACTGTAGGAATCTAGCTAAGGGTCTAAGTCTAACTATGTGGAACCAACCGCCTCTTATTTATAGAAGATGAAGTAGGACATGATATCACGTGGTGGATGTGATATCACGTACATGATATCACGGCTCATCATACCCCTGTGATTGAATGAAAACTCGTGCTCAAGTTCCTTACAAAATATTGGGAAGGTATGGGATTATTGACTTGAATGACAACTAATGGTGAATGGATCAATCATTACAATACATGATAATATTAGTGTTCATGACTACAAGAATGAACACTATACACAATTGACATCCAGCCTTGTTTGATAGCTGAGAGAGAAAAGAAGAAGACGTGTTGCTGCTGATGCTAGGATTGCACCTTCCATTGTCCATCTATAATCATGCCATCGGTATTGTTCCATGCATAACTATTCCAGCACTAGTCCATCCTGAGTGTTTCCTCCAGATCCAGTCCATTGTTATATGATTGCCATTTGCACACACAACATAGTCACATATGAGCAAGGATAAGTAAATCATAATATAGTTGATACCTTGCCTCAGTGTAAGGTCCATTGGATGAGTTGTGATATGGCTAACATGGATTCTAGAGATATAACACTAGTGACTACTCAAGGTTTAGGGGTTAGGAAAATTGAAAAAATTGGACCGGGGCCCCCATAACTAAGAGCAATCCTCTGGTAGCGATAGAATGGAAAAATATAAGGAATAAGAAAGATGGAGAAAAAGAAACAATGAAAACACTGATAAAATGGATGTTAGAGATGGGAATGAACAAAACAAATGTTTATTGTAGTAATGTTTAAGGGAAAGAAGTTATCTAATGCACCAAATAGGAATGCCAGTGGGTCCTCCCCAAAGCAGGCTCATGCCCTTGATGTCCTGACAATCCCACATTCAAAGAGTTTTTAGGCTCTGGAAATGTCATTTGGAAGCAAGAGTTAAAGTCTTAACACAAGAATTCACCAAAAAGAAAACAATGCATCAACCAAAATATAGACTACTGATACAACCAGCAATGAGATGGAAAATGGAGAAAGAATGATGAGGAGAAGAGAATGGAATGGAGTCCCAAGAACAAGGTGTTGTACAGCCCCTTGTGTATGTATGGTTAATGTAACTAAGTAGATCCCATTCCAAATCAAGCCTCAAACAATCCACATCTAGTGAATTTTCATTAATACACTTGGCCAATCCATCCACTTGAAGTAACAAGAATGCTTCCGCCAAAGAGGCACCACCATTCCGAGGAAACAAAAAAGGGGAAAGTAGGAAGTGAGAGAGGGCCTTAGTTAGAGAGAACATGTTGGTTTAGTTCCATAACTAGTGTTTGTAGCCCAAATAATTATTTTGTCTAAGGGATGTGCCTTGAATTCTCAGAGTTATGTGTTTGTTTGTTTTTTATGAGAACCACACCATGCAAAGAATTATTATTTTTTATTAGCTCAACTTCCTGATAATGGAGCAATGTTAGAATGGTAAGGAAAACTCAAGAAGAAAAACATCCAAGAACCCAAGAGAATAGCCAACACAAATGCATCAATCCCCTTGAAGTCACATCCTTTCCAGTCCTTCAGTCCTTCCTTAGTTTGAGAAATGCCCAATCACCAATTTGTTAATAGTTTTATTATTAGAGAAGGGGACTGCATAGTTCCAAGCCAAGAGAGACCATAGAAATTCATGGATGCATGGATGACATGGACTTATTGCATGTTATATCAAAAGAACCATACCTTAGTATCAACATTATAACTCAAAGGTAAAGACCAAACATTAGCAATCAATAGAATACAGTTCATACCACCATCATGAGCACTTATTAGGTGATGAATCTAACAAAACAAAAATAACAAACAGAAACAGAAACAAAAACAAAACAAATAGTCACACAAAGAAATGAGAAAGTATAACGATGTTGAAAGATAAAAAGGTGTAAAATTAAAGAGAATGAAAAATATTTATTAATCTTTCTTGTTATTAGAATGAGGGATATCCCTCATAACTAAATGGTTGAGCATGGCAAGGATTAATAAATGAAAGATGAGGATCCTTGCATGTTGGAAATATTGAAACTTGGTCATACTTACTCCATTGGGGTTCACACACCTAATTATAGTAAGCATATTGGGGAAATTTATAAGATGTGGTTCCCAGGTAAAGAGTTGACCCACTATGATACTTGAGACCATAAGATGGTATGCAAGGATTAGGATGTCACCCTCCATGGCTGTATTCATTGGGCCGTATGGTTTTTGGAGTGTTAATTGGTGGCCCTGATGAGGTGACATGAGGTGTTGGGTTCGAAGAGAAGGATGCGCCATAGTTTTGGACTTGTGTTGAATTGGAGAATGAAGTGGCCTTAGAACTGTGTTGTCCCTTCCTACAGTCATGTCTAAAGAAGGGACACCTTTGATGTTGAGGAGGTCTCTCACTACTGTTGGCAATAGTAGCACAAGTAACGTTTATGGGTTGTTGTTGTGGTGTAGACACTTCAGGAATAGTTGGTGGTGATGTAGAAGGAGGGAAAGGATGAGAATGTTGAAATTTAGGAGAAGTGTAAGGTCCACAAGGTGGTAGTTGTGTTGAGAACATGGGCTGATAATACTGAGGAGAATCATAATGTAGCGAGATATAGTATGTTGACCCAGTTGGGGAAACATGATGTTGGACTAGATAAGCATTTGGATTTGGATGATATGAAGGGTATCTCCAGTTTAGGGATGGATTCCCCCACAACTAGGATTTTTGCCACTGTGATTGTATACAGTATCTTTGTACGAACTCTAGGTGTAACGTGTTTCCCCAATGCTCATATAAATGTAACAAGATTGGACATTGGCCCTTGGGGTGATTGTACAAGCAAATGTTTCATTCATACATATGATTCGTAGTTGAGCTCTTATTTTCTTCATCCCTTCTTTCTGATTGTCTAATGATATTTTGTCCTACTTCTCGAGTTGTCAAAACTTTATCTCTAATAATATTGATATATTCTCCACACTTTTTATGCATCCATTCCAACCTCTTATTGATCTTTTCCTTGATTTCATCTAATGATTTTTGTAATGGCAAAGATGGTCCTTCCTCCTTGAGATAGGTTGATTTCTCCTTTTTGTGATTATGGACCTTTGTTAAGTTGAGCCTTTGGTCTCGTTGATGTTTTTCAACATTCTCCCATCTAGCCATTTCTCCTTCTTCTTTTGCTACCTGCTTAATAAGCTCTTGGAATTGATGGGTTCATAGTTCATATAGTTGACCTTGGGCATACATCCCTAGGGTCTCTCTTGTTTCATCACGGAGCCCATCAATGATATGGTACATTAACCTTTCCTCGGAGAACTCATGGCCTGGATAGTTATTTAATAGTGCATAATATCTTTCTAAAGCCATGTCCAAGGGTTCCTGTTGTGCTTGTTTCTAGTCTTGGATTTGTTTCCTCAAGGCTGAAAATCTTGCATAGGTTTGATATCTTTCATTAAATAGTTCTATCATTGTTGGCCAACATCAAATTAAATTTTGTTTTAACAATCTATACCATATTTTTTCTTGGCCAACGAGTGTCATAGGAAAGAGCTTAAGTTTTTTCCAACCGTTATCAATGTTGTTCCATGCACAAGCATCATAGAAGGCATGTAAATGTTGNAATTGCCTCACTAGATGTCACATTATCGTATTCTTGTAGGAGAGGCATGATTGTGAATTTCTGTGTGAATTTTTGTAATTATTTCTTCCTAAAAGATATATTGTTAATTCCTATACAGTGACCTTGTATGATATAACTAATCTAGATAACTAGCACTATCCCCGGCAATGGCGCCAATGATGAGTGGCGAGGTACTCCTACACTCAACCATATGAATACGAGTGTTTCACGCATAATCCAGTCAAACTCTGCAGATGGACTAGCTATGGTATCAAGATGATTACTCATAGATCACATTTTGCTATCTTCCCACCTGGACTAGTATTAGCTTTGTCACGTATGGTTTAGTCTAGAGTGAGGTATATGATTTTTATAGATTTTGTATTTTTTATGTCTTTTACTAATAAAGGAGAGGGAGAGAGAACTAAGTGGATAACTTACATTAACTATTCATTAATTAAGTTCTAAAGGTTTCTAACACCAGTATCCATTCCCACTTGTTGTACACATCCTAAACTAGTGCAACACTGCTAGGATTACCACACGCTAATCATTACTGGGTTACCAAGCGCTACACACATGCTTGAAGCGGTCGTGCTAAGTGAATTTAACTAAGGGGGTTGAAGTTTGAGAGAGAGATTAATTAACTAGGAAAGAATTAAACATTTAACAATAATTAATTACTAATTAGCTTAATCTGTATGCTACAAGGTTTATCATAAAGTTAATCTTTATTACCGTACAAAAATGTGTGCTCAGGTACAAATTGCTTGAATAAAGATCCGTTCACTCTATGACTCCTACTACAGGCACACAGAAATTATTCTAACTCTGGAATGACAAAACTACAAGAATCTAGCTAAGGGTCTAAGTCTAACTATGTGGAACCAAGGGCACCGCCTATTATTTATAGAAGATGAGGTAGGACGCGATATTGCGTGGCAGATGCGATATTTCCTATGCAATATCACGACTCATCAAAGATGAATTAATTGTGGAGTGAACCTGCTCTAGTGTTATTGGTATCAGAGCTTACTTTTATTGTTGCTTGGATTTTGGTTAAGGATTTTGTTAATTTCAAATGATACCCAAGTAGAAGTAGGTGCAGGCTCTGAATCATAACATGGAGAGCATGAGGTCAACCTTCCAAATGATGGTTGCCCAATTGGATGAAATTAGTGCAAATGTGGACAAACAAGCCAGTCCTAGCCAAATCCAAACATGTGGAGGTGAAGAGCATGTATGTTTAGATGAAGAAGTCTCACAGCTAGGTGGAGATGGAGTAGATGAAGAGGAAGGTCAATACAGCTATGGAAGTATAGGAAACCATCAACCAAGGATTTCAATGGGAGAAAATCCTATTTCTCAAATAATAACTCCAAGGGCTCCAACGATGCTCAATACTTCTTCAAGAAAGCTTGACGATGAAGATGAGGCAAGGCTTGCTAAAGCATTCACAAATGCTTTAAGACCTCCATATGTAAAGTTGAAGACTTTTAATCTTGTAAATGGTACCAATGCTTTTTCAAGTTGGCTAAAGACACTTGAGAAGCATTTTTTTATTGGAAGAGATACCAAATAACTTGAGGGTACCTATTGTTAAATCTAGATTAGAAGGTATGGCTTATACATGGTGGAAAAAAGAATCCCAAAATGGTCAGCCTATTAGAGATTGGAGTCTAATGAAGCATAGGTTAAAAAGGAAATTTGAACAGTCTCATTAGAGAGAACAAACCATTATGAAGTTGAAATTCCTAAGGCAAGGTGACAAGGATGTCAAATAATTTTACATTGAATTTTGTAATATATTCCATCAAGCTAAGGTAAACTAGGAGGAATATGAGCAAGGTTCAATCTTTTTAGGAGGTCTTAAAATGGCATACCAGCAAGAGTTTTCCTTTTATAAGCCACAAACACTCAATGAGGCTTATGATTTAGCACTCAAAGCTGAGAAGAAATTATGTGGACTTGGAAATAGGAGCACACAAACTTCTAAGGGGAAGGAGAAAGGATCTGGATTCAAATACATATTTGAAGAAAAGAAGGAAAACCAAGATAAGAAGACTGAAGGAGATGATGAGAAGGGTAAAACCAAGAGGAACCCAACCAAGGGAGGTAAGGGTCAAGGTATCATCTCATCAAAATTTTAGTGCTTCAAGTGTAGAGAATGGGAATGTAAGCAATGGAAATGCCCACTTCACAAGGCAACTAAAGGAAAAGATGTGCAAATCATAAAGGTGGAGGAGACATCAAGCCAAGCTCTTTAGAGAGGTAATCCTAATGCTCCAAAAATTAAGAATGTTTTTCAATTAAATTTTTGTGCATTTATGGGGAATGTTAATAGAGGAGATCATCCTAATAGGAAATTGCTATTTTAGATTAAGGCTACTTGTTTGCTTAGTGGGGAATGGATTCATATTTTGATTGATGAGGGAGCCCAAGAAAATGTTATTTCTTCTAAGGAGGTTACTAAATTGGGTTTGGGAACTCATCCCCATCCAAGATCCTATAAGGTGCATTGGTTATCTAAAGAATTTTCCCAAGAGGTGATGGAACAATGTACTTTGAAATTTAAAATTCAAATTTTTCATGATGTTGTGAGGTGTGATGTGCTTTGAATAGATTGTGCTAATGTAATTCTTTGTAGACCTTGGAATTTTGACAATGGTGCTTAGTTTGATGAAGCAAGAAATGTGTGGAGTGTTGTTAGATCTCATGGAGTCCATGATTTAATTCCTATGATAGCTAAGCAAGTGAG
Source organism: Gnetum montanum (assembly GCA_015680685.1). Lineage (NCBI taxonomy): Eukaryota > Viridiplantae > Streptophyta > Gnetopsida > Gnetales > Gnetaceae > Gnetum > Gnetum montanum. The sequence continues at coordinate 322,038 of MNCI01030039.1, read as the reverse complement.
GTAGCAAATCTTACTTAATGCTTCCTTAATCCTTCTAGGAGAGAGGGAATATATTAAGGAACATGATGAAACTAGTTTTGATTTTGTTGTTATGATCACAATTGTTACTAACCATGATGATGTGCAAGTTGAACTTCCCACAAGTGTGCTATGCTTGAAGGAGAAATTTCACAAGGCATTCAAGGGGAAATTGGATGGACTACAATCGATGAGGAATGTATATGATCAAATTGACTTCATTTCGAGTGCTACCATTCCAAATGATAGAGTTTACTAGATGGAACCAAATTAGAGTTTTGAATTGCAAAGGAAAGTAGAGGGGTTACTTGCAAATTGCTTCGTGAAAGAATCCATTTCACCTTATGCAGTTCCAGTGGTGCTAGTGCCAAAGAATGACAACAATGAATGGAGGATTTGCATTGATTCTGGGGTAATGAATAGGATAATAATGAGGTATAGGTTTCCTATTCCAAGGATGGATGATATCTTTGATGTCATTACCAATGCTAAAATTTTTAACAAAATTGATTTAAAGAGTGAATAGCATCAAATTAGAATTAGACATGTTGATGAGTGGAAGACAACTTTCAAAACACTGGATGGATTGTTTGAGTGATTGGTGATGCCATCTGGGTTCACAAATGTACCTACTACATTCATGAGGTTGATGCATGATGCATTAAAGGACTTGATTGGTAAGTGTTGTATTGCATTTTTTGACAATATTTTGGTGTATAGCTCTAATGAGAAAGAGCACTTGGATCACTTGAGGATGATGTGCCTAAAGTTGGAGGAGGCACAGTTGGTGATCAACGTGAAGAAAAGTCATTTCTTCAATATGGAAATCACATATTTGGGGCATGTGGTTTCTAAATAATCAAATGCAAATGGAAGCTACCAAGGTGAAGGCTATAATGGATTGGCCAACTCCTAAGAATGTTCAAGAGGTAAGATCATTCCTTGGTTTAGTAACTTTTTATAGATAGTTCATCAAAAATGTTACTAGTATTTCATGGTCTATGTTTGCTTTGTTTAAGAAAAATAAGGAATTTAGGTGGGATAATGAAATTCAAAGGAGCTTTGACTTGTTGAAAGCAAACATTACCAATGAACCGATGCTTGTAATTCCAGATTTTTAGAAGCTTTTTAATGTGGAGGTGGATGCAAGTGGACCTGCCATTGGTGGGGTACTTTCACAAGAAGGTAGGCCTATTGCTTTCTTTTCTAAAAAATTAAATGATTCAAGGAAAAACTATATTGTATATGAGAAGGAGTTGTACACTATTCTTCAAGCAATTAAGCATTGGAGGCATTACTTGTTATTCAAAGAATTCACTTTGATGACAAACCAAAAAGCACTTTAATTTCTAAACTTACAAAATAAGTTGAGTGAAAAGCACATGAAGTGGGTTGCACAATTATAAGAGTTCAATTTTGTGTTGAAGCAAAAATGTGGAAAAGCCAATGTTGTAGCTTATGCATTATCTAGGGTGCATGTGGTAAATTTGAGCATACCTCATGTAGAAGGCATGTGTGATTTTGCTTCTTTATATGAGCATGATGTTGATTTTGGTCAAGTTTGGAGGAGCCTCAAAGATTCATTGATGAATAGGATAGACTAATGAAGGAACTATTGTATTCAAGATGAACTATTATTTAAGAATGGAAAGGTATGTATTTCTACTTGTGATTTTAGAAAGAAGATTTTGTTTAAAAAGCATTCTAGTGGCATGGTAGGTCACATGGGCAAGGATAAAATATTGGAACCTATGGGTAGGTACTATTTTTGGCCTAGTATGGCAACAAAAGTTTTAGAATTTGTTAAGGAGTTCTTGACATGTCATAAATTCAAAGAAGGTAAAGATGTGGATGGACACTATATGCCTTTCCCAATTCCCAAAGGTCCATGGGAAAGTGTTTTAATGGACTTTGTAAGTGGAATTCCAAAGACCTAGAGTGGAAACAATTCAATTTTTGTTATTTTGGAAAGGTTCTCCAAGATGGCACATTTTATTCCATGCAAGAAGGTGAGTGATGTCTCTCATGTTGCAAATTTATTTTTCCAGCATGTTATGAAGTTGCATGGTATTCCTTTGAATATTATTAGTGACAAAGACTCCAAGTTCACAAGTAATTTTTGGAGGTTCCTTTGGAAGATTTTAGGGACAAAGTTGACTTTTTGTAGTGCATATTATCCACAATCTGATGACCAAATGGAGGTGGTGAATAAATCCTTGCTAAACATATTGAGATGTTTGTGTGATGGATAGCTGAATAGGTGGAAAAACTTGTTGTGTCATTTTGAATTTTTATATAATAATTCTTTTCATGTTGTAATTGCCAAAAGCCCATTTGAGGTGAACTATGGGGTTTTTGCAAAGATGGTGGACACTTTGAAGAGCTTTGATGGTGAAGTTCAACTTAGTGCTAATTCTGTGCAAGAGATGAGGGATCTCCATGCACAAGTAAAATCACATCTTAAGAAGAAGGTTGAAAAGAGAGTCCTCAAGAGAAATGAGGACAAGTGAGTGCATAATTTTATTGTTGGTGACTTGTTTTGGGTGCACTTAAAGAAGAAGTAGTTAAGAGGTGTTAACTTCACAAAATTGAAAGCTAAGAAGATGGGTCCTTTCAAAATCAAGGCTAAAATTAATGATAATGCTTTTGAGATTAATTTACCAAATGATGTTGGTATGTATTTTTTGTTTAATGTTTTAGATCTTGAGAACTATCATGAACCAATTGATGAAAAGACCATACAGGGAAGCATCAATGAGTTGAATGGGACTATTGATTGGTCCAAGCCTTCAATGGAGAAGAAGGTAATTGTACTTAAGTGAATGGAAGCTTCTAGCACTCGAGGAGTTAAGAGGCATGAATATTTGATCCATTAGGAGGATCAATCTGCTATTGATGTTGTATGGGTCCATGAGACCAAACTTTTTGAGTGGGGGAACACTTCTACCCTTACTCCCTTGTTTACATGAGTTCACTTTTTGAAGGGCGGGAGAGCTAATGTAGGATCACCTCTTCCAATTCCCTTATGCTTTTCCTACAAGTTTTTTTTGCAAGTTTCCAGCTTGGAGAAGACCTAGATGTGTATGTCTAACTTTTGCATGTGTTTTTGTGTCAAATTTTTATGATGAATATTCTTGGATATTTTGGCATGTTTGGAGGTGTTTTTGGTTTATTTTGATGAGTTTAGGAGGTTCTAGGATCTATGAGAACTTTTTGGAAGGCATTCAAAGACTCCCAGCATCAAAATAAGCATTTTTTTGGCACCTTAAGGATAGACATCTCCCTAAAAAAAGACATCTTTCTTAAAGTGAAGACATCTCTAGTCCATAGAAGATGTCTACCAAAAATAGTAGACATCTCTCCTAAGAGTAAGGCTTTCACAGAAGACATTTCTTTAGAAAGACAGATGTCTCCCCTGAAGTGTAGACATCTCTGATCTAGAGAAGACATCTCCAAAAAATTGTATACATCTCTCCTAAGAACAAATCCCTCATAGAATATGTCTACATGATATAAGAGACGTCTATGTTGGTGAAGATCTGACTTGATGTATCGATTGGAAAACATTTAAAAGACTCTAGATCAATGTGGGAAGCATCTAGGAAGGCAAATAGAAAGCTTCCTAGGGTTTTGAATCTTTATAATTATGTATGCCTTCATCCATGAAGAAGGAGGACAACTTGTATGCAAGGAGAACTGAGCAAGAAAGATTGGGTAAGCACATTGGCTGAGTGTAATAGGTGATTGCAGCTCTAAGGTCAACATGTGGTGTGTTGATCTATGTGTTCTATTCTCTTGTATCTCACTTGTAAGTTGAGATCTCAATCCTAGGTTCTGGGAGAGGTTTCTCTTGGTTGTGTCTTGCATTGAGAATAATCATTATGTGATTATAGAGCCTCATGCTCTGCAATATCATTTGAGTGTGATAGGTTTTTGGATGCTTTTGGGTTGTGTGAATCCAATTCTAATCTTTAAATAATTTAATTAAATATAGCTAGTTTTCTTATTTTCTAGCAAATAATTTTATCTTTTCGTAATATCTAGAGTTAGTGCATTGAAGGTGATTTAATTGTGGAGTGAACCTTCTCCATATAGGTGGTTTATATACTACATCCATGCGATCTCATCGATGCAGGTGGCTACATTGATGGGGTCACATTAATGCAACTATAGACAAAGATTTTGAATGTCAAAAATCTAAGGAAAAACAAAGCTTTTTTGCATAGAATTAAAGTTAGAAAAGCCTAAAACATGATGGAATGCATGAAGACAGCTAGAATATTAACAAAAAGAGAGATTTCATGTGAAGAATTCAATTAAGAAGTGCAAAACTAGATGTAATCGACATGGAGCATGATAGATTTGAAAGCAAAAATTCCTAAGGGATGAGAAACCTAACCAACCCAACCAAGAAGTATGCAAGTGGATCCTCCCCATAGCAAGCTCATGCCCTTGGTGCCCTTTCATGCCCTCAAACCAAGGAGTTCATGGACCCCATGGATGACTAATGGTTGTGATTAATTAAGGACCAAATCACCAAAAAAACCATCAAAGAACTTTGAATGTATTAAACAAAGACATTGAAAAAAGAACATGAGAAAGGCAATGAGGTGAGTGATGAAGAGCATAGGTGGAGGAGAGAGTGTCGAATGGAGTTCCTTATGGATTTTGTGGTTAATATGACATGATAATGTTCATCCTTAGTCCAAATTAAAGCCATCCACTACTAGTGACTTTGCATTAACACTCTTAGACTAGTCCACCCCCCAAGGCACAAGAATATCCCCATAGATCAATCACCATTCCAAAAAGAGAAGAAAAGAGAAGCAAGAAGTGAGATGGGCATTAGTTAGAGGGGACCTTTAGGCATGGGTAACATATCTTTCTAGTCCCATAACCAATGCTTGTAGCCCATTATTAAGTCTAAACGATGTGCTTTAAATTCTTACTATTGTGTTTTTTATTGTTTTTTTTAGATTTTTGGATAGAAACCATATCATGCAAAGACTTAGCTTCTTGTTATTTGTTGACATAGAAATGGCAAAGAACCTATGAAGATAGTGATGCATCCAAAAGGGTAGGAAAGTACAAAAAGTGTCAAATCCCCTTGAGTTCACATCCTTCTATATCCATTTAATCCATCTTAAGTTTGGAAACTACCAAGGTCACAAGTTCATTATGACTTACATTTAAGAAGAGATCTCATATTTCCAAAACAAGGGAACACCATAGAGTTTTGTGGATTATTGGATGGAATGGACTCACTATCTGTTATCATGAAAAGAAACCATGTCGTAGTTTTCAACATCAAAATTTAAATATAGAATCCATGCATTTGCAATAAAATAACATTATAAAGTACAAGCCACCATCAACTGATAGTTATAGTTGCACAAAGTCTTGGCGGCAATAAAGAAGAAAACAAAAAATATAAAAAAATACAAACTAAATAAAGTAAAATATAGAAAAAGTCATAAAATACTTAAGAAAAAGAAATCATACTAAAAAGGGTGCAAAACAGAAACTATGAAAAATAATAAGATTGAAAAACTGAAGAGCCACTTTGATTGTTTTAGCATGGATGTACATCTCCCCTACAACTAAGTCGAAAGAAGGAAATCCAAAAGATTGAGTGCGCTTGTCCATCTATTGAGGGATTATAATCATTGGCTATCTTGGATTCTTAGAAAGGCTTTATTTGTTGCATGTTGACTAGAAACTTCTTGTTTGGCCTTTTAGGTTTGTAAATTAACATGGCCCCAAATGGTAAGGTTTCCTAAATAATATAAGGTCCCTCCCATGATATTTGGAACATAGTTCATTATGGCACATGCATGGGATTCTAGTATAGAACCTTATCTCTTTTTTTAAATTTCACTTTCCTAATCCTAAGGTTATTTCATTGCTTATTATAGGCCTTGTGCACTTTATGATAGAGCCACTAGTCGATTCTCATCTAGTACGTTGATATTAATTAACTATTCTTTCTATGTTAGGTTCAAGTTAAGGAAAATATCACAAGTTGTTGAAAGTGTACAGAGCTTTGCTTGGATAGGAAGTATTGTTAATTTTTTGTACATGATCTCATAGTGAGAGTAGCTAATAAGAAATTTCAATGTGGAGCGATAGGCCCAAAGAGCATCATTGAGTTTGGTTCTCCAATCCCTTTTATATTTACTAATGGTTCTTGTTAGTATTTTTGTTATCTCCCAATTAGTATCCTTTGCTTAACCATTGGCTTGGATGTGGTATGGAGTTGTCAAATTATGTTCAACTCCCAAGTGTTGCATGAGCTTTGGAAAAGTGGTGCCTGTAAAATGAGTTCCATTGTCAAACCTAAGTGCATGTGCCACTAGAAACCTATTTACAACATGTTGTTATACAAACTGGGCCACTATGGAAGGTGTGCAATTGGTGATGATCACTGCTTCCGCTCATTTGTACAATAGTCAACAATTATGATGGTGTACATCTTCCCATTAGACATGGGATTGATAGAACCCATGAAATAGATGCCCCAAATGTTGAAGGGCTCTAGTGGTTGGATCCATTATTAAGGCCCCTCCATACAAGTATTCATCCCATCATCATATTGATAGTAGTCATAGGAGTGGATGAAGTGATGGACATCCTTGAAAAGTGTAGGCCAGTAATACCTTGACATGAATATTTTAATGGTCATTCATCTCCCAACATGATGCCCCACAAGGACCCTCATGAGCAACTTGGAAAATGCACAATTAATCATCATCAAGAACACCCCATCGAACTAGGCCATTGATGCACACCTTGTAAAGGTGTCCATTGATTTCCATGAAGTGTTTAACCTGGTGAAGAAATTGTTATTTCTTCCTATTATCCCACTCATGTGACATCTCCTAAGCAATTAGGCAGGTTAGGATGCCATCATACCAGTTATCTTTCTTGGGCTCTCGTTCAGTAATAGCTCTAGCAAAGAGGATTTCATCACAAATTTGATAGAAAATTAGACTTTCCTTCTCTTTGCTATCCCAACCCAATCAAAACAACTAGTCAACTACCACATTCTTGGTTCCCTTTCTATCCACCATGGTTAAATTGAACTCTTGTAAGATTACTATCCACCGTATGACATGAGGGCTCACCATTGGTTTATTCATCAGGAACCTAATTACTCTATGGTTAATGTGCACAAACATCTTGTATCCAAGCACATAATGCTAAAATTTCTCTAAGGCATATACCATTGACTTCAGTTCTTTCTCAGTGGTGGTGTAGTTTATATGTGCACCCAAAATGCTCCTACTTGAATAGTGGATGTAGTGGAAACATTTTTGATCATCCAACTATGTGATCATGGCTTCCAAGGCATAATTTGATACATCCATCATAGTGTGGAAGGATTTAGACCAATGAGGTTCTTGTAGAATTGAATTTTCTATGAGCTTCTACTTCAATTGATGGAATTCATGCTTGCATTCTTTGGTGTAGAAAAATAGAGTATCCTTCTTTGTTAGCTCCATCAATAGTTTGGTAATCTTAGAGAAGTTCTTAGTAAAGTGTTGGTAATAGCCAGTGTGGCTAAGGAATGACCTCACATCTTTAACTATCTTAGGTTGTTGAGTTATTCCTTGGACGACCTTTATTTTTTAGGGTCCACCTCGATCCCTTTTTATGATATTATGTGCCCTAGTATAATGTCCTCCTGGAACATCAAGTGGCTTTTCTACTAGTTGAGCCTAAGATTTTTCTTCATAAACATTTTCAGTACTTGATCAAGATAGTCTAGGGCTTGCTCAAATGTAGCCCCATAGGTGGAGAATTCATCCATGATGACTTCCATCCTACTACCAATTTTCTATTATAAAATGCTATGCAAGGGGCATTGGAATGTTGCATAGACATTTCACAAACCAAATAGCATCTTTCTATATGCAAAAGTCCCCCAAGGACTTGTGAATGTGGTTTTGGCCTAATCCTCTAGTACCATCTGGTTTTGGTTATAACCACTATAATAATCCAGAAATTTGTAATAGCAATGCCCCAAACTTATGTCCAACACTTGGTCCACAAATGATAAAGGAAAATTATCCTTGTATGTTTCCATATTCAACAACCTAAAATCGATGCAAAACTTTCATTTCTTACCTTTCTTTGGCACTATCACAAGTAGGCTAACCCACTCACTATTTACAATGGGATAGATGAACCCCACCTTGAGGAGTTTCTCAATCTCCTCTTTAACAATTTGCTTGACTTTGGGGCTCAACTAATTTTGGAAATACCAATTTGGTTTAATGAAGGAATCTATGTAAATTTGATGTTGGCATATCCTTGGATCAATTATAGTTAGCTCATGATATGAGCAATCAAAGGCTATTGACCATTTATTAACCACCTCCAATAGCTTCTTTTTCTATACAGGAGCAAGATTGGCATTGATGATTACTAACTTACCATTATTCAAACAAGCATATTTTATTCCAATTAGTAGAGTTTTTAACTCAAGGGGCTCCTTCTTGAAGCTCTTAGGGATTTTCAACTCTCCCCAAATGGTTTCATCAAGTTCATCAAAGAGCTGATGATGAACTTGCTCTATGTCATTCATACCTTCAATGTAGAAACTTGTAAGACTCTCAGTTTTTTCCATGAAAATGGTTGAACTACTTTTTTCTTTAGTTATCAATCACTAGATGTCCTCCTATTTTGTGGCTACTATGTACAAGCACCTTTGCACTTCCATGACATCTACACACTATCTGCATGTTGTGAGTGTGGTACTTTTAATGGTCCATAATTTTTTATTATAGTGGCATCCTGTGTCACTCTATGCAATGTATGGAACATGCATCCTCTCAATCTTTCCAAAGGAGTTTTCCTTAGAAATTTCTAAGAAGAGATCTTTGATTTGTATCCATGCATCAACTTTACTTAGTCATGCCCTTTCAATGATGATTGAGAAATCTCCCTTATAGTTATCGCCACGAATCACTAGGAAGTCAATAGAATATGACCACCCATAGATAGTGGTCACAATATCCTTCACCAATCCCAAGGGAATAGTGATGGAATGATCTACTAACACAAGACAAATGTTGCTCTTCTTAAGAGGAGGTAGGGTCTAAGCCTTGTACATTTTCAAGTAAATGAGGGGACTTCCAAGATCAAATCTCTCCTTGGAAAGGTGACTAGTCTTTATCCAATTAGTGACCGCATGGATCAACATTACTATATGCACTTTGGAAGGTGTTTATTTTGAAGGGATCTCAAAGGATGTTGTAAAGAAGGAAGGAGAAGTAGGATCAGCAGCTACAAGTCTCTGTGAGGGCTTATTAGGGCTGATAGTCTAAAAAAAGTGTCATTTTTGAGGCTTAGTATCCAAACCAATCGATTGGGGAGCCAACTATAAGTTCACAGTCCTTGTGGCATTTCTCTACTATGGGTGGATTAGTATTTCACCCTGCATGGATGGAGCCAGTGGCAACTGAATTGAGGGTAGATGTATAGGTGCAGAAGGATGAGCAGGGTAATAGGAAAATGAGGATTCCCCTCTTGGAAATTATGCTCAATAATATTCAGGAGGGTAGTAGTTGTGCTAGAAATAAGCGTAACTAGAAGAGTCATGTGGATAAATGGTTTGCTAAACATATTACCCATATGAATCTGGCTTACGGTAAGGGTACTACTACCTTGGTGGTAGCATTCCCCACAATTGTGGATGTTTCCACTAGTGGTACTGCTCATGAGATTAAGGTAGTGCTCCACTTGAATAGTAGGCTTATTGGTGGAACTTCCTATAGTTTCCTTGAGCATAAGGCAACCTCTTGGGTGTTTTTCATTTTTCCAAATGAGGATTCAATCCATACACCCTAGATTCTTGCAAGTGTAAAATAACTAGGCAACATTCCTTAGGATTTTCATTTTGGTATATGTCATACCCTTCATCATTTGTATGCTACAACCTCATCCACTACAGCAACTTTGTCCTTACCCTTTTGATGGGCACATTCAACTTTCTCTTTCCTCCTTCTATCATGACCACTACCTTATTATTTGGTCTCCTTAGCAATTCTAAGAGTAGTTTGGAACTTTTCATCCAAAGAGTCTCATATTTTATCAACCTTGGTCAATATTTTAGAAACAAATTTTTGTATCAGTAAGGGTTTTTGTTGTAACACTTTATCAAGTGGTTTGTCCTCTTCATTATCACAAAATTGAACCTCCCTTTTGCAAATGGAAGGATCCTAGTTATACTCTTTTGTACTTTTCCTTTTCCTTAACTCACCTTCTCCTTTGGCCACCTACTCAATTAGCCTTTGGATTTGATGGATCCTTAGCTCTAAAAGCTTCCCCAAGGAATAGATCCCAAGAGTTCTTGTTTCTACTTAGAGCACATCTATGATATGATACAACTACTTCCTTTGAGAATAACCATGCCTACACATTAGTGCAACAATGAGTAATATCTAACCATGGTTGCATCTAAGGATTCATGTGTGCCTTACTTCCAACCTTGGATTTTCCTTCCTAGGTTAGACACTCGAGAGTACATCTAAAACTTGTCATTAAAGATTTCAAGCATTATACTCCAGCGTTGGATTGATTCTAGTTCTAAGGACTAGTACACATTCAACCTCCTTGATGAGTTTCCTAGGAAACAACTCTAATTTCCATCATTCATTCTCAATCTTCTGTAAGATGCATGCATCGTGAAAGGCTTGGAGATGATTCCATAAATCAAAATTGTATCTCTCTTCAAACTTAGGGATATTGTTCATGATCAATCATTTAATCTAGTTGTCCTTCATGTGTGTTGTTAGAATCCTTATAGCCTCTATAATATTCAACATATTTCTAGTGGAAAGCATAGGCTCATCATAGTCATGGCCCCTATGATGGCCACGATGCCTATGATGATCCCTTTTGTCCCTTCTTTCTCTATGATGGACCTCCCTTGATTGCCCACACCCCTAGTCTCTACTATTCCAGCAGGATTTGCAATCATTTCTATCCCATCAATCACCTTCATCATAGTCTCTCCCTCTATGTATTTGGTTAGATTTGGAGGCGAAAGATGATGAGGATGAAAAAGATGAAGAGGAAGGAGAGCTAACACCAAAATGGTGCATGCTAATCCATCTTCTTTGGTCCCTGCCACAATCACCATGTTTATCATTATCATGGTGCTTATCATTATTCCTACTATGACTCCCTTCCTTTGAGGTCCCATAGTCATGGGATCCATTTATCCCAGAACCAAGGTTATCTATAGTGGACTATAGATGTTGATTGATGACCTCCTTATCAAGGAGAGGAGGAGAGTCAGTGTATTGGGAAGTCCCTAAGAAGGGGTCTTCCCCTTCCTTTTGGCCAAGCAGGAGCAAGGGGTTTATGAATCATTTACCTCTTGGTGCTTCATAACAAGCTTCCATCTATTGATCATTCTTTCACTAAGCCTTTGTAGGATGATACTCCTAGTAGGAATGATCTTGCACTTCATACTCAACATTGAGTCTAGCAATGTTGCCCTTCATGTCCCTATACCATGTAGAAACCGATTAATTGAGAGGCAACACAATTTTTTCCTCCATGTCCCTCCACCAAGGTTGTTCATCCTAGTGCAAGATGAAGGTGAAATCCAAAACATACTCATCTGGATGCATATAGACCACTCTACATTATTGGGGCACAAGTGGTTTTGGGCCTTCTTGCCTTGGATTGGAATTTCCTATGAACAATGGCAAAGAATCTTCCCTATGAGAAGAAGCCATGTTAGTGCCTAGAAAATAGTTTGCTTTTAGTAGTATACTTTGTTATATTAATTATTTTAGCTTTAAGTCCTTTACAATGTTGTTTAGTGATTCCATTAATATCCTAGATAGTTCACATAACTAACTAATGCCCCTAGTAACGATGCCAATGACGAGCAACAAGCAATCCCTATGCCCAACCATACGAATCACCAAAATTCAATAAGTGATCTGATTGAATTACATGAACTTTAACTCTCTATGTACACATTGTTTAGGTAGTGAATCTTAAGGACATGATCATTGTCTTCCTAGTTTCACTTGTGAGGGTAAAATAGTATGGTTAACTATAACTGAGACACATGATTTTTATACCTTTTTATGTTTTTATTTATCTCTACTAAGTATGAAAATAAAGTAATTAAATGATTAATTAATATAGAAACTATTTATTAACTTAACTAATCCTATCATAAGCATCTGCTCCCACCTACTATACACATCCTAAACACGTTGCAATGCTACTAGGTTACCAAGAGTAAGCGCTACTAAGATTACCAAGTGTTAACATATGCTTGAGGTGGTTGTACTTATGTACATTAATTGTCCACAATTAATTAATTAATTAAATGCACAAAATTAAATTTCATAACTATAAAGTGCATTAAAGTAAATATTATGCTAGGTCCAAGTGTTGTAAGGTTTATTAAGAAAGCTTGTCTTTACTACCATTCACACCAAAGTGTCTAGGTACGTCAGTGCTCAAATAAAGTTTTGTACACTTATCAACTCCTATTACAGGTACTTAGAAAATATTATAACTCTCAAAAGAAAAAACTACAAGAGCTTCACTATGCTACTAATGAATGAATGCCTTAAATGCGGTAAGTATGTACATTTACATACATAAGACCAAACACTCCATTGATGCATATGCATCAATGCAATGGGATCACATCGACACATTAGCATTGATTTCGTCCAACTAACAATGAATCATTAGTTATGGTTAATGGTCTGTCTATAGTGCATGTGAAAAATTTTAGGATTCTTCATGTAGAAGATATGAATGATTTTGTTAATCTATATGAACATGATTCAAATTTTAGATAAGCTTTGAGGAGCATCAAAGACCATTTTTGGATAGTATAGATCAATGGAGGGACTACAATATTCAAGATGAACTATTATTTAAGAATGGAAAGGTTTTTATTTCCAATTATGATTGTAGAAAATATATTTTTTTTGAAAAATATTTTGGTGGCATAACAGGTCACATGAACAAAGATAACACATTAGAACTTATGGGTAGGCACTATTTTTGGCTTGGTATAACCTTTGAAGTCTCCAAATTTTTAAATGAGTGTTTTACATGTCAAAACGTTTAGGAAGATAAGGGATTTGATGGACATTATATGTATTTGTTAATTTCCAAAGATCCTTGGGAAAGTGAATCAATGGACTTTGTTAGTGAGATTTTGAAGATCAAAAGTGGGAATGAAGTTATCTTTGTCATGATGGACAAATTTTCAAAGATGGCACACTTCATTTTATGTAAAAATATGATTGATGCATCTTCTATTACAAAATTGATTTTCCATCATGTTATGAAGTTACATGGGATTTCTTTGAATATTATTAGTGATAAAGACTTCAAGTTCACTAGTTATTTTTAGAGGTCCATTTAAAAGATTTGAGAGACAAAGTTAAACTTCTCTAGTGCATATCATCCATAGTATGATGATCAAACTTAAGTTATCAATTGATATTTATTGAATATTTTAAGGTGTTTTTATGAAGTATAATCTAATATGTGGAAGAATTTGTTGTATCATGCTAAATTTTCTTACAATAAGGCTTTTCATGTTGCTATTTGGAAGAACCCATTTGAGCTTAATTATGGTTTTTATCCTAAGATGGTTAATAATGTTAGGATCCTTGATGGAGAAGCTCAATTAAGTGCTAATTTTGTACAAGAGATGAAGAATCTTCATGTTCAATTGAAGTCAAATCTTAAAAATAATGATGAAGAAAGATTACTTAAAAGGAATGAGAATAAGAGAAAGCCCAAATTTACTATTGGTGACCTTGTTTGGGTACCCTTAAATAAGAAGAGGTTAATAGATATTAAATTCTCAAAAAAAAAAAAGATCAAGAAGATGGGTCCTTTTAGGATAAAGACCAAAATTAATGACAATGCTTTTGAAATTGACTTATCAAATAATATGTGTAAGTATTTTATTTTTAATGTTACAGATCTTATGCATTGTCATGGATTGGTAGATGATAAAACCTTATAGATCAACATCTATGAGTTGAAGAGGGCTATTGAAAAGTCCAAGAATTCATAGGAGAGAAAGAAAATCATACTTAAGAAGAGAGAATCTTCCAACACTTGTTGGGTGAAGAGGCATAAGTACTTCATAACTTGAGAGAATCAAACTACAGATGATGTTATATGGGTTCATGAGAACAAACTTGTTAAGGAATGGATTACTTCTACTTCTAGTTCCTTATTTACTTGAGTTCACTTTTTAAAGGGTCATATAGCTTGTATAGGGATACCTATTTCAAATCCCTTTTCATCCCTATATACAAAAGAATGAAGGTTTTAACTAGCTTCGGAGACATCATGGATCTTTGTAGACATCTTGCGTAAGAATTAAGATGACATAGGAGATCTCTTAGTGACTTAAGATATTTCTTTCCAATGAGTTTACATGTAAGAGGGGATATCTTCCTAGTAGTGTAGACATATTGCCCAAAAGATGGATTAATAAAGGAGATGTCTTGCTAGTAGTGTAGACATCTTGCCAAAGAAGATGTCTTATCTAAAGTGTAGATGTCTTACTTACATTTTGGATTTGTCAAATAGATGTCTTGTCAAGCCTATGAACATCTCTTTTTGTTGTGAAAATCTTCAATGTTGTAGTTCCAAGATGAGAAACAACTAGGAATGTCAATATCAACATAAGAAAGATTTTCCTAGGGTTCTAGCTTTGTGTTTTGATAAATATTAGTTTGTATTACATATTTTGCAAGAGAAAGTGAGGAGAGATGTTACATGAGAGTGGTATACATCTTCATGGTTAACCATTTGAGGTGGTATTAGCCATAGCTCTCTATGTTTGAATCTTTTTATTAGGTGAGGAAGAGATCTTAATCGATTGTGTTTTACATTGAGGTCAATCCAGTATGGTTGTAGAGCCTCATGCTTTGTAATATCATGAAATGTGTGTGTGTTTTTTGTTATGTGGATTGAATTTCATTGTATTTATAATCTTCTTTTAGCATTAATAGAAGATGGGTAGTTTGTTTTTTGTTTTCTAGTAATTATATTGTCTCACAAAATATATAGATACAATGTATTTTAAAGGGTTAAAGCAAATTGGAGTGACCTTGATGCATATATTGTAGGGACCCCACATGTCTTCTGATAGACTTGCTTATGAGTTATTCATAACTAATAAGTTTCTAATTCTCATGTTTTCTCTTGTGGCATAGAACATTTCTCCATTTTTCTTTTACAAATCACTTCCTTATCTTCTCAATATTCATAATTGGTGAAAATAGATATACTCTTATATGAATGGTGTCTTCTTCTTTCTTAGATATAATCTACTTATTTTTCTAAAACTTCATTATTTGCACATACCTCTCTTTTTCTTCTTACTTACTATATATTCTCATGGTTCTCAACTTAAACTTTACTTCCAGAAAGAGTCATGATTGTTCCTAGTATCAATCATGCCTTTATGAAAATAATTTCTTACAAAATACTTAACTTAATCTATTATTGCTTATGAAACTAATGATTAAGTATTATTATATTATCAACACTCCCCTTCAATCATTAGTTTCATAGCTTTCATTGTTTTAATTTTTTATTGAAGTCAATGAGTTCTCATATAGAGTATGGTCATGTAAAAACCTCAAAGTGGCCATTCATAAAGTTTTAAATAATCACCTAGTGTATATGATTTCTTCCCTTTACTCACGAGTTTGTAAAAAAGTCTTAAATGAAAGACATGTAGGAAGACATGAAAATCACCTGATTTTCTATTAATTTTATGAACTAGGCAGAGTGGATATTACAGACATCATTGAGTTCTACCTCCAATGATATAGGTTCATAAATATGTACAAGAATTTAGAAATAGAGGCTTCCTCAATGGAAGTAGTAGGTTAAACTGGGGCAGTGTGAAGTACAATAGGTTTTTTGTTATCTTCAACTATAGTCAAATCTCCATAGGACTCAGACATAGGAAGAGCTTTCGAGATAACATATTGATGATTCAATCTCATTTTCTTCTTTCAACTTCTTTATCTCCTATTCAAGGCATTTTTTATTTTATTGGAGAGCTTCTTATAAAGATCCTCCACTACATTCTCCTTATCACTTTATTACTTCCATATATTTTTTATAGTAGTTTCTATAACATGCATTCTCTACTTGGCTTCTTCTAAGTTTATTTAAAGTTTTCTTACCTAAAATATAAGAACTTCATTAGTTGAAAAGAGATCTTTATTATCTTGATCAAGTCTAGAATTCTTAGAAATAAGATTATCTAACTACATTTTTTATCATATATGCCTTCTTTATTTCTTCTTCTAATGTTGATACTGTTGTTAGTGTCGATGCTTTCATAGGTCCACTCTTCTTGAATTAATTAAGTTTCTAAAGTTTAGGCCTAATTTATTTCTTATAGTTAGTCACATCATTTAGGGATCCTTTCTATGTAGACTTGAGACTTTTGTACTTTATCTTCTACATCTTATATTCCTCACTCCATTTCTTTTTTTCATCCTTGAGTAGTGACAAATTCTAAAATGCCTTGTAATTTCCTCTTTAATGAACACCTAAAGTAGTAATATTTATTAATAAATAATTTTTATTTTACTTTATATTATATCACTATTAAGTATATTTTAGTCGACTGTTATCATTTATATTATGTTGTATCTCATTAATAATATCTTTATATATCTCATTTTGTAGGACCAAAAACAAGGACTAAATTATCTCATATAAAACATTTACCTATGCTATCATATTCGAAACATTCAAATTAACTGATTTTGACTCCTTGTTTAGGTAAAATAGATTCTGGACATGAAAGTTATGGCTAGTCAAAGTTGGCTATGAATAATACCTGTTAAAACCACCATACAAGAAGAAATGGTCTACACCTACCATCAACACGTGTATTTTGAAGAGAAAAGTCAAAAAGGATAACTTGGAAAGGACCTACCTAGTAGGTGAAGATTTTGAAGCTTGCTCCCTACTAGGTGAAGACTTTTAAGCAATCTTATCTAGTAGGTGATGATTTTTTAGACCCATTGTTTACCCTTGTCTCCTATCTAAATATATTTAAAATTTATATACATTAAGGTGTTGGGCCTTTTTCTTCCTAATACTAAAGGAGGATGGTTTGAGATCTATACTTTTCTACTACCTGATTTCTTATTTTCTTAAGGCAATTACTAATTTTTCTTATTTCTTTTTCATTGTTTGTATTATTGTTCTCATTTCCTTTGTATGAGTAGAGTTGGAAATCCTTTCTCAACACTAGAATGAGTTGAGGGATCCCATCCATGTACAAACCTTTAATTATCTTTGTATAAGTCAAGGCTATAAAGCTTGTGCAATATCTTTTTATTATTAATGAAAGAGAAGTTGGAGTCCTTTGCATATTTTTACTTTAACTTAGAAAGCAAGAATGTTCTATGGATGTACCAACAATAAATAGGTGATAGGTACTAATTGAGAGCCAATAAAATCCTAAATTCACCAACACCTCTTGGTACTTGAATCACCTAGGATTACCTCAAGAATTATGACATTTGAGTGAGTTATAGATGAGGTGATGAACTAGAAACATAATTGATCTAATTGTAGAAGAGCTCATCACTCTTCTTGACTATTTGTATAGTGCTTATAAGATGCATGATACAATATTAATTTTACACACACACACACATACACTTTTTCTTTGATTAATTTATGTCCATCTAGCACATTAACTTACAATTTGCAAGCAAATAGTTCATTCCTTCCTTAAGAGCTGCATTTGGATCTTTATTTTAGATCTTCAAAGAATTCTCCCAAACTTTGCTATTATTGTGTCATTTTTAAGCATAATGGATTCTAATAAAAGATAAATAAGTTTGCACCATCAATTTCTTATAACCTTAAACTACTAGTAGATCCAAATAAGCTTTCAATATGTGTGTATTCTTTGACATATGAAAAATATGATCATTGTTCTTTAAATCTTCATATGTTGGGACTCCTACTTCACTGAATTCATTATCATTGATCTTCAACTTATAGTTGGGTGGAGGTATAAGAAATAAGTTCTTACCTTTTGTAACTTCTTCTTAATGTATAAGAGTAATTTATTTTTGCAAATTTTTTTCCCCTCATCTTATTCTTGCACTTTTTTCTTTTCTTTATCCTTATTCGACCATCAACTAGATAACCTAACTACATTAATAACATCATGAACTTCTAGCTTCATGACTATAGAGAAATAGCTTGAGTTAATGATAATTGTGCTCTTCAATTATATTTTTTCTTGCATTAGATTATTTAGCAATAACACAAAATTCTCTTTCTCCTTCAAGATTGCGTTAAAATTGATTTCCTTTTTTGGATTCATCTTGGTAATACTTTGCTTCAATGAGTTATTCTCCTAAAATTAGGAAGCCCTTAAGAACGAATTTTCTTTTTTCATTATTTTAGCAAACCCTAATTACTGTAAGTTGCAAAGAAAGCCCTTGCATAATTTCAGTCCAAATCACATTATGCCTTTTCTGAGAGATCTTAATCAATTTAATAATATCATATCCAATATTATGTAATAGCACATGAATTTCTAGCACATATTTTTTTTCATTTTGAACATTAATAACTTCAGGTAGCAATAGTCATGGATTGAATTTTATTATTATGTATTTTTTTTCTTAAATATAGGCATGTTACTAATCCTTTCTTACATCATCATATCTACTTAAGTTATCAAGAATTTAGAAGGGTAGGTTTATAAGGTTTATTTCTTGGAAATTTATTCCATATTGGTTTAGGGACATTATAATTAATTCTTAATGGAGAAACTTGATCTTGAGATTGATTGTTTTCTTTCATGTTCTTGAGCCAAGGTATTTTTGATGGTATCCACTTTGTCTTTAATTTCTAACACCACAGAAGTAAGATACTCTATGTGATGTTCTTACAGGGGATGGATATTGCAACTCTCTATCTATCTTGTATTCATAGTTAACTATTGAAAAACATTCTTAATCATTTGTCTTAGAATTTTAAGGTATTTCCATCTTCATGTGATCTATCTCAAAAATCCTCTTTTTTATAGATGGATGATGCTCTCACTTACTTGCCTAACTTCTTATACTTTTCTTATATTAATAATCATTGATAGTACTCTATTTATGGATTTGTTGGAGTACTTGTGAAATGATGTTTTTTTGTAACTCCCTTGGGTTATTACATCAATCATCAGTTTATTCCTTTCTTTATATCCTATTAATTTCTCATTAACTAATAAATTCATTTTACCAGAACACAACAACTTTTTTGTCAATCCAACCTTTTCTTTGATATCATTTTATAGTTAGGTATGTTTTTATGTTCTTTGAACACTCTAATTATCAAGATCAGTGTTTTGATAATATTCTTAATCCTTATATCATGAACTTAAATAACTTTATCACATTTGTACTTTTCGCAAATCTCATTCATAAGGCTTCTTAATTAATCTTACTTTTTTCAGTCATTATTCACAACCTTTATTATTACAAATAATCCTTTCTACCAACTATTTTCTTTAACTACTCTACTTCATTAAGTTCCTCCTAAACTTAATTACACCAACCTTTCTTTTCAATTTTCTAAGTTACACCAACCTTAGCTTATCCACTTATGAAATAATTCTTCATAATTTTTTTCTTTTTTCCATTGTAATCTTCTAGATAGCCTTCTGTTCTTCTTTAAGAAACTAGAGCAAGCTATGTATGACACAACTGAGATCATTGGTTCTTCTTCAAGAAACTAGATCCTATGCTATAGGAATTACACATGTCTCCTAACACACTTTCTTATTAGTTTTTTGTAACCAATAAGTGTCTAATGCTCATGTTTTCCCTTGTGGAATAGAACATTTCTTCTTTGTTCTTTTGCAAATCACTTTCTATTCTTCTTAGTATCAATAACTGATGAAATTGCTACAAGCTACTCTTGTACAAATGATTTCTTCTTATTTATTAGATAAAGTCTACTTATTATTCGAAGATTCCATTATTTCTACATACTTATATTTTTTCTTCTTATTTACTATATATTCTTATTGTCCTCAACTTAAGATTTATTTCCATAAAGACTCATGATTGTTCCCAGGATTAGTCTTGTCTTTACAAAAGAAGGTCTTACAAAATAATTAACTTAATTTGGTATTACTTAAGAAACTAATGATTAGACTTTAAGTATTATTTTATTATCAATACTTTCCTTCAATCATTAGTGTCATAGCTTTACTTTTGTTATTTTCTTACCAAAGTTGATGAGTGCTCATATAGATTATCATCATGTGAAAATCTCATGGTGGCCAATTATGAAGTTCCAAAAAATTGTATAGTATATAGGATTTTTTTCATTTACTTGCAAGTTCATAAGAAAATCTTAAATAAAAGACATATATGAAGAAAAGATCATCAACTACTTCTCTATTAATTTTACAAACTGGGCAGGGATGGATATTATAAAATATCATTAAGTTCTACCTCTAATGATTTAGGTTCAAAAACATATATACAAGATTTAGAAATGGGGCCTTCATATATGGGAGTCTTATCTTGGGCTAGGGTAGTGTCAAGTATAATAGGTTGTTTATTATATTCAACTGTAGTCAGAGCTTTAAAGGAATCTGGTATAGGAAGAGCTTTTAGGATCACATCTTGATTTTTTAATTACTTATTTTCTTCTTTTAACTTCTTTATCTTCTCTTCAACACTTATCATATTTTTTTCTTTGTTGGAGAGACACTTACGAAGTTCCTTTGCTATATTCTCCTTCTCACTTTGTTTCTTTCTTATATTTTTTGTAGTGGTTTTCTGCAGCATGCATTCTCTGCTTAGCTTCTTCTAGGTTATCTAAATGCTCTTAAATTAACTATAAAAACTTAATTAGTTACATTAAGGTCTTTATTATCTTGCTTAATTCTAGAATTCTTAAATACAAGGTCATCTAATTGCATTTTTTATCATGTCTGCCTCCTTCATCTTGTCCTTTGATATTGATATTATTATCAATGTTGATGCTTTTACTAGTTTAATCTTCTTGAATTAATTAAGTTTTCAAAGTTTAGCCCTAATATATTTATTATAGTTGGCCATGTAATTTACAATTTTTTGTATGTATAATTAAGGATTTTTTACTTTATCTTATACCTCTTATTTTGTTCCCTTCATTTCTTCTTTTTATCCTTGAGAAGTAACAAATTTTAAATTGTCTTATACACTACTCTTCTTGATTTTCTACATAGTGCCTATAAGCTACATAATGAAAACTTTATTTTACACACAAACACTTCTACTTTGATTAATTCATGATCATTCAATACATTTGACTTACAATTTGCAAGCCAATAGCCAATTCCTTCCTTAATAGCTACATCTAGATCTTTAAAGCATTCTTCTAAAGTTTACAATTATTGTATAATTCATACACATAGCAAATTTTAATCAAAGATAAATAATTTTTTCCCCTAATTGTTGATGACCTTCAATTACTAAAAGATCCAAACAAGCTTTTAATATGTGTTTATTCTTCAACATGTGAGGAATATGATGATTGTTCTTTAAATATTCATATGTGGGGACTTCTATTCCATTGAATTCATCATCATTAATCTTCAACTTATAGTTGGGTATAGGTATAAGAATGAAATATTTACCTTTTGCAGCCTCTTCTTAATGTAGAATATTGATTGATTTTTGTAAATTTTCACTTCTCTCATCTTATTCTTGTTCTTTCTTCTTTTCTTTAGTCTTGTTTGGCTTCCTAGTTAAAGTTCTTAACTTCTTTGTGAGTGTTTCTTTCTATTGTCTTTTTTCTTCTTAACTTCTTTGTGAGTGTTTCTTTCTATTGTGTTGTTGCTTCTCTTTTTCTTGTAACTCTTCAAAAAATTTGAACTATTACAAGAACAAAAAAAGTGATGGCAAAATGGTTATGCTCTTGTAGAGTCTCTTTCATATTCGAGTTAATAACTTTGGTATTACTTAGTAAGATTGGAATCTCCATGGATACTAGAGAACTAATAGGATTTTCCAGAGTTGAAGCTTTCTAAGAAATGACTATCAAAAGGCTTTTGAAACAAAAGTGAATAATGCTCTCATCACACAACTTGTAAAGAAATTGATAAAAATTGTAAACAATAAAATGAGGCCAAATTACTTTTAATCTCTAAGCCACAATATAGAGTAGCATCTTCAGAACACTCCAGTAGATGAACTGTTGGCACATTTGGGCATTCCATGGAACAGTTGGAAAATTTTATTGGAAGAATCTATGGTTGTAAATTTAGAAGTAAATTACAGCTTTAGTGTTGTGGGTTGATGGATGTTTTTGGAGGATTAATCCACTGGTAAATAATTTGATGTTGAAGCCTTCTGGATACAAAATGAAAGTGCTGGATTATTCCTTTATTTACGATTGGAAGATAGTGCTAAAGCAAGGAAGGAATTATATTATTTACGTGAAAGGCACTAAGTTGAAAATCCTGGCTATTAAACTTGGTTGTATCCTTTGGCCTTAATACAACGTTTGAAACTCCTTGCAAATCAGAAAATAAAACAAAAATCAGCAGCGCCTCCATCGTCATGAAGATTATACAGCGATGAGAGTGGAGGAAGAGGAGACTACAGTTGGACCAACGTTCTAACACCGTATACCTGCTGATCGCAGAAATGGAGGGGGAATCTCAATTTGAATCTCAATTTTTTGAAGAAGAGTAGGACTTTTGGGAGGTCTCATACATCACACTTTTGAGAAGACATTGGGATCACACTTGGGCTCTCACTTGGAGACACACTTGGGGTCTTGAGAAGAGCTTTGTAAAGAAGGAATTCTGAACGATTGATTGTAAGATGGCTTGTTAGAGTAAAGATTTCAGCCTCTTTGTCATGGTCCTGTGAGTTATGTATTTTATTTTTTGTTTTGTTTAAATTGTTTAGCTAGTGGTTTAGATAGTATCATCCTTGGCAATTAATTTTGGGATTTTTAGATTGCTCTTAATGTTCTTGTTGCCCGATAGAAATTTCTGTTAAAATTTTTCCATAGAAGCGCTTGTGTTTAAAAGCCTTAAGAGCATTTTAGTAGTAAATTTTGTTATTGTGCAACGTATAGGAACTGCTATTGGGATTGTTCTAAGAGAGCCTTTATTTGTAGTCACGCCGTTGAACAATTCAGTAGTCAAGAGGGTTCAGAAAATCTCTGGTATTTTGATGGGACCAGAATAGCTTCTTTTTATCTTTAAAGTGAATTTCCGTGGTATTTCAATCAGAAATTATCAAGTCTTTTAAAGGTTCTGTTTGAATGCAATCGTTGACATCTATTATCTAGTCAAAATGGAGTCTCGTACGTGGTAGTTTACGCAGCAATTTTTGGTAGCATAATAGGATTGTCTTGAAGATATTGCTTGTTTGAGCCTTGGAAGTTTGAACAATTCGTAGATATTGAATTTGGGATAGCTTTATTGCGAAGTGTTTACTCGTGTCATTTTACCTTGTTTAAATATTTGAGGTCTACACAAATCTGCTTTCTTTTCTTTTCTGCTTATTTCCATCGAATCTTGCTCTATTTCTAGTTTTCTTGTGGAACTATCTCTTTCTCTGGGGAAAATTAGGAGTAGATTGCGGAGTTGTGCTCAAATGTTTTTGCAAAATTTTATTTGTTACAAGTAGGTATTATAAGGACCGCGTAGACTAGGCAGTTGAACAAAATAGGAAATTTTCAAGAACTCACAGTACTTGGCAAAGTTGGCTGAATCTCTTTAAAGTAAGTCATTTGTAGTTTACACACAACGCAATCGTTACATTTCTCACAACCGCACGCCGCAACAGCACACACACATACTCACATTAACTACTGAGTTTATTTGGAGGTATCTGGGCCTTGGTGTTGCCAGAGACCAGCAGGCACCTAAATCCTGTTCGAGGACACTCGTTGGCGGTCGCGTCCCAAACGGTCGCCAACAGTTCTTTTGGCGCTAGAAGGAGGGCTGAAAATTAAGCCTCTAGGTTCATAAGCCTTATACTTTTAGTACATCAACAATTATTTGTAAGGCTTAAGAATTAGATACTATTTTCAGTTCATGA
The DNA here is from genome assembly GCA_015680685.1 of Gnetum montanum. NCBI lineage: Eukaryota > Viridiplantae > Streptophyta > Gnetopsida > Gnetales > Gnetaceae > Gnetum > Gnetum montanum. Next base: position 297,901 of record MNCI01030039.1, on the reverse strand, counting down.
CCAAGAAATTTCATAGTTTGGAAAGTTTCAAAGTTTCAAAAGATATTCTAGATTCTAAGACTGATTCTTCATCAGAAGAAGAACAAAAGAAAGTTTCTGAATTGGGAACAAGTAGTGGAGTGAAAACTAGAAGATCAAGAAGATCACCCATTATCTCTGGTTTATCAATTCGTAAGAGAAGATCTAGAAAGTCTAAGAGTTCAACATTTCAAAGGAATAGGATGGCAAATCCTTGGCAAGGAGTTACACCATTAGGATTTCAAAATTACAATGATATTCCTAAGGTAGTTTACAAATATTTGCCTGAGCCTTTTATTCCTGGAAAAGCTTATTTAGCTGAAGAATATATTCACATGTTTGAGTTAGCTTTAGCTCATGCAAATATTCAACATCAAGATCAAGCTTGTAGGTTGTTTGTATCAAATCTAAAGGATATGGCTCAGATTTGGTATTCAAACTTACCAAGTAATAGTATTACAAGTTGGGATGACATGAAGAATCTTTTCTTAGCCCAGTTTGGTAATCAATTAGATCAACAACAACTATACTGTGGGCTGATACAAGCTAAGCAAGGAGTTAAAGAGTCAATTAGAGATTTTAACATCAAGTTTCAACGAATTTGTGGACTCTTTCAAAGACAATATAGGCCATCAGAAGAAATGCTTAAAGAAACTTATCTTAAGGCTGTCAACCCCAACATTTCAATTTGGTTAAGGAGAACTCCAAACTTAACTACACTAAATGACTACTTTAGTGAAGCTATACAGTTAGAAAAATAGTTGAACTTGAATCCTGAAGAAAATATTGCAATTCAAAAAAGAGAAGAAAGAGTTATGATTCCTATGCAAGATTTTGCTCAATTTAAAGCTTTACCAGGTCCATCTCATGTTAAGATAGAGCAAGAACATGAAAGAGTAGGATCTGAAAAAGGACAATTAATGAGAGATATGTCTAACAAAATAGTGAAGCTTGAAAAAGCATTGGCAAGAGTTAATATCAAGGAAGAAAGGAAAAATAGAAAGCATAAACATCAAGACACTAAGTTAGTAGAAGATGAGGATGAAAGTGATCTTATTATGTCCAACTTTCTTGATATTGAATCTGATAATGAGTTATCTAGTGTTCATTATGCAAGTAAATCTTCTAGCAATGGATCTAGTGATACTTCTTCTCTATCAAGTTCTGAAGAAGATATGTCTTCAGATGAAGAATGTAATAACAATGAGGACAATGGATATAATCTTCGATCAAGAGAAAGATTAACTACTTCTAGACCCTTAAATGTTATTACGGATCCATCTACTAAGAGAAAAACTTTTGAACCAAGTAGAAGAGATAAGAATAAAGGGAAAGACAATCAAGTGGAGCAAAGCACTCCAAATCAGTCTTT
>MNCI01030039.1:277351-293401 GCA_015680685.1 Gnetum montanum | reverse complement strand
ATCCATTTTCTTACTTTCCTCATCAAATTATTATCCTCAAGGAAATGGCCTAGCAGAATCCACCAATAAAAAGCTTATCACTTATATCACGAAATGAATGGATGGGAATCTAGGAAATTGGATCGATTATCTACAATCCGCATTATGGTCAGATCGAATTAGATTCAAGAAAGCTATTGGGACATCACCATATAACTTAGTCTATGGTTTGCCAGCAAGAATTACAAACAAGATTATAAGCTCAGCTTCTGAATTTGTACAAAGACATAGTGAAAGGACTGATAAAGATAGAAGTTTCATGACTTTGCTTATTAAAAGAGAAGCTGAAGTAGATAAAGCATGGGATAATTTGTTACAGAATACCTCTCAAGTTAAAGACGGTTTGATAGAAAGGCTTTAAAAAGAACTTTCAAGATAGGGGACCTTGTCCTATTATGGAATATGAAGAAACCAAATAAGTTTACCCCAACATGGATTGGTCCCTTTCAAATTACAAAGCAATTATCAGTGGATACTTACAAATTATCAACCTTGGATGGCATGGAATTGCAATTTCCATATAATGTTTTGCATATAAAACATTATTTGGGACAATTTCATACAACTTGAAGATGTCATTACACAAAAATAATATATGTATATAGTATTATGTAAATATTACTAAGAATATAGTATCAATTAATATGTTTAATTATGCTTTATTTAAATTAGGAAATAGCTTTCCTTCAAATGGGGCAAGTGGAAGCCTACAAGTGAAACAAGTGGAATTCTACAAGTTTGACAAGTGGGGAAGGTGAGTCATCCACCACTTAGTGAGGATTGTGACAAATGGTTTGAATGCCTAAAAATAAGGAAGCTTGATTGAAGACACTTGGATGGGAGTTAAAATTCTTAACACCTATAAAAGGAGGGTTAGATTGCTTAATATTTCATCATCTTTCAATTCAAGTTTGGTAGTGAAGGTTAGAGAGAGCTAATGGAGTTTGAGAGAGCAATGAAAAAGCCTTTTATTCCATATGTGATGGGATGTTGCCCTGAGCATGTATTGAAGGCTTATCTAAATGCTAGATCTTGTGGAGCTCCAAAAGAGTGTCCTTTTATGGCTTGGTTGTTCGATGAATTTTCTTTTCTCACTAGAGGTTTGGATATAGAGTCCAATGTTTTGGGGCGATATCAAGATTGTTCCAAAGAAGAAGAAACAGAAGAAGAGCCACTAAACTATGAAGAGTCATCATGGGGATGGGGAGAAACTTTTGTCTCCCGAGAGTAAAATGAAGGACCTAATGGAGAAGAACAGAAGAGCTCATCTGAAAAGGAAAATGAGAAAAGTGCCGAAGAGAAAGCTCCAGTAGATCAAGGTGAGAGCTCCACCAAGCCCGAAAGCAATAGGACCACCTTAATCACATTAGATATTTCCTATGAAATAGTTAAAAAGATGAGGATTCCCACTAGGGTAACCCTCACAATTCAGTTTCCACCCCAAGAATAGTTCATGAAGGATTTGTTATGTACAGTTTGATTTTCCTTAGGAATGAGGTTTTTGTCCCATCACACCTTATGTTAAATGGGAATTTTCCTTAAAAAAGATTTCTTTTTGAATGTAAAAATTCAATCAAAATTTCAGGATGTTTTAGTTTTGAAATGAGGTTGCACAAGTTTCTTTAAGTTTTTAAGGGGGCAGAAATGTTGGCACATTTGGCCATTCCATGGAACAATTGGAAAATTTTATTGGAAGAATCTATGGTTGTAAATTTAGAAGTAAATTACAGCTTTAGTGTTGTGGGTTGATGGATGTTTTTGGAGGATTAATCCACTGGTAAATAATTTGATGTTGAAGCCTTCTGGATACAAAATGAAAGTGCTGGATTATTCCTTTATTTAAGATTGGAAGATAGTGCTAAAGCAAGGAAGGAATTATATTATTTACGTGAAAGGCACTAAGTTGAAGATCCCAGCTGTTAAACTCGGTTGTATCCTTTGGCCTTAATACAACGTTTGAAACTCCTTGCAAATTAGAAAATAAAACAAAAATCAACAGCGCCTCTGTCGTCATGAAGATTATACAATGATGAGAGTGGAGGAAGAGGAGACTACAGTTGGACCAACCTTCTAACACCGTATACTTGCTGATCACAGCAATGGAGGGGGAATATCAATTTGAATCTCAATTTTTTGAAGAAGAGTAGGACTTTTGGGAGGTCTCATACATCACACTTTTGAGAAGACATTGGAATCACACTTGGGCTCTCACTTGGAGACACACTTGGGGTCTTGAGAAGAGCTTTGTAAAGAAGAAATTGAAAACGATTGCTTGTGAGATGGCTTGCTAGAGTAAAGATTTCAGCCTCTTTGTCATGGTCCTATGAGTTATGTATTTTATTTTTTGTTTTGTTTAAATTGTTTAGCTAGTGGTTTAGATAGTATCATCCTTGGCAAGTAATTTTGGGATTTCTAAATTGCTCTTATTGTTCTTGTTGCCCGATAGAAATTTCTATTAAAATTTTGCCATAGAAGCGCTTGTGTTTAAAAGCCTTAAGAGCATTTTAGTAGTAAATTTCGTTATTGTGCAACGTGTGGGAACTGCTATTGGGATTGTTGTAAGAGAGCCTCTGTTTGTAGTCACGCCGTTGAACAATTCAGTAGTCGAGAGGGTTCAGAAAATCTTTGGTATTTTGATGGGACCAGAATAGCTTCTTTTTATCTTTAAAGTGAATTCCCGTGGTATTTCAATCAGAAATTGTCAAGTCTTTTAAAGGTTCTGTTTGAATGCAATCGTTGACATCTATTATCTAGTCAAAATGGAGTCTCGTACGTGGTAGTTTACGCAGCAATTTTTGGTAGCATAGTAGGATTGTCTTGAAGATATTGCTTGTTTGAGCCTTGGAAGTTTGAACAATTCGTAGATATTGAATTTGGGATAGCTTTATTGCGAAGTGTTTACTCGTGTCATTTTACCTTGTTTAAATATTTGAGGTCTACACAAATCTGCTTTCTTTTCTTTTCTGCTTATTTCCATCGAATCTTGCTCTATTTCTAGTTTTCTTGTGGAACTATCTCTTTCTCTGGGGAAAATTAGGAGTAGATTGCGGAGTTGTGCTCAAATGTTTTTGCAAAATTTTATTTGTTACAAGTAGGTATTATAAGGACCGCGTAGACTAGGCAGTTGAACAAAATAGGAAATTTTCAACAACTCACAGTACTTGGCAAAGTTGGCTGAATCTCTTTAAAGTAAGTCATTTGTAGTTTACACACAACGCAATCGTTACATTTCTCACAACCGCACGCCGCAACAGCACACACACATACTCACATTAACTACTGAGTTTATTTGGAGGTATCTAGGCCTTGGTGTTGCCAGAGACCAGCAGGCACCTAAATCCTGTTCGAGGACACTCGTTGGTGGTCGCATCCCAAACGGTCACCAACATGAACATATGATGTTTCCCATAATTAATATATGCATTTTCAATATTAGCAATTATGTAGATGGGCTCATCAAGGTAGTATAAACTTACCCATGGATTGGACTTACTAATTTTGAAATATTATTGACCCATGAATGATTAGAGCAAAGAACCCTTATCTATAGTGAATGTCTATGAATGAGATGTAAACATTTCTATCCTTCATTATCAAATGAATAATATCTTCTATGAGGTTCACATGAAAGGACTCATATCTATAGAAAATTTCATTACTCCTTTGTGATAAGTCTGTAAACTTTTCAAACTTTCTTCTTATATCATCAACTAAGAGAATGTTAATTTGACCATGTAGTTAGAAAACTTGATTGCATCAATAACATCATGAACTTCTAACTTCATGACTATAGAAAAATAGTTGGAATTAAGCAGAGTTGATCTCTTTAGTTCTAATTTTTCTTCCATTGGCTTGTTCAATGATATCATAGAATTTTCTTTTCCCTTCAAGATTTCCTCAAAATTGATTTTCTTTTCTAGATTCATCTTGTTAGTAGTTGCTCTCAATGAATTATTCTCTTAAAATGATGAAGTACTCAAGAATAAATTTCCTCATTTCTTGATTTCAATAGACCATAATTACTTTGAATTGTAGAGAAAACCCTTTCATAATTTTGGTCCAAATCGTAGTATGCCTTTTTTGGGAGATCTTAAAAAGTTTAATAATTTGATATCCAACACTGCATGATAGCACATTAATTCCTAACATATTTTTTTAGTCATATTGAACGTTAATGACATGAAGCTATAATAGTCATAGATTGAATTTTATTATTATCATTTTTCTTAAATATAAGCACATTATTAATCCTTTCTTACATCATCATATCCTATAAAGTTATCAAGAATTGAAAAGGATAGGTGTATAAGGTTTATTCCTTGGACACTTATTTCAATTTGGTTTAGGAATATTGCAATTATTTTTTAATCATGCAACTTGATCTTGGGGTCTATTGTTCTAGATATATCTCCCACTAATGTTGCAAGATCTACTTTCATATTATTCTTTCTTTTCATGTTCTTGGGGCAAGTGTTCCTATATGGAATCCACTTTGTCTTCTAACACCACATAAGTATGATACTCTGTGTGATGCTTTTATAGGGGATGGATACTATAACTCTCTATATATCTTATATTCATACTTGACTATTGAAGAATATTCTCTATAATTTGTCTTAGCATTCTAAGCTATTCATAGATAATCTCCATCTTCATGTGATCTCTTTTAAAATATTCCTTTTTTTGTGTATGGAAGATACTCTCTTACTTATCTAACTTCTTATGCTTGTGTCATATCAATAATCATCGATAGTCTTCTATTTATAGATTTGTCGGAGTACTTCTAAAATGACATGTCTTTTTATAACTCCATTGATTTATTATATCAACCACCATTCAGTTCCTTTCTTTGTCTCATTAATATCTTATTAACTATTAACTTTCTTTTATGAAAATACAACTACTTCTTTATCAATTCAACCTTCACTTCAATACCATGTTAGAGGTAGATATGACTTTACATTCTTTGGTAACTCTAATTATCATGATTAGTGTTTTGATAATATTCTTAATCTTTTAATCATAAAATTAACAACTTTATCACATTCTTAATCTTAATTAAACTCACTTATTTTAGCTATTATTCATAACCTCTATCATTATGAACAATTCTCTCTATTAACTTATTTCCTTTAATTACTTTACTTTGTTAAGTTTTTCTTGAACTTAACTACACCATCCTTTTTCTTCACTTTGCTAAGTCACACCAACCTTGGTTTATCTCCTTATGAAATATTTTTTCATAAGGTTTCTTTTCTTTTTCATCATAATCTTCTAGACAATCTTCTCTTCTTCTTTAAGAAACTAGACTAGGCTATGTATGACATAAATGAGATTTAAGAAATTGGATCCTATGCTACAAGGAGCACACATGCCTCTTACAACACTTATCAATTCTTCATAACTAATAAGTTTTTTATGCTCCTATTGACTTCTATGGTGTAGGTCATTTCTCCTTTGTTCTTTTGCAAATCACTTCCTTATCTTCTTAGTATTCATAATTGGTGAAAGTGCTAGAAATCCTCCTATGTGAATGGCTTCTTCTTCTTTCTAATATAAAATATACTTATTTTTGTATGACTTAATTATTTCTATGTACTTATCTTTTTCTTCTTCTTTTTCTTTTTATTCACTATATATTCTCTTGGTTCTCAACTTGAACTTTATTTCCATAAATATTCATAACTATTCTCAAGATTAGTTACATTTTTGCAAAAAGTTCTTACAAAATAGTTAACTTAATTTGTTATTTTTTATCAAACTCATGATTGGAATTTAAGTATTATTATATTATCAACATGATTATAATTAATTAATAGATTTATTCCAAAAGTATAAATTAACATTAAAATAAATTTTGAAATGATGATATTGAAAATCAAATTTTGCAGAAAAGTAAACCAAGAGGATTTAAAATAAGAAATGAGTTTAGAAAATTGAAAATAATTATATTTAAATAAACATTTAAAATAACATGTTTAAATGTAAATTGGAATTCAGAAAATGTACCTAGGATTGAGAACTAATGAAATGAAAAAGTTTAGATTTGAAAAAATTGAAAGATAAAAGTTCAAAACATAACAGAAAATTTAGATTTAGACATTGTAATAAATCATTCTAACATTAAATGAAACTTTAAATTAAAATAACATACTCAGTCTACAATCAAAACTAATAAAATTAGACTTACCTCAAAATCAAGCTTATGATTTCTTCTACTAGATTCACAACTACTTGAACCAAATCTCTTGCTTGTACCACTCAAAGATATACCTGCTCTAGTAAGTCTTTTTATTGGAACTTCTACTCATCTAGTAACTCTATAAAAAAAATGTTTGGTTAAGGTATAAACCAACATTTGTTTCTTCCTCCTCAACTTAAAGGAACTTGAATCGTTCCAAAAATGTTAGTAAAAAAGCAAGGGTAGAAAAGTTTTAGCTTAGATTGTGGAAAATAAAACATGTAGTAAAATTCCAAAATCCAAAATCAAGAAATTTTTGTAAAATAGCCACAAATCCAAAATCAAAGAGTAAATATCAAAGAGTTCTAGTCATTCCTAGTTGTCCTTGAGTTCTTTTGAACCCCCTTTTCCTTTGCTAGTCTATCATTCTTCTTTTTATAGTTGGTATCATGCAAAATATTCCCTTTCCTTGGCTACTTATCTCCCTTCATTTTGTCTTCCTAACTCAAAATATAGAACTTAGAATCAAACATATGACTTAGAGCTTTCAAATCAAGAGTCTTCTCACTAGGCTAACACCTCATTATTTAATGATAATAATCATAATAAATATTATTATAAAATATAATAACACATTGTGCAAGCTTGCATCACCTTGACACGTATGTGTTGGCCTTACTAAGGTGTGCCTTTTATTTTTAAATCATACAATTAAACAAAACATTAAAAAATTATTTTTTTAAGAGGCCATATGTTCTAGAAGGCTATGTAGGACTTGTTGAAGAGTCATGTAGTGGAAGTTTGCCATCATCATCATTGATTCCACTGCCTCATTACATCGCATAGAAGTGGCATTGTGCCACAATGCAATGTAGACTATCGCCTTCACCTTTGCAAATGCAACAATAGGTAATTCAGCCTTACAACACTATTGAAAAGATGATGGCCACAGAGACATTTGAGCTTCAAGAAGGTTTTAAGAGATCTCATGAATTCCCCCAAGAACAAGATTTCATGCTCCAACATAGAGCAATCATGTAAGAATTGTAGTTTGAGGGTCTTGCCAAAGTTGTTATCGATGATGGCCTTGAGTTGCATAAATTTGGTCACATAAAACTCATGTAGTTGAACCAAATTTCCAAAAATCCTCTTAGAATTTGCAAATGCTAACTCTTTATGTGAGCATTTTTTACATTATGAGTAAGACCTAAGCAAGTGATTGTTGAAGATTTCTATTAAAGGGATAATTTTAAAGAGTAATGTTGATATGTTGAATTCCATTTGTACCTTCTTGCTAAGTAGCAATTAGTATCAAATGTAGGAATTTATTCATTGTAAAATTAGCTACATTATGGGTATAACTAATAAATAAAGGAATTTCCTTCATTTCCAAAGAACAAGATTTCATATGAAATTTTACTTTTATTCTGACTTTTCTCTATTAAATATTATTTTTTAACAAAATACTATATTGAGTTAGTCTTTTATCTTGGAATTTCTTTAATAAATATTATTATGTGTATGTTTTACAAGCTATACTACTATTTTTTTTGTTAACCTAGGATCATAAGTAGTACACCCATATAGGAGGAGTTACATAACACTTATCTTGAAAAGTTATTTTTGGACTATCTTATGTCACAATTAACTTTTCTTTAGGTATCGTTCTAAAAGAATAAGATTCTTTATTCTAAGACTAATCATTTGGTTAATACATAAATCCCATTTTCGAGTATTAGAATATTCAAAGCCTAAATAATTATAATTTTGAAGTATATTAATCATCATGTAACTTAAAGGAATAATTATGAAGTCATATGTTTTTACATGTATACTGTTCAACTTACTAGAGTAAATAATTATTATTATTGATTTGTGATTTTATCATATTATTGAATATACATGACTTATATTTACTTTTTTAAAAAAATTGGATACTCTTTTAACTCTTTGTAGAGTGTAGGTTGTATCCTATGAAAGAAGTGTTATTGTTGATTTGTGATTTTAGTATATTATTGAATGTACATGACTTGTATTTACATTTTTCAAAACAATGAAAATTTAATGCCCATGGATTTTTAATTTGTGAGTAATTCTACTTGATTAACACATAGATTTCATACATTATTTTAAAATATATTATTTTAGTTTTGAAATCATCATCATCATTATCCTAGCCTTGTCCAATAAAATGGGGTTAACTACATGAGTTATTTTTTTGTAATTCACCTCTATGAAGAGCTAGTTCTTTGTTTATTTATAATTTCTTCGAATAATCCTTGATTGTTTTCCCCCATGTCTTCTTTGGTCTCTATTTTAGTGGTTTTCCTAGAGCAATGATATGGCAACCTTTATTTATAGGCTCATTGTCTAATCTCCTTTACACATGTTCAAACCATCTAAGTTTTAATTCTTGTTGCTTATCTAAAATAGAAGCCACTCCAAATCTTTCTTTGATACTTGTATTATGTAGTTTATCTCTTCTAATAATATTTAACATCCATTTAAGCAATTGCATTTCTACCACATAGATTTATTGTTCATGCCACTTTTGCATTGCCTAACATTCAGCACCATATAAGATAGCAAACCCCATTATTGTCCTCTAAAATTTTCCCTTTAATTATATTGGGATTATTTTATCCCGTAGAACACCATTATCTTGTCTCCATCTTGATCATCTTGCTTCTATTCTATTTCTAATGTCTTTATCAATTTTACCATTTGATTGGAGGATTGATACTAGGTAGTAGAACTATTTGCAATGAAGGAATTTTTTGCCTTGAATTGTCACTTCTATTTCAATACTCTTTATATTGTTATTAAAATTCATCATTATCCTAGTTTTGTGCCAAAAAAATAGGATCTGCTATTAGTTATGAAAATTGCATTTCATATATTCTATCTTAGTTATGATAATTTTTAAGCCTTTTAATTCTAGAGCATATTTTCACTTCTCTATTTTAGAAATAATATTTTCTTGATTTGTATCTACCAATACAATATTATTTATAAATAGCATGCACCAAGGGATGTGATTGAAAAATCAGTTGTTATTCCACAAGCTATTCTAATTTTAGTGGTAGCTCCTTCATACATGTATTGAATGACTTTAATATATTTATTAGGGATTTTTTTCCTTCACAAGGTCCACCAAATAATATTTACAAACACTTTATCATATGCTTTTTCCAAGTCTATGAAGATCATTGTAGATTTTTTCTATGTTTTTTGAATTTCTCCATTAATTGTCATATTAACAAAATAGCCCCTATAAAGTATCTCCCTACATAAATCCAACTTAATTTTCTAGTATTATTAATTCAATTCTAAGATACTACTCTCTAAAGCTTCATAGTATGGCTCATTAGCTTGATCTCTATATAGTTTGCACAATTTTTTACATCTCCTTTATTTTTGTAAATAGAAATAATAATTTTTTTCTCTAATTTTTTGGCATCTCTCCATCCTTTAAAATATCATTAAATAATTATGTCAAACAAGAAACTCATGTATCTCCTAATGCATTTTAAGCTTCTATATGAAGGTTATCTGGTCTAATAGCTTTTCCATTTTTTATCTTTAATAAGGTTATCTTCACCTTAGAGAAAGAAAGTTCATTAACCAAACTAAAATTTGGTTTTTCCTTTTCGATGTATTCTCTTAGGAATTCTTCATTTGATAATTCTTGAAAATAAAATTTTCAACTATCCAAAATTTTATTGTCTTTTACCAAAATTCTTTTATATGCTTCCTTGATGCATTTGACATCATCAATGTTTTTATATTTCTTTTTTCTAGTTTTTGCTACTTTATAAATATATTTTTTCTATTTCCTTTATTCATAATTTTTCATAAAAGCTATCTAAGGCCTTATGTTTGGCTTTTGGCTACTACTATGATTGCCTTAATTTTTACCTTTTTTATATATTAGCCTATTTTCTTGGCTATTGCTTTGTTGCCATTTCTTAAAGCATTTTTTCTTATTTTGGAAATTAGGTTCCACTTTACCACTCTACCACCATGTTAGTGACATACATTACTAGAGGTTTCTTGGGTATATGGAATTACTGTTGCCAAGTGGAATCAAATTTGTTACTTAAGGTTACTAAGCCACTACTCTTACAACTAAGTTAACACTTTATTGTTAAATCTAAGAATAATTTTTTAAATTATTTAAAATCAAACAATAAATAAAAAATATATTTCAATACTTGCCTCCACCTACAAGTTTAGCAATAGTGCAGTGCTATGATGGAATACCATCTATATTGCTATGTGAGTAGAGGTTTCTTTTGCTTAAAAAATGAGGGGTGTCAAACCCAAGAAAAATGAATAATAATATTAAAAAAATTCAGAGTCTAACAAAAAAGTACAACGGTTTTGAAAATGTCTTTTTAGGTTTTCATCCTTGTAACTAGTCATAAAAACCCTCCCCTCTAGGGTAAGAAAAGGATAAAGCCTTACCCTAATTCAAAAGCACCCTCATGAGTTTTCACTTCTTACTAAAAGGCTTCTTATAAAGAGAATGAGAAAACTATCTCTAAAGATAAAAGAATACATCAATCAAGAATAAAGAAAAAATAGCAACAAAATTTGAAAGCTTCTCATCCTTGAGCCAATGAAATAAAACAAAATTAATGCTATAAAAAACAAATTAATTGTTTAGCTTTCAACTTAAAAATAGAAAACTAGCTTTATACATTATAGATCATTGACAGATTTGAAAAATAATGATGTTCATTGTATGCTTTATGAAATTTTTTAAAATATATGATTCAATTATCAAGATGATGCTATTTTACTAGGATAAAGCTAGAGTAATAACGATGATATGATTTAATTATCACACAAAATGTTTACCATGAATTATTAACATATTTTCATAGGATGGTAAAAGTAAAATTTTACCTTGATTGCATCCCATAAAATTTTAATATGGATATGGGTCATATAGAAAGGTGACTAAATTTCCTTTCTTTAAGGCTCATGAACTAATGTTGAATGCACATTTATCAAACTAGATAAGGAAAAGCTATGAAATAACATTAAAGGCATTTGTTGTTTTGAAATCTTTCTTTTACCTATAAAAGATTTTGGGAGGATTTTATTTTCTTATTGTGTCATATGAACATATTTATTTATTATGCTTAATTGATTGTCTAGCTTTGTTAATTTTGATGGCTAAGGCTCTTTGATGCAAAATCAATAGAATATTGGGGCAAACCTTTATTATCATGATGAAAAACTTGCTTTTTTATGACTTATAACTACAATCATCATTCACTACATTATAAGGAAGTTGAAACATGCACATGAATTAAAATTCATTATGAAAACTAAATATTTGGTCTATGTATTAAAGATGAATGTCACATTTTCTTGCAATGTGTTACCTTGGGCATATTAGATATAGGTGGGATATTACAATTGAAAATTTAGTTGATTTATTTCAAATGATGCTAGGAACATTAATAATTATTAATGATATCTTTAAAAAGCATAGCATATATGTTTTTCTATACCCAATAGATCCAAAGGGTATACACAAATGTAATAAAGTTTTAGTTTTAATTTTGTAACTACCAAGAATCTCAAGTTTTCTTTTTATAGTTAATGAGTGGCAAGGTACCCCTACACTTAACCATACAAATATGAGCATTTCACGCACAATCCAGTCAAACTCTACAGATGGACTAGTTGTGATATCTAGATAGTTATCCTTAGGTCACAGTTCACTTTCTTCCCATCTAAACTAGTGTTAACTTTGTCATGTATGGTTTAGTCTAGGATGAGGTGTATGATGTGTTCCTATACTAATGCTACTCCTAGATGTAATGGAAAATGATATTAATTAAGCTAAGAGAGAGAGGATGAAAGAGAATCTAAACTAGCCTAAGTATGATGAGCATCCGTACACAACTTGGACCTCGTGCACGACTACCACTAGTGATGAGATGCGAATTGCACAGGCCGCAATATCGCATCCCCTGCGATATCGCGTACACGATATCGCGGTCCACTACCAAATCTATAAATAAGAGGCGGCACTCCCCTCATTAGTAGCAATAGGCATAAAGTAGCGAATCTTTGGCGGATTGATCACCCCATAGATAGAATATTTTCCATGTGCCCGCAGTAGGAGTCCCCCAAGTGAACAGTTCTTTATTCGAGCAGCTTTGTACCTGAACGCAAGTTGTGTACGGAAATAAAGATGAGCTTTGTGGATAAACCTTGCAATGCATGGATAGGTTTAATTAATGTTATTTACTTCTTTCCTAGTAACGTGGCATGAGTACGACTTGGTTACGAGCATTGACGAACATGTACGGCTAGCCAAGGAATCAGCTACTCATCGTGAGTAGATTCTCTCACCCTTTCCTCCTAGAACGTGGGACATGTACGACTTGATTACGAGCATCTATGGATGTGTACGGCTAGCCAAGGAATAGGCTGCTTGTCACACTTAGGTTAGTTAAGTACCTCAGTACGACCGCTTCAAGCACGTGCGTTACGTGTGGTAATCCCAGTAACGATTAGCGTTTGGTAGCCACAGTTGCACAGTTCAGGGTGTGTACAGTAAGTGGGAACAGATGCTGACGCTAGGACTTAGTACTATAGTTAGAGTTAGTTAGTTTCTCAACCCTTCACCCTCATAGCATAGGAGATAAACCGAAAAATACCAAAAAAATCATATACCTCAGACTTACTTAACCATACACCGTGACAACAACAAGTAAGTTTGGGAAGACAACGATCAATTAACCCCAAGTGTTTCTTGTGGAGTTTAGGCATTTATTCTATGGAGTTTAACCAGATCGCACGTGCTACACTCGTTTCATATGGTTGACTATAGGGGTACCTCGCCACTCATCAACTAGGATTACCAAGCGCAGATCCTAGGTATGCTACTGGGTTACCAAGTAGTCATACTTAAATGCTCGTAATCAAGTTGTACTCATTCCATGGTTAACAGGAGTTTAGGATGAAGATATATTAACTAAGAAATTAGTAAATAAAAATTAAATAAATAATTAAACTAAGTGAATGCTACAATGATGAAGTAATCTCGATCTTTATTTTTGGTCATGCGCGTGTCCAAGTACGTCACACTTGAATAAGGATGTCATATAATTACAATCACCACACTGCAGGCGTGCACTGGGAGAGAAGGTTTGAGAGAAGAACTACTCAAAACTAACTACTTAAAAGAAATTCCAAAACTAAGAACTAATGCCTAGAACAAAGAAAGTCATCTCTTATTTATAGAAATTGAGGTAGGCTATGATATCACGGTTGCGATATCACTGTCGTTGCGATATCATGGTTGTGATATCATAGCCAGCAAATTCATGGTGCATCATACCCCCACAACTAAATGAAAAATCATCCTTGAGTTAAAGTGAGAACAAGCTCCATTGATTACACAGTGAATAGCTATGGGATTATTGACTGACTAGAATGGATTCATGCCACAGTATGGAGTCAGAAAAAAATTGACACACAACACAAAATAAAATCCAATGATTACAAAATTGGATGGAACTCATGTAGTTCCTAGTGGCGGTGGCTTCCCCATGGGTGTCTTTCCCTTTTCTTGCATTCTAGGTTTTGTGATTTGATGGTGTTGAAGTATGGCATGGAGTTTCTCCTCTTGTAAGGCCTTGAGTGCCTTGGAGTGCATGTAAGTTTTCGTTTGTGCCATAGAGGCATCCCAGTCAGCCTTCTCTTTTTCTTCTACCACCCTTTTATTCTCTATCAATAGTTGATTAAGTTGCTCAATTCTGAAAGTGTCCAGTTGGTTCTAAGCAACCTTTGGCCCAATATTCAGAAGGTTTAATATTTCCAAAACGGCTTGAATAGATAAATCAACAGTCACACCACAATTGTTAACCGTGGTGCCTTCTTCTTTATTGTGCCAAAATTGGTATGTTTCCCCTAAGTACCAAGCACCGCTTTCAGAGAAAGTAGGCCATAATGGGGACCCTTTTAAGTGATCCCTAACAGCCTCCAGAGAAAATTCTACGAAAGGTCCAAAGTTTAATTCCATGATCACTACAGTGAATATGGACCTTTCATGGATGGTCTAAACATAATCCTAGGAAAATGTGAGATATCATCCTTGTTCAGATGCTGCAGCAGCTCCTCCTTCTACCTGCCTTGATTTTACAGTAGCAGGGTCTTCTTGGTGGATACTAAATGATTGTTCCTCTTGCTCTACATGTTCTTCAGTAGGAACTTGTCCTTCACCCCTCCTAGGTCTTTTGATCACACCTTGAGCAGGATCTTCCTGTTGTTCGCATTTCGGGGCCATCTACAATCACACGGGGTCAATCGTTAGTAGGGTTGTTACCAAATTTAGGTTATACCTTACTGCTTGCCTTAATAAATTTACTTTATTTCCATGTGATGTTAATTATTGGAAGAACATGTCCCCAAAAGATTATAATATTGAGTCCTCTTTGCTTAGGTAGTTTCCAATTTTATTTTTCTGGTATAACTAAGGGGATGAAATTGTTTTTGACACATCTTATTCTTAATTTTACAACTAATTACCCTTAAATATGTCCTTTGGGTGATGATGAATTTCAAAAAAAATTATGCGCTATTCGGTGTGTGCCCCTCCCCCAAGACTAAGCTGAACACTCCAGGTTCAAGTAGGTTCAAACGAAATGAAAATCAGAGTGCCAGCGAGCGAGTTATGGATATGAAAGCAAGGGACACGCAATCGTGAGTCATAGAGAGAAATTTGAAAAACTTCCCCTGTGTGAACAGTTGCAAATGATGTTGATTAGCATAGGGGGTCACATATATATATTTCCATAGAAGTTAGGGCACTTAGAGAATGTATCAAATTGTTAATATTTTTTTTTGAAATTAAATGATGTAAACTAAGGACATCTGGATGATTGCTAAAGGGTTCTAGGGTAATTCAACTAGTTCTGAAGGCATGAAAAATTATGATGGTGTGGAATTTATCAATAAGGATCTCGAATGGTAGAGAAAAAGGCTATGTGATGGTTCATAGGAACATTTAATCAGAGGGATAGTAATAAGGAAAAGAAAATTGTTGGTAATATGCTAAGGGTAATAAATGGTATGTGGAAGATGGGTCATGAGTGCAAATTACAAAAATTATGCAAGTGGATCCTCCCCAAAGTAGGTTCCAACCTTTAATGCCCTTGCGTAACCACACTTAAAAGTGTCCGTGGGTACTCAAAGGGTTAAATTTAATCCACACTGGTTCCACAAAACACACACATGTAAATATCACCAGAATGAGGTAAAAATTCTACGCTATACAAGACACGAGCTACAATTACATGAATAGTGAGATAAGATGGAACATAGAAGGGATTGTAGAAATTGGAACATGAGGTAACTAACCTAAGGCACATTGAATCCTGCATGTAACGCCTGATTAATGTGTTATTAACCCATCGTTCCAAGATCAGGACCAAGTCCATTCCTTTGATCAGTGACACCGCATTGTTTCATCCCATGATGAGACACTATGAGAGTACCAGAACAATAAGGCATATGATCACTTGGAATTTTGTTTAAGGGAGGAGTGATTTTTGTTTTTTGGCACTTCCTTTGTTTTTTGTTTTTTTTTCGATTGCTAAATCCAGAGAAGCTGTCAACCTTCAAGCATGGGTGCATGTTTTTCCAGTGGGACCCCCTTAGAATAACATTGTATTTTTGAGTGACCTTTTGATTACTCTTACTCCCATTTTTTGTTAGATCTACAAGGATCTTAGTACAACCACGTTGCATGATAATGCCCACAAATGTCACCAAAGAGAATCCACAAGTCCCCTTGATGTCAC
>MNCI01030039.1:264020-277284 GCA_015680685.1 Gnetum montanum | reverse complement strand
GAAATTGAAAAATGAAAAACTGGAAAATAAAAAGTTGTAAAATTAAAAAAAATGAAAAATATTTATTAATCCTACTTGTTATTAAAATGGGAGATATCCCCCATAACTAAACGATTGAGCATGGTGAGGATTAACAAATGAAAGATGAGGATCCTTACATGTTGGAAATATTGGAACTTAGTCATACTTATCCCTTTGGGGTTCACACACTTGATTATGGTAAGCATAGTGGGGTGATTTATAAGATGTAGCTTCCAGATAACAAGTTGACCCACTATGAGGATTGGGACCATAAGATGGTATGCAAGGATCAAGATGTTACCTTCCATGGCTATGTTCATTGGGCCATATGGTTGTTGGAGTGTTAATTGGTGGCCCTGATGAAGTAACATGAGACGTTGGGTTCAAAGAGAGGGGTGTGCGATAGTGTTGGACTTCTGACTAGTTGGAGGATGCAGTGGCCTTGGGATTATATTGTTCCTTCCTATGGTCATTTCTAAAAAAGGGATGCCTTCGTTGTTGCTAAGGTCTCTCATTGCTGTTAGTAATATTAGCACAAGTGATGTTCGTGGGTTGTTGTTGTGGTGCGAACACTTCAAGAACAATTGGTGGTGATGTAGAAGGAGGGAAAGAATGCGAATGTTGAAATTTAGAAGAAGGGTAAGATCGACAAGGTGGTGGTTGTGTTGAGGACATCGGCTGATAGTATTGGGAAGAATAATAATAATGCAGTGAAATAGAGTATGTTGACCCAGTCGGGAAAATAGGATGTTGAACTAGATAAGCATTTGTATTCAGATGATACAAAGGGTGCCTCTAGTTTAGGGGTGGCTTCCCCCATGACTGAGATTGTTTCCACTGTGATCGAACACAGTACCTCTATATAAACTCTGGGTGTAACATGCTTCCCCAATGCTCATATAAATGTAACAAGATTGGGCATTGGCCCTTGGGGTGATCGTACAGGCACATGTTGCATTCATACGTATAATCGGCAGTTGAGCTCTTATTCTTCTCATCCCTTCTTTCCGAATGTCAAATGATATTTTGTCCTACTTCTTGGGTTGTCAAAACTCTATCTCCAATAATATCAATAAATTCTCCACACTTTTTATGTGTCCATTCCAACATCTTATTAATCTTTGCCTCGATTTCTTCTAATGATTGTTATATTGGCAAAGATGGTTCTTCCTCCTTGAGATAGGTTGATTTCTCCTTTTTATGATCATCGACCTTTGTTAAGTTGAAATTTTGGTCCCATTGATGTTTTTCAACATTCTCCCATCTAGCCATTTCTCCTTCTTCTTTTGCTACCTGCTTCATAAGCTCTTGGACTCGATGGATTTGTAGTTTGTATAGTTGACCTTGGGCATACATCCCTAGGGTTTCTCTTGTTGCATCATGAAGCCCATCAATGATATGGTACATTAGCCTTTCTTCGGAGAACTCATGGCCTGGACATTTGTTTAATAGTGCAAAATATCTTTCTAAGGCCATGTCCAAGGGTTCATGTTGTGCTTGTTTCAACTCTTGGATTTGTTTCCTCAAGGTCGAGACTCTTGCATAGGTTTGATATCTTTCATTAAAGAGTTCTATCATTGTTGGCCAACGTCATATTGAATTTGGTTTTAACGATCTATACCATACTTTTCTTGGCCAACGAATGTCATAGGGAAGAGCTTGAGTTTTTTCCAACTATTATCAATGTTGTTCCATGCACAGGCATCGTAGAAGGCTTGTAAATATTGATGCGGATCTAAGTCATAGCCTACTAAAAAATTAGGGAAGTTATTTAAATCGAGCCTGGGTAGACGGCTCTCTTTACGATGCCTATGGGGGATTTGAATAGCCTCTTGTATTTGAGTTAGGCTTGTTGTGGCCAGTAAGGATTCATCATCATCGGGTAAGTTATGCTTCCATGCAGTCAGATGATGTTGCCTTCATTTATGTTTATAAGAAATCCCACCTAAGGTTGCATACTCCAATCTTCATTGTCATATAATTTGCTGGTTATCCAATAAATTTCCCCACTAGATGTGGCATTGTTATAGTCTTGGAGGGGTGCCATGGTTGTGAAATTGTGTGTGAATTTATATGTTTAATTTTATATAATTATTTATTTCTAAAAGATATATTGTTAATTCCTGTACAGCGACCTTGTATCATATAACTAGTCTAGATAATTGGCACCGCCTCTAGCAACGGCGCCAATGATGAGTGGCGAGGTACCCCTACACTCAACCATATGAATATGAGCGTTTCACGCATGATCTGGTCAAACTCCATAGACGGACAGGTTGTGGTATCTAGACAGTTATCCTTAGGTCGCAGTTTGTTGTCTTCCCATCTAGACTAGTATTAACTTTGTCACATATGGTTTAGTCCAAAATGAGGTGTATGATATGTTCCTATACTAATTCTACTCCTAGATGTAATGGAAAATGATATTAATTAAGCTAATAGAGAGAGGGTGAGAGAGAATCTAAACTAGCCTAAGTGCAATGAGCATTCGTACACATCTTGGACCTCGTGCATGACTACCACTGGGATTACCAAGCATAGATCCTACGTACGCTACTGGGTTATCAAGTAGTCACACTTAAATGCTCGTAATCAAGTCGTACTCATTCCACATTTAAAAGGAGTTTAGGGTGAAGAGATATTAACTAAGAAAGCATTAAATAACAATTAAATAAATAATTAAACTAAGTGAATGCTGCAATGATGAAGTAATCTTGATCTTTATTTTTGTTAATGTGCATGTCCAAGTACATCACACTCAAATAAGGATGTCGTACAATTACAATCACCACACTGTGAGCATGCACTGGGAGAGAAGGGTTGAGAGAAGAACTACTTAAAACTAAATACTTAAAAGAAATTCCAAAACTAAGAACTAATGCCTAGAACAAGGAAAGCCACCTCTTATTTATAGAAATTAAGGTAGGTCGTGATATCGCAGCTGCGATATCATGGCTGTGATATCACAGCCAACAAATTCATGACTCATCAATAGTACTACAATCTTACACAATAATAGACAACTTCTTCGACTACAATATTGGATTTCTAGGGTTTTAGATTGGGCACTGATGAGACATGATATCACATGAGCCACGATATCACATACACAATATCATGGCCATCGTGATATCGCATCCCTCGTGATATCATGTATGCGATATCACATCCTCCCCCGCGATATCGCGTACGCAATATCACTGTGCACTGTCATATCTATAAATAAGAGGCGGCTCTCCCTTGTTTCATGATCCTAGGCTAGACAGTAGAGAACCTCTAACAGATTGATCACTCTAGAGATAGAATATTTTCCATGTGCCTGTAGTAGGAGTCCTAAAGTGAATGGATCTTTATTCGAGCAAACATTGTACCTGAATACAAGTTTGTGTACAGCAATAAAGACGAGCTTCTTGGATAAACCTTGTAGTGCATGGAATAGGCTAATTAGGATTTTATTTATTGTTATTTATTATCTATTATTTATTACCTATTATTTACTATTTTCTCTCTCAACCCTTTTCTCCTAGTTAAGTGCCTTAGTAGGACCACTTCGAGCACGTGTGTTACGCATGGTGATCCCAGCAATGACTAGTGTTTGGTAGCCACGGTTGCATCAGTTCAAGCTATGTACAGTAAGTGGGAACACATGATGAAGCTAGGTAATTTAGACTTAGTTCAGTAGTTAGAGTTAGTAATTAGTTTCTAAACCCTTCACCTTGTTAGCATAGGATACATAAAACATAAAAAGCATAAAAATCATATACCTCAGACTTGCTTAACCATACACCATGACAACTACAAGTAAGTCTAGGAAGATAATGAATAATTAACCCTAAGTGTTTCATGAGGTGTGTAGGCACTTAGTCTATAGAGTTTGACCAGATCACATGTGCTATACTCGTATTCGTATGGTTAAGTGTAGGGGTACCTCGCCACTCATCATAGGCACCATTGTCGGGGACTAAGTGTTTGTGCACTAAATAGAACATAGGATATTACTCACATCATTAGGAGCCTAAATGAACCTTTGGATTAATTAAAAGAAACAAATTATATAATGGTAATTATCACACCAATAAATAACAATGTCTTCTTTTGATAAGAGCAATTCACCACCTAGGGATGATACAAAGAATAGTCAGCAATTAAAAACACATAACCAAAATCCACCAGTTCCTCAACAATATAGGGTGGAGTATACTCATCCTAATGAGTATATTCCCAATTTTACTTTTATCCTCCATCAAGATGAATAGATGTGCTAGAGAGACTTGCAAGGTAACATAGTGTTACCTCTGGATCGAGTAGTCCCAAACATGCTTCTCCGTGCTTTGCCACAAATTAGCATGATAGAATTATATGCTGAATACGTTGTGAAAAATTTTGACATGAGGGATTACCATTCCACAACCTTACAACGTATGAGGGACTCAAGGCAAGAGAGCCAAAATACATTGTTGAAGGGCAAAGAGGTCCTGCACGTCCTAAGTGAAATTAGAGATGTTCCCCCTCCTAACGATAATGAGGAGAAGGGGTATCATTACCTACGATCCACAATACATAACATTGGTTCTGATGCTCGTGAATGTCAACTATTCACAGAGGGAACTATAATGCATGACAAGGATGGGCACTTATATTGTCATCACGATCGAGACCAAAGCCACAAAAGAGAAGGCAAGAAGCATCATCATGGCGATGGTTCCCCTTCTTCTTCTCCTTCATCACACCACTCACCCTCTCCTTCCACCTCTGGGCACAGTCATAGAGAGCATAATGGTGAGTATAGAGGTAGGAAAAATGAGAGACTTCGATAAAAGAGTCGAGAGAGAGGACAAGGGCATGAACGAAGGAAAAGTAGGGAACAACATAGACATCATAGACGTCATGAAAGAGATGATCATGATGAGCCCCTACTTGTAATCCAAAGTATGTTGGATACAACAAAGGCAGTGAGAATACCAACAAGGCATTTAAGAGATAGTCAGATCAAGCATTTAGACATGAACAATATTCCACGTTTTGAAGGGGGATACAACTTAGATCCACAACATCATTTACAGACATTCCACGATGCCTACACCTTGTAGAACATAGAAAACGAGTGGCAAAAACTCAAGTTGTTCCCCAGGAAACTCACTAAGGAAGCAGAAAGTTGGTACCGGTCCTTAGAACTGGAAACCATTAGGAGATGGAGTACAATGTTAGAACTCTTCAATGATAAGTATCAACCGTACTCCAGAGTGTCTAATTTGCATAAGCAGATCCAAGGATGGAAGCAAGGTACTCATAACCCTTGAATGCTACCATGGGCCACTACTACACATTGTTACATCATTGCCTGGGCCATGGTTACGCACAGTGGGATCAACTTTGCCACATCGTAGATGGGCTAAGGTATGAAACTAGAAGAACCCTTGGAACTTATGGCCAAGGGAGACTATCAGAACTTAGAATCCATGAAGTTCATCGCTTGTTGGAACGAGTAGCAAAAGAAGAAGGTGAACTATGAAAAAGAGAAAGTATAGAAGAATACAATCGTGATCCTTCCCTTCGAAAGAGGGAAGTGAGATTTTGTGAGGATGAGTCACCACTTGAAGAGTTGGTGAACAAGAAAACCTTGCCGACCCAAAATCTAACAACCAAAGTATCAGCTAAGATAGATCAATTGTGGAATTCCTTAGACTCCAGACTTGAAACTATCTTGAAAATCATAGAAGAGTCTAAGGAGGAACAAAGTAGTGACAAAGGTAAGACAAAGCGGAGAGATTCAAGCCTTAAACATAACAAGGGTAAGGGAAAAATTACTATCTCTGATGAAGTTGTGGATTCAGACATAGATGATGACGGTGGATGTGAGATCTGCCATTATGATCATCCTAAAGGATGTTGTCCAATCATCTCACATCTATAAGAGTCTGGGGTGTATGCACTTAATCCAAGACTTAACCAACGACAAACACCCTATAGGTTACCTTATCCTCAAGGTAACCGAAGACAGTTCCATCAACCGTTAACGTACTATCCAAGTGGAACTCCACCATAACCCATCGGATAACACTAGTAGTGGCAATACCCACAGTCATGGGGGATGCCACCACCGAAGCAACAATACCCTTACCGGCAGCAAGACCCATGTGGATATTATGTGCGGCAGCCGATTTCTCCAAGTGACTCTATGGGTCACACAACTCCCCAACGTCACTACCAAGTTTGGGAGTACTTTAGGAGGCACCCCACATACTTATCATCCTCCAACTCCATCCGCACCTCTTCCACCTGTAGTTCCCATAACACATCCTACTCCAATAATGCAAGGGGAACTCCCTACTCAATCGCAGCAACGTAATACTATGAGAGCTGTAAACATTCAACCTGCTACTGGTTCTGACAACTGTAAAAAGAGAAGACCTTTCTACAGAACCAGAAGCCCAGACAAGCTCTCACAACAACAAGTGGTTGAGTCTGTGATCACTTCTCCAACATACAAGGCTTCAGAGCTCCCTTCAAACCAAAATCAGAGCTCAACATAGAAGGTTATGTTAACGCATATCATAACCAACTAGATCAAGGTAGGCCACCTTCCTAGGAAACTATCTGACCTTGGAAGCCCCTTAATCTATTTCAAAATCACTAGGAATGAACCACATAAGGTTCTTTTTGACTCAGGTTCCGAAGTCAACTTAATTTCACGAGAAATGTATCAAGCCTGGAACCTGCCCCAACTTAAGAAGAGCAACATTCAATTAGAGCTGGCTAACTAGTCCATCACCATTCCCTTGGGATTGGTGAAGGACATCACTGCCACTATGTGTGGTTGGTCTTACCCAGCTGACTTCCTGGTGATTGAAGTTAACAGTAACAATGGGGGCTTCCCAATTATAATGGGAAGGACATGGCTAAGCATAACAGACGCATGTCTTAGGATCTACAATCTTTCCTTGGAGATCTCTAAGATAAACATATATGGAAAGATCGAGAAGACGAAAGTTTCGTGCATCACATACAGTGACTCAGAGGGTGATGACATGGAAGAATGTTCAACATTTCTTCCATGTAATCGGTATGCCCAAGAAAGACAAATTCAAAGGTGCCTGTATGTAGCAACCACACCAGTATTAGACACCCCGTGGTTGACAACTACTAGAAAGAGAAAACCAATATGCATGGAACGAACTAAGGAAACAACTCATGCTAACAATGAAGGCATAGATACATTGGAGTATGAGCGTCACCAACTTCTATCCCTTAATTTGAGAACATCAATGGGGAGAAGTTGGGCACTTCTGCAAAATTCAAACAAATGCTCATTGTTTCATATCTCTCCCTTGCAATTTAGTCATTGGGGAGATGGCCACCTATGCTAATCATTGAAGGCCCTCAATTATTTTTAATTTTTATTTTACATGTTTTTGTCTTACACGTTTTTGTTTTACACATTTTTGTTTTACACATTTTTGTTTTACATGTTTTTGTTTTACAAGTTTTTGTTTTATACATTTTTGTTTTACAAGTTTTTGTTTTACAAGTTTTTATTTTACAAGTTTTTGTTTTACACATTTTTGTTTTACAAGTTTTTGTTTTACACATTCTTGTTTTACGAGTTTTTGTTTTAAAAATTTCTTTAACTTTTCTTTTTTTTGTTTTACACCATCATTATACTTTTTCATTTTGTATGTGTGTGTATGTGTGTGTGTGTGTGATCCACAGTGTAAGTTCTTCACCCAATAAGTGTTCTTCTCGATGGTATGAACTATTTTTCATTGATTGCTAATGTTTGGGTTTTGCCTTTAAGTATGATGTTGATACTAAGGTATGTTCTTTTGATATGGCAAGCAATGAGTCCACTTCATCCATCCATACACCAGTTTCTATGGTCTCTCTTGGCTTAGAAATGTACAGTCCCTTTCTTAATAAGAACTCTAATGAACCAGTGATTGGGCATTTCTCAAACTAAGGAAGGACTTAAGGTTTGAAATGGCTGTGACTTCAAAGGAACTTGATGCTTTTGTGTTGGCCATTCTCTTGGGTGCTTAGATGTTTTCTTCTTGATTTTTCTTCCTGTTCTGATGTTACCTAATTATTGGAAGCTGAGACAATAAAAATAAGAAGTCTTTGCATGGTGTGGTTCTCACGCATAAAAACACAAAACAAAAAACAAAAAAAAAAGAGAGAGAGAAAGAAAGTGAAAAAGTGAGAATTCAAAGCACGCCCCTTAGAGAAAATAATCCCTTAGGCTACAAGCACTGGTTATGGAACTCAAAATAAAAATGTCCCCTCTAACTAAGGCCCTCATCGCTTCCCATTCTCTCCTTACTTGTTTCGTTGGAATGGTGGTGGCTCTTGGCGGAAGCATTCTTGTTATTCAAGAGGGTGGATTGGCCAAATGCATTGATGCGAAGTCACTGGATGTGGATTGTTTGAGGCTAGAGTTGGAATGAGATTTGCCAAGTCACATTAATCATGAAACACACAAGGGGCTGTACACCACCTTATTCTTGGGATTCCATTCCATTCTCTTCTCTCCACCCTTCTCTCCATTATTCACCTCATTGTTGGTTGTATCATTAGTGTACATTTTGGTTGATGCATTGTTTTCTTTTAGGTAAATTCTTGTGGTTAAGACTTTAACTCTTGTTCCAAATGACATTCCTAGAGCCTACGGACTCTTTGAATGTGGGTTTTTCAGGGCATTAAGGGCATGAGCCTGCTTTGGGGAGGACCCACTGACATTCCTATTTGGAGCACTAGTTAAATTATTTTCCCTAACATTTTTGCAATCCATTTTATTTTGTTTATTTCCATCTTGACATCCATTTCATCAATGTCCTAATTGTCCCTTTTTATCTATCTTTCTTATTCCTTTTCTTTCTCCATTCTAACGCTACCGGAGGTTCGCATTTAGTCATGGGGGTACGAGGCCTGATTTTTTCGATTTTCTCCTAGCCCTGATTTTTTTCAATTTTCTCCTAACCCCTACACCTTCAATAGTCATCATTAATATATCTCCAGATCCGTATCAGCCATACCACAACCTAGCCAATGAACTTACACTGAAGCAAGGTATCAATTACATGATGATTTATTTACCCTTGCTAATATAAGACTATGTTTTGTGTGTAGATGGCAATAATGCAACAACAGATTGGATCTGAAAGGAACGCTTGGAATGGAGCAGTGTTGGAAGTAGCTATGCAAGGAGCAAGATCAATGATGCAGTTACGGATGGACAACGAAATGCGCAATCTTGGCGTTGACAGCAGCAAGACTTCTTCTCTTTCTCTTTTCTCTCAGCTACCAAATGAGGCCTGATGTCAATGTAATAAGGTGTTCACCCTTGTTGTCATGAACACCAGTTTGTTGAGTCTTGTAATGATGATCCGTTCACATGTTATCCCATTAGTTTCATTTAAGTCAATAATCCCATACCTTCCCGATATTATTGTAAAGAACTCGAGGATGAGTTTTCATTTAGTCATGGGGGTATGATGAGATGTGATATCGCATGGGCCGCGATATCGCATCCCTCGCAATATCGCGTACATGATATCGCATCCTCCCCCGTGATATCGCATACACAATATCGTGATGCACCATCATATCTATAAATAAGAGGCGACTCTCCCTTGTTTCATCATCCTAGCCTAGACAATAGGGAAACTCTGGCAGATTAATCACTCCAGAGATAGAATATTTTCCATGTGCCCGTAGTAAGAGTCCTAAAGTGAACGGATATTTATTCGAGCAAACATTGTACCTGAACAGAAGTTTGTATATAGCAATAAAGAAGAGCTTCTTGGATAAACCTTGCAGTGCATGGAATAGGCTAATTAGGATTTTATTTATTGTTATTTATTATATGTTATTTATTACCTGTTATTTACTATTTTCTCTCTCAACCCTTTTCTCCTAGTTAAGTGCCTCAGTATGACCACTTCGAGCATGTGTGTTACACATGGTGATCCCAACAACGACTAGTGTTTGGTAGCCACGGTTGCATCGGTTCAGGGTGTGTACGGTAAGTGGGAACAGATGCTAATGCTAGGTAATTTAGACTTAGTTTAGTAGTTAGAGTTAGTAATTAGTTTCTCAACCCTTCACCTTGTTAGCATAGGAGACATAAAACATAAAAATCATAAAAATCATGTACCTCAGACTTGCTTAACCATACACCGTGACAACTACAAGTAAGTCTAGGAAGACAATGAATAATTAACCCTAAGTATTCCATGAGACGTGTAGGCACTTAGTCTGTGGAGTTCGACCGGATCGTGCATGCTACACTCGTATTCGTATGGTTAAGTGTAGGGGTACCTCGCGACTCATCAGGCACTTACACATAGTTTAACCATGTTAATTGGTTGTGACATCCTATCCTATTACACTTGCCTAGGATTGCTAGTAATAACACAACAAAAGCATGACAAACCAGAAATTCAATGATTCATAGAAATATAATAACAATAAACCACTTTATATATATATATATATCATAAGATCATACTATACAAAAATCCATGCCAAATCAAAGACCAAGCATACATATAACTACATGGCTCTACATAAACCAAAGATTTGTCCTACTCTCATAATATACAAAAAACATAAACATTATATGTATAACAGTACTATGATGATTATGCAAGTATGAATAGTCTATAAAAACCTATATATTTATACATGCAACTATACATCAATTAATCTGTATCGACATCCTTCTTCTTAGCCCTCTTAGTGCTCTCCTATTCCCTGTAGTCTCCACTTGTAATGAAATAAAGTTAGTATAAAACCAAGTTAGTATAAAACTACCTTCAAGATACTTTATCACTAATCGGTCTACATCTTCATACTAGCGTCACCTACCAACGACTGCTACTGTCATCATGAAGACATGTACCAATCTAAGCTAGCTTAAGTCATCACATGTCACAATTACAACACATCCAAAGCAAATATATGACACGATCACATATATCTAAGTCTAACAGTCACACACACTTCAAGCAAATAATACCACAACATGGCATAACAAAATTTCTTGCTGCTAGAATACTTCTTGAACTACATATATAGGTTTATAAAAATGACCACCAATGAAACTCCAAAAGATAAAATACATATTAGAAAGTACGTAAAAACAATGATATTATGAATGACGATGATATCATGAATGACAGACACAAAGACATATACAGCAAGATTGCTTGAGGATTCAGGATTACTAGAGCAGAGTGGACGCAAGAAGCTCATCCCAACGAGTCGCAATCATGCTGGGCAGTGTGGATATCAATGCCACTGAGCGCACCTTCGTTCGTTTCTGGGCTGCTGAACACGACTGTAAATGCAAAATCAGGTTCAGCAGCAACATTTGCAGTCGTCACAAGAATCACAATAAGTTCAGCATCCATTGCCCAGTTGGCAGAGTGAAGTGGTTTAGGGGATATAGGAATTTTGCAGCAAGAGCCAGACGGGAAATGCCAAGTGATCTTGGATATTCTTCTGAAGAAGACCAAGACAGGGAATGGAATGCAGAAAAACAGCGAGCTCTTATCAAAGGAGGCGAGCAGGTCGTTATGGTTCTGGATGAGATGAGGGAAATTGTAAGTTCTTTGTTCTTGAAATTGTGGGTTTTCGGAAGAAGATAAAAAATGAAAAGTGTTAGTATAATTTATTGTTGAAGGAGTGATTAAAAGTGCAGCTGAACGGTATGTCCAAAACGGATGAGAAGTCGGAGGAAATTGCAGTTCGAGTAGCAGCTCAAGCTGCTGTGATGAAATATGTGGAGGACCTGCAGTCCAGCTTCATGGTCGCCCTTGACCTTATGCTTGCTCAGGCTGATAAAGATCAGAACGATGAGGTTTCCTATTTTCATGGAATTTGTGTTTTTTTATCCTATTCTTTATTGCACTGTAGATTGCACTGAAATTAACTTTTTGATTGCTGAATGAAAATATGGATTAGAACGAAGGAAAAATGATGTGATGTCATTATCCTATACAAAGTAAGAAAATATCTCTCCCTAGCAACGAAATGTGTTACGGTATTATGTCGTTGAAATGGAATTCAATTCTCGGATTTCCCGCCCTAAAATTTTATTAGAGATAAACATTTTCTTTTTGCAAGCTTGAATGCAGAGTTAGGTTTGTAGAAGTCTGTTGAAATTTTACAGCTTAGGACTTATTCAAGCTTGGCGGGAAAACCTTGCTGTAGGAGAGTTCAGTTGTTCTTACTCTTAGTGTTAAACATAGATACCAGAGACAGGCCAAGGAACGGCAGAAAATTACTTTTCGATGTTATCGTTCAGGGTCTCAAAAGCTTTAACATTCCCAAATGCAGAAGCAACTTCACGTTTCTGGTCGCTATCGTTGTTAGCAGCCTTAATCATTATCTTATAGTTACGTCATTCCGACAGCTTATCCAATCAGCTGGTATTTTATCCTCATACTTAAGCTGTTATAGGAAAGGCTGTTAAAGCTCATAAAACCTTGGTTGTCTTTAACGATTAGAAAGGACTCTAGGTAAACTGGGGCATGGATAATGTTCAACTCTTCTACGTTTATTTGATATACACAAGGCCAATTGTAGCATGGTAGTATGCGGGGAGGGAGATTGCGAAGAGTCTTGCTCAAGAGCCCTCCATAATGTTAAAATTTCAAGGATCTTTGGACAGGCCTAATTAGGAAGGGGAAGTTGTTTTCTGGCAGTCATTTGTTGCCTATGTTATGAATTACCATGTTTCTACGTTCAAGTTGACAAGGCTATTGACAACATGGTGTGTAAGTCCATTTTCTCTAGGGAAAGAGCAAAGAAAAGATTTTTCCCTTAGGTGGAACTTATCGAGGTTAGACCATACTGGGGTTTGCAGAACTCCTTAAAGATTATTTTCCAGCATGCATTGAAGCTTATTGTTTCTTGTTTTCCATTGTGATGAGTGGCGAGGTACCCCTATACTCAACCATACGAAACAAGCGTAGCACGCGCAATCCGGTCGAACTTCGCAGACTAAATGCCTAAACGCCCCATGGAACACTTGGGGTTAATCATTCGTTGTCACGGTGTATGGTTAAGTAAGTCTGAGGTATATGATTTTTTTGGTATTTTCTGGTTTTTCTCCTATGCTATGAGGTGAAGGGCTGAGAAAGCTAACTAACTCTAACTAAGGACCTAAGTCTAAATTAACTAGCATCAGCATCCGTTCCCACTTACTGTACACACCCTTAACTATGCAACTGTGGCTACCAAA
>MNCI01030039.1:223821-248265 GCA_015680685.1 Gnetum montanum | reverse complement strand
ATTGGCCAATATGATTTTACCCAAGCTTGACTACTGAATGAGGTCACAAGGGCAACTACTAGACAAGGCAACAAAAAAACTCAAAATGGAATCTCTCATCCCTCCTCTATTTATTTACCACTTATCCAATTTAGTTTTACCCTCTCAGTTAAGTTTGTTCTATCTTTGTTTGTTCATTGTGTTTTTTAGTGTTATGTATGCAAGAGATTTATTTCTCAAAAATGCAATGAACAAACAAAGATAGAACAAACTTGACTGAGAGGGTAAAACTAAATTGGGTAAGTGGTAGAGAAATAGAGGAGGGATGAGTGATTCCATTTTTAGTTTTCTTGTTACCTCGTCCAGTAGTCGGGCTTGTGACCTCATCCAGTAGTCAAGCTTGCTTAAAATAATCTCGACCAAATAATATATATATAAGCTAGTAGTTAACCTTGGAGACAACACATTTTGGCCAAAAGACAAATAAAGCATACACAAATATCAATTTATAGGGTCACATTTCAAACCCCAAGATTTCTGCAATTGGATTCACTTTTGGAAAAATTTTAGGCAAGTTTTTAAAACTTACTATGACTTGCAGTTCTTGACAATCTACTGTTGGCTATGACCTAGTGTATATTGCACTGATAACACGACCTTCAAATGTTGAATTCCTAAAGGTAGCTTTTTCACAATGCAGCTGACTGCAAGTTACAACCCCTTGTAACTTGCTGCGACCTCTTGAAAGATGTAGTCCATTTCAACCACAAATTTGGGTTGAATTCTTTATTGAAACACCTCAAATGACAAATTGCAATTGACTATGAGTTGTATATGGCTTGCAGTTGTCATTGCAACTTACTGCTAGCCATACCTAGTTGCAGTTGCCACTCCAAAATCACAACATTAGGGTTTCCAATTTATGTTATTAAAAGAATTGAGAATATCACATTTTTTATGAAAACTATGTTTTTTCTAATTACATAATATAACATACAATCCTAGTTGGACAAATCCTTATGGTCTCCATAGATGTGATGCAATTTAGTTTCAATTTCAATTTCAGTAAATGTGAAGACATCTAAGTCTTTTGCATTGCACTTTGAAACAGAGGTCTAGCATTGTCTATGATCTTCAAAAGATAAAGCCAAAGCTGGAGCTACTAAAATCATTTAAAAACCAATATGTGCAAACCACATTGAACCAAGATAGATGAAATGGTGAAAAGCTAATGGTGTGCTTTGCGAAAGGAAAATCTTTTATGGTATGGAATGTTGGCCTATCAAAAAGCATGAGGCTCAATGTGCACACATTGCAAAGATGTGAATGCTAAGGTGGATATTGGGGATGTTTGTTTTGGATTAAGGTCCTTAGGATGAGAGTAACCAAGCCCAATCAATAGATGTTAGTATGTTGTATGGTTATCTCAACCATGAGTGATGAGCCGCGATATCGCATCCACCACGTGATATCACATCTTGCCTCATCTTCTATAAATAAGAGGAAGTGCCCTTGGTCCCAAAGAGTTAGACTTAGACCCTTAGCTAGATTCTTGTAGTTTTGTTATTCCAGAGTTAAAATTATTTCTGTGTGCCCGCAGTAGGAGTCATAGAGTGAATGGATCTTTATTTGAGGAATTTGTACCTAAGCACAATTTTGTGTACGGCAATAAAGATGAACTTTATGATAAACCTTACAGCATACAGATTAAGCTAATTGGTAATTAATTATTATTTAATGCTTTCCTAGTTAATTAATATCTTTCTCGACCTTCAACCCCCTTAGTTAAATACACTTAGTACGACCGCTTCGAGCATGCGTGTAGCGCTTGGTAACCTAGAAATGATTAGCATTTGGTAATCCCAGCAGTGTTGCACTAGTTCAGGATGTGTACAGCAAGTGGGAATGGATACTGGTGTTAGGAACAATTAGAAACTAGTTAATGTAAGTTAGCCACTTAGTTCTCTCTCCCTCTCCTTTATTAGTAGAAGACATAAAAATATATATAAGCTATAAAAATCATGTACCTCAAACTTACTTAACCATACAACCATGAAAATACAAGTAAGTTTGGGAAGACAACGATTGATTAACCTTGAGTATTTCATTAAGGCGTGTAAGCACTTAGTCCTTGGAGTTCGACCGGATTGTGCATGAAACGCTCGTATTCGTATGGTTGAGTGTAGGGGTACCTCGCCACTCATCAATGAGGATAATAAACTTATGTAAACCATGGTTACAATATATAAGGAATGAGTGGAACCCATATTGGTCCACAAACCATGATATAGGTAAATAACTTGTAATGAACACAATAAGAAACACAGAAACATGAGTACGTCATGACAACAGTAAACCATGTACTTAGTCCTCAGCAGTTGTAGAGTTAGGTAGTTATATGGACCAAAATAATATATGAATAAGTAAACATTGAGGTAGGGACCTCACAATATAGCATGTGAAGTAATCATGAAGACCAAAATAAACAACTGAAGATACAATACCTGATGGTTTAGGTCTGTAAGTCACACTAAGAGAGTGTGTTGATGTTATTGTGTATAGCAACTATCTTGTGACTTCCCTGTAGTATACCACAACCAAGGGAAACATTTTATCTAACAATCCTACCTCTTGTCAACCAGTCATCAACAACTTGATTATTATTTTTATGTAAACTGTAATGGTTATCCATTTGGATATTAATAATGCACATCAAGATTGATATTAATACTCGAATCTTTAAAAATGATTAGGAAAGATCAAATCGATGTTCTCTTATTAGGGGAACTTTGGAAGTAGCACTCATTAAAGAGAAGAGTAAGGTGTCTTAGATGTTTTAGTCATGTGCTAATAAGAAGACTAGACAAAGCACCTATGAGAAGAGGTCACTTTATTAAGGTCAAGAGAAAATAACAAAGAGGTAGATGTAAACACACATGGGTTGCAAACATGAGGAAAGACATCCAAGATTTGGCTATTAATATTTATTAGCTCTCAATAGGAGTGAATGACAACAAGAATTCATATAGTTCATCCCATTTAGTTGGAACAAGGCTAAGATGAAGATGATGATGATATTAATGAAACCTAATATCATTAGTGAATTCATCACATGGCTTACCAATATCATAGTGTTATACCAAAACCTTCTAATGTTAACGATCAGTTCACTACTTTTTGTGGATGACCTAATCATTGAATTACATACATCAGTTAGATCAATGAACTATAGCTCATTTTTCAAGACTTTTGACTTTCATCTCACAAGTTACATATTTTATTCAAATAGGTTATAGTGAGGTATAATACTAAAATGTACATGATGCCAATGACATGAGAGATCAAGTGGTTAATGCTCTGATCTTGCTACGCATAGATTACCTATTGAAATACTTAAGGAAAATATTTGTAATGATATATGCTATGTGGGTGAATACAATACAAAGCTAACTACATGTTTAGCATATCCTTGATTGTCTAACTTTTTATGACTCACCATGACCTCATGGTTTGGATGTTTAGTCCAATGAAATTTTTATTTTTCCAAGTTTGTAATTGAGGTGTTTGATATTTTAAGTATGAATATGTGGTGTTGTTTGTATATAACACTTCATACCTACTTAAAAAAATAAGGGCAACTCTACATGAGATTGTTTGACGAATTTCTGTGGATTGGTTGTTGGAGTTAAATGTCAAATCCATATTTTGATTCTAATAGTTCTAATTTCTTTACATACAGCTGTACGAGTAGCTATAGATAGAAGACTTAGATCCTTTTATATCTAGGTGGATTTTGTATCAAAGCTTGTCTCTATGAAGCCTAGGCCTACTATTCATGAAAGAATACATAGTGTCATGATGGGCTACGAGGAAGGTGCAAACATAATATAGAAACAATCCAAGGATGTTGCATCAACGTCTAAGGTATCATATTGCAATGAATACTATAAAAACCATTAATTTTAAATTTTCATATCAATATCTTTGTGTGAGGAATTCTCTTTTCTTTCTTCTAAACTATCATGGTATCAGAGTAGTACAAAAGGACATCCAATGCATCCAGGAATGTTTTTAGAAACTGTAACAAAGGTAAATCTTTACCATATAGAATACCTTTAATTGGAACATTGAAATATTTTTAATCTATTTGATAGGGCTTCTTTGATTTTTTTTATACCTTACAAATTATTAGATGTTACCTATTTAGGTTATTGGTGGCACTTATGAGGCAAAGATTGCTAGTGTAACAGTACAACAATTAGATTGGGTATTTAAGTTCTATTCTTACTATCTATTTCAACACATGCCTTCTAAAAAAAACTTTCTTACATGAAAATTTTAATTGTATGTTAGGTTCATAGAGAGACTCTTAACATTCTTCAAGAAATAGCCTTTAGCTAATTATTCAAGGTACGCAACACGGGAACAGCAAATACTATTTTTAATTCTATTACATCCAAGTTTCATGTTCATGAACTTTACTCCAAAATATGTACTATTTGAATTTTGAAATACAAATAGTTTTTGTCCTGAACCTCAATAAGGCTCTTTCAATGTTTTATTTTGTGTATGTGTACGTGTGTTAATGTGTATTTGGTAATTTTTATTGCATATTGAGTTTGCTTCTTTTTCTTAAATTGGAACCAAGAAATTCTTACCAAGGTTAAGCACAAGAAGGTTATGCATGAGATGCTGAATAGTGGAAGAAATTTAATCTTTTAGGAGAAAGGATCACACTCATCAAAAGAGAAGGCAGAGTAGATAAACTAAAATGCCTAGCAAAGCAGCTAATAAATAATTTAGAGACATTACCAAGCAAGATTTGGTACCATCTAAGACATTATTCATACTCCAATGTCATGGTTGCAGTAGATGATCCATCTTCATTATTTAAGATTTGTATTAGTCTACATTTAAAAATTAGAAATAAAAGAGTTAGTGGAGCATTGCTCACTTGGTTAGACCATTTGTCTTATGATGTGCAAGTCACAGGTTCAATTCCAAGAGGCATGCTAATTTTAGTTTGCTAGCAACTTTGACCATTTAGCACACTAATGACCATATGACATGTGAAGCCCTACAATAAAACCTTTAAAGCACTTTATTTGAAGTGACAAAAACTCAAACAATAGGAGCATTGAAGTGTTTGATTGGTGGTAAGACTCTTGATTTAGAAACTTCAACTTATGAGTTCAATTTTGGTGGGCAATACTGAGTTATAATGTTCTATTTGATTGTATGTTTGGGGGTAAATATTATTTACAAAAAAAAAAGGTCTGGGTTCCAACACCCAAACAGGGAGCAAGTGGTTCTAGCATGAACGAAACATGCTTCCAAATGACATGAAAATTGTGAAGACCTTTAGGAATCAAATGAACTTATATCTGTGGTTTCAAATAGATGACAAAATAACTCTTCCTTTAAATTTCAATTTAAGATAAAATTTACAAATTCTAGAACCATTCAATGTTTTAACTTTTGTCACCTTTTCCCCTTATCACCATAGGCCCTAAGGTCTATGTTTTCTTTGTAACGAGCTTCATCGTTTGAAACTTGTCTTAGCGTTTCAAGATATACACTTCACTATAGATGGTCAGATTGTAAACCCTAAGGCTTACATTTTTTTTTTGATATTATGATGTCCTTCAAAATTGGTCTTAAATTACTTGGAGATGCACCTTAATATTAGATAACTATAATAAAAGTGTTGCAAATCGTATCTTGATGCGGTTGCAAGTTATTTAGAGAATCAACATCTTAACTTCATTGATTGAAATATTGAAAACTATGAACTTGAGAGTTTGATTTGAAGTATGTGCCTTTTGCTAATAATACATAAAGATTTTAGTTAAATATTTTAAAGAAGAAATTTCATGGATGATTTACTGAAGATAAAACATATTGATAGATTATGTGTTTTGGTGTTAGCCTTAGGCATATCAGCAAGCAATTATTTTTCATTGTTTAATATCTAAAGAAAAATGTTTCTACCCTTTTAGATTTCATAGTTTACTTTAGAATACCATAGAAGGTGAGCTGGAAAAAACGTATCAGTCATATAAAAAGATGATTCTTTCAAATACTAAAGAGTTGCATTTAGTTACTTGAAAATTTGTAGTCCGATGTTACAAATTGCTAATAATAATTTTAAGCTAGAAAATAATTTGAAACATGTTCAAATTGATTGTAAAATTAAATTGGTGGATATAGGATAAAAATAAAATTTATAGGTTACATGCATAAGCTAAATTAAGTATATGTTCACATTCATACAATTGTTTAAATTAGATAGTTGCCTAATTATATATTTATAATTATGAAACTTAAAAAATCTAATTTTCTTAAAACTTATAGTCAAGGAACAATCCTGGAATCCAAGAACTTATTGAAAATACTTTAGGAACATCATAACACATTGGAAATAAGAAGCCACTGGAAAGTTTTCTAAAATAGAATTATGACTAACTGTATTCTTGGAAAATTCAAAAACATTTCTAGGAAAATTTCTAAAACATGGTATGCTTAGAGTGTAACAATTCAAAGAGAAACACATTCCCACAAAAACTACCAAGAAAGATGATGGCTAATTGCAGGCAAGGCAATTCCATCCAAATAAAGATCATTCAAGTCTAACAAGATGTTGACATAATGAATATTACCATAGTCATCATGTAGATTTTTGCATTTAATATAATTTGGTCAAAAAGGAAGAAAGATAAAGAATAAAACAACTAATTTTTAGACCATAAAGTTCATGCATCCTAAGGAGATCTTAGCCGGAAACTTTGTTAGGCTCATAGCTTACCATTTCAGGTAAGCTTAAAATTTTTGAATCACAATGCAAGTTCACTTTTCTGATAACTATGGTTAGGCCTTGCATAAATTAAGTAGGTGAAAACTTTGTAATTTTGGGTAATGCACATGATGAAGAAAGATTTTCTATTATACTATGTGTATTTGAAATCTTTCGTCAACTTTAAAATGGTATAATTTCATGTTGTGGATTCTTTCCTAATTCATATCAATGTTTGTATTCTCATATTATTTAGAATTTACTCATTGACTATTAACTAATCATAGAAATATAAGGATATAGTGTTACTTGTACATTTTGGGAGAAAACTACAAATAACTTAGAATCAAAATTTATGAAATTTTACAAAATAGAAACACCACTAAGAAACGAAAATAAGAAAGCTAGATAGCAACCATACTTGGGCACCCCTAAATCACAGTTGCTTCTTTCATCAAAGGAGGTGCAATATTCTTCAAAAAATTCATGCCATGCCTCATCTTGAGT
Source organism: Gnetum montanum (assembly GCA_015680685.1). NCBI lineage: Eukaryota > Viridiplantae > Streptophyta > Gnetopsida > Gnetales > Gnetaceae > Gnetum > Gnetum montanum. The sequence goes on along the minus strand of MNCI01030039.1, from coordinate 240,986 downwards.
GGTAAGAAAATTGAAAGAGTGAGAAGTTTACACTAATGAACAAAGATCCCTAATTTGGAGAAAAGGGAAGATATTCTAAATCCAAATTTCTTTGGGTAGCAAATTCAATTAGCCTTCATAGGCTTTCTAGTCCCATGAAGTAGCAGATACCACTCTCCTATTAATATCCAAATTATGGCTATTGTCATTTAGAAAGAGCGAGTTGGAAACAATGGAACAAGAGTAATTGTTCTATGTTACAATAGGAATGATTTTGTGGCACTTGTTTGGGTCTAGCCAAATTTCTCCTAGTATTATGTCAAGTCCCCAACCAAGAAATTAAAAAATAGGAGATGGATACATTGATAAATATAGAGATAGAGAGCCAGGGTTAGCCATGGAGGCATCTTCAATCCAGTGTTTTTGTTACTGGTACTATTATAGAACTACATTGTTGGCTACTAAAGACTGCAATGAATGTGTTGAATTCCTTATCTAATTCATCTTCATCTTCAACATCATCACCCTCCTCATCTTCATCATCACCATCATCATCCTTCTTGTTTGATGGAGCTTTACCAGAAATGATTTCATCAGGGTGCACATTCATGAAATTTAGCCTACATGTTTGGTCTAACTTTGGTGTTGCACTTTCAAAATGCCATAAACAAACCAAAATAGTATGAGTTTTCCTTCTGTATCATCATGATGTCAGTTGTCTACGACGAAATATCTATTCATTCCATGTCCAATATTAAATAATAATTGACGCCCTTCACATGAAAGTGTCTCCACTTTGTCTTAATTACCATGCATGTTTATTGTATTACCTTATGCATTTTGAATGGTGATAATCATCTATGCTTATAGTGCCCCTGCTGACATGCATGGGTAAAACCCATGTTTAAATAAAGTAAAAAAAATTAGTCTTAACTAAGTAAATAGAATAGTGACATGCATTTTGAATCTCAAGTGAGAGATTAAGGGTTCAAGTTGCTTTTCCACTTTTTAACTATTGGTATAAAGATATACTTAAAATTTTTGAGAGATTGAAGGTTCAAGTTTCTATTTCACTTTTAACTATTGATATGAAGATATACTTAGAATTTCCTTGACCATGGAAAATGATCCATCTATGATGCATGCTACCATGAGTTATGATGCATGATAACATGAGTAGGCATACCTGGTAATTAAGGCATAGTGAAGAAAGTTCCAAATTTCACATATTGGTTATCATTCCATGATGCTCATATGCTCAAATGTATAGGAAAACATGCCTTGTTGGTGGATCGAAAGGTTTTTCTCTCCATAATAGGGGTTGGAGGACCATGGAGATCCTCACAAGCTTCATGCTATCACAAACATTATCAAAGAACTACATTGGCCATGATTCCCTTGTGTAGTTCATCACAAGGGTATGTAGACTTATAGAGGAGCTTTGAATTTGATGCTCAAGCCACCACCCTTCTCTTTGAGAGCAAGGCTTAGGGCTAGATACGTTAGAGTAGGAATGTGTCTTAGCTCTTCTAGGAAAATGATAACTCTTATAGATGTATGCACTTCATGTGTTCACTGCTTATGTGTGTCATGCTTTTCATGTCACTTATATGATTTCATGTAGCATACTCAATACGCTTCTAACTCATGCACTAATAGGTGGCATGCACTTATTCTATGTATATAGGTGCTATGACTATTGAGGTGTAGTCCATCTTGGTTTGCTCTAGGTTGTTTGGCTGATTTTGCACTTACGAGTGATGTCAAATGATACTTTGCTAGATTAATGCTATTACAAAATGCCTTATGCTTAAGGGCTTGAGTTGGATTGCATTATCATGGTTTGATCCAATGTTGAACGAATGTGTACTTGTTAACATTGGTATGTATGGACAATGATGTATGATATCATGCATGTGCATACATGGTAGTTAAGGCATGGTGGAGATACTTTTGAATTACATGTACTGGTTATCATTCCATGGTGCCCATATGCTAAAATGTCTTATGAATAAGGGCTTGAGTTGGATTGCATTGTCATTATCCAATTGAGTGTTGTTTTTGCCATGTTGATCTAATGTGTACTTGTTGAAATTAGTATGTGAATTTCCTCCATGTCTAAAATTCATCCTATACAAGTCAAATTCTTGAATGAAAAACCACTATGATGATAATAGTTTTCAAAAAAAAAACATGGATTTCATGTATGCATCTCAAAGATAGCATAATTCATACATGTTAAAATGTTAGTTATTCACGATGTTTGCAAGTTAGGTTGAAACACATCCATGGCAATCAAAAGCATTGCCAATTGATATAGTGATATACTTTATGATATTTCATTTTTTAAGACTATTACATTTGCTAACTAAAATGGAAGAACTATGAGCTAGCATTTCCACAGTTGAGGTTATCCTCCTAGGCAAAGTGATCAAATAATTTACAACACTATCAAGCACTATGGATAACATATGTTTATTGATAGCACATGAAAGTCTAATAATAGCACATGCAATCGCTGGCCATGCTACCATTGCTAATGAGAAAATGTTATGATTCTCTCCATAGTTTATTTTAGTAGGTTTTATAATTAAACTTTCTGAGAAAGGTAAGTGTGTGGATGAAATAATAAATTATATGAAATAAAATTTAATTAACAGTAAAAATAAAATAAATAAATCTAAAATAAATTTCATGCTTGTTAGTGTGGCCAAAAATCCATGCAACAAAATTTTGGTATAGTAAAAGTAAAAGAACCCAAATTTGTGAGAGAGGTCTCAAAGTCAAAGGCTACTCTAGTTTCTTTCCATGGTTTGGTAACCATGGAACACTCTAAGAGCTCTGTGCATGGTACTCAAGTATTGAAAAATCCACTCCAAGTTGGTGGTTGCAAGAAACAATAGAGCTTCACTCTAGTATTTCCCTTTTAGTCCTCCTCATCTTACCCTCACAATCGTAGAATTACTTGAGGCTTAATTCTACAATGATTGTAAATATATAAGTAGCTTGCATTGGATAGTCTAGGTGTAATAACATGGTGAATCCTGTACTAGATCATGAGGGGTCTAGGGATGAGGCATCCCCTATAGATACATCTTCATTTTCCTACCTATGATGTGTATAGGATTGTTTGTGTATTATTTGCTAATCCTTTTTTGGATTTGTAGATGTTCTCCTAGAGGCATATACTCAATACAAGAGATTTAGATGCATTCTATACTTCCCTCAAATTCATTGAAGTAGTTGCCTTACTTTCTTAGAGGCATAGTCTCTAGGTCTTCCCCCTAGGTCCATTAGATCTAAGAAAATTCCTTGGGTGATAGATAACATTGGGGAGACATTGCTACAAATGGTATTAGAGTATTCTTTTATATGTTGCAACAAGTGTGACATCCTTCCATGGTGTTATAATCTCAAGGTTTCTTATCTATGGTCCTTCTAGTTAAATATCATTATTAATATTAGATCATAGTTTTGCCTCTTGTTGCTATGGTAAGTACCCTATCAGTTTTTATATGTGGAGCCAATCATTTGATGCTTATAGCCTATGTTATTTGGACTCATTTGTGAATAGACTTGGTTATATTCTTTGGGCTTTCCTCCATTATGCCTTCATTAATCAATGAACAATCTATGATTATTTTTTGATGTTGCTGATGGAATGTTTTTTAGGAAGCTTTCCATCTTTGGTCTTTAGTGAGTCATTTGGGATGAATTGGACCTAGTCTTCACTTCAGTCTCCACTCAAATAACATGATTCAAAATGATAGTTATTGGTATGTGCAAGATGCGGTATCTTTACATCCCCACTTATCTTGAGTATAGTAAGTGTGGGATTTACCTATTGAACCATAATTTTGTCCAAGTACCTTAGAATGGAGGGCATTTAGTCATGTTCTCCTTATGAATCTTGGTCTAGGTGAACAAATACCATCATTGATAGACTAACATAAATTTATTCTTGCAATTGTATGTTTGTCTAGCTATGTATATGTGTCTTTTTATCTATTGTATTTTAAGTCTTCCATGCATGTCCCTCTCACTTCAACTCATTTTCATGTTTCCCATGGCTTAGATGAGGCTTCATGAATCACTTTGATCAATTGTATGGTTGATTACAGGCCTTATGTGTTTCTTCTAGACTATTTTTATTTTGGTTCTTACTTTAATATCCGCTTATGCTTTAAGTTTAACTACCCTTGTTGTGGATCTTTTAGTTTTGGTTCCCTCCTTAAGTCTTGAATGTGTTTGTCCCTAGGCTTTGTGGCACCACTCCTTCAAATTTTGATATGTAGCTTAAGATACTTTATTTGAGCTAATTCTTTTAAGACCTTTGTGAGATAGATCCTTCCTAAATTTTCTTTTATTTTGAGACCTCACATCTCCTATTGAGTATATTCTTTAGAGGTCACATCCTCTTTGATGACAAATTTTGACACACATATTGAGATCTCTTATTATTCAAATCTATTGTAATCTTATCTCAGTCTCCCTCTAATTATTATTGAATAAGGTCATTCGTAATTTTATTGAGATCTTGATTCTTGATGATGATGGGTATTAGTGGCTAGGTACCATTGTTGATTATAGATCTCTAGAATTTTGAAGGTATTTAGGTTCATCCTTGTTGCTATGCTGAATGCTTGTTTCTTTTGTGTAAATGTATCTAAGTTGCTCATATAAATTTTGCATGATTGTTCTCAATGCATGTAGTTAAGACCTACTCTTTATAAAATTTTGAGATTATTATATCTTCTCTTATCTTTGATCATGTTTGATGAATGCATTCTATGGTTGGTGTGCTGCATGTGATCCATGTTAACTATTTTATTTTTAAGTTATTTTCTAGGCCTTATAGGTCGCATAAGTACAAAGATATTGAGATAGTAAGGACCTTAGTGAATTCTATTTGTAATATGTCTTTGGAGTAAGATAGATGCTCTTGAGACCTCAATGAATTGATTACTTGGTCTCAAATCCATGTAATTGGAATGTTGATTATCAATACCAATCTGACAATGGAACAACTAGTGCAACATGATTTATTTGCCTCTTGGTGCTTTGGATGAGCACTTACAAAGGACTATTATTAATTATGAATCAATTCAGATATTTTGGTGAGTAGAAGACATGGAACAGTATCCTTGGCATTTCTAGGAACTTATGGCCAAGGTCTGGTTGGTGTGTTAAGATTCCACTATGGTAGGTGATGGATCTTCAAATGGTGCTTTTATGTTGTTCATTCACTATATTTGGGATTTCCTTCACTAGTTTCAATTGTAGATTTCAGTGATATTAGTATTACAATTGATAGTATGTATGCAAAGATAGGTTTTTAGATTAGAATGGTGTAGCTTTGATTTTACTTCTAGGTCAAAAACCTTAGCCTTAGGATAAGCTGAGGTAGCACATCCTTTAGCCTACTAGGCCTATGTAGCATTTCCTATTATTATATGTTATGCCTACCAAATGTAGTCATTATTCTATGTATGTTGTATCATATTGATATAATATAATTATTATTAGTAGTTTAGGTACTAAGAAGTATCAGTGATTTTATGTCATTGTGGGCTCTTGTGTCCTCTTGTTATAGGCTTGTGCTACATCTTGTCAAGGCCAAGTTTAGTGAATTGTGTTTCTTGTATAGCTAGACTCTCTTGTCGTTAATGCATTTTTATGCATGGTGATTAGTGTGCATCCTAATATGAGACCTTCCAAATCTCAATGGCTAACTCTACCTTATGGTTAGTATCATATTATTGAGACTATTGCATGTTCTTAGCCATTATTTTCATGAAAGATTAGTGGTTAGCATCTTTTAATGATCTTGACATGCCTTGATAATATGTTCTGATGGTAAGCACCTTGGTGATCAAGACTATCTTGGTGTGATTATACCTCAGAATCTTCCTTAAGGATCCTATGTTTATAGTGATCTTATTTAGTTATGAATAGTGATCAATCTTAGCAAAATTCAAATCCATTTATACATTCAACATTATCACAATAGCAAGTTATTCTTGATGTTCATCGATCTCAACAAGGTAATGTAGTGAAAAAATGAATGGTGGATTCTTGAATGTTGTTTTGTGACTAACCTTGATGCAAATATAAGCATTGGGTTTTGGTGCTTAGGGTTGCTCTCCCTTGGGTGGATGCTGTCTTTAGGGGTAGTATTGCAAGTTCTGTAATGGTGGTCCACCCATGCACAAATGGTACTACAGCTCCTCTAATTGTTAGCTTTTCTTGGAGGTCTTACTTAATTGTCCTCCACATGTGAGTTGAATGCTTAAGCACAAGCCCTCATGACTTAGGGCTTTTGGCTCAATTTTAGTTATGATGTATGATCCCTTCTCTCGTAGGGATGTAGATGATTTATAAGTAAACCTCTCTACCATTATGCTAATGTTCAGTTTGTGCAATTGACTCTCTAGACTAATGGTATGACTTATTTTTCTCATGCATAAACTCCTCAATTATTTCTAGATTTTTGTTTGATTTAATTGAGACAGTAGTTCCTCTAAGTATTACAAATGTAGATAATGTTTGGATTCTATTTGAATGTTGGTTTAGAGTGGTAGAATTCTTGAAACTCATAACAAAGATAGGGTATTATTATAGTACATAAATGTATGAATTCCTTTGTAGGCATAGTGGATGAAGCAAGTTTCATGCCCTTGCAAATTTTTAAGAAAGGTGTGGTATGATCAAATCTCCTTAATTTTTGTTGTTCCATATGCACTTCTTCAATTAATCCTCTAGATCCCTTTGGTGAACCTTTCCTATTGGAAACCTTAAGAGGATAGATAGTAGAAGGTAGAAGTTAGATGGTTGATGATGGTTATTCCTCTTTTAATGTACTACCAAGATTTCTTGAGGACCTAGCCCTCATAATGGCTATTTATCAATGAATGATACTTCTAATTTGGGTCATATATAATAAAAATAGGTAGCAATGAGGCCTTTTCCACCTTAGATATTTCAAGTACATGATATTGTGTGCTATGAATTATTGATCAGGGCTTCATGTGGTGATATGTGAACCTCTCCTCTAATAGCTTTAGTGATGGATACTTTAGCACCTTAGTATTGATCATTGATGTTGGATAAAATTTTGGGTACAATCTATGAATTCATGTTTTTATATAATAGATAGTGATTATGTGGTATGGTTGTGTTGGATTGGTGATCTTCCTTGGTCTATATGATGGTTTTGATGTAGATTAGATGTTGGACTCACTTTGAGGGAGAAACCTCACAATGAAGATCTCCCTAATTTGATAGAAATACAAATTTGGTATGATCCATTATGATATTTAGATGTTCCTAGCTTAGAAAGAGGTACAGATTGTGGGAACTTGTATGTTCCCTAAGAACCTATGATAGAGTTTTTCCTTGGGGACATTCTAAGTACTTTCCTTTAATATAAGTTACCAAAGAATGGTGCCTGTTCCATTTTCCATGACATGGAAATCATGCTATATTAGAAGACTTTAGCTAATTCTTTCTTTACATTGACACAAAGGTTGTAATGCATGATGTGAGAAGAGGATTACCATAGGGCTAGTTTTCTTAGCCATCCTTAGCTTGCTTTAGCATTCGAGTAGGTAAACTTGATGTTGGACATACTTAATAGTTTCACATGGTAGCAAGTGTATGGAATGCCTCTTTTTCATTCTAGAGAAGTTTTCAAACAAAAATTTGGATATTCTCCCTTTGCCTTGCGTATGAGGATATGTTGTCCCATGGTGGCAAAATGGTTAGTGGTGCTGGTTCAACTACGAATGATAATATTAGAATAAATTGATGTACCTTTGAATCTTATTTGGAGAAGGACTTCACTCAACCTCCTTCCTATTAGCCTAAACATGAATAAAAAAATAAAAGAAAGTAGTGGTTATGATGTTTACATGGTTAGCTAGCATACATATGTTGGATTGGTGAGACCCCATGGGTCTTGAAGCTAGAAGTAGAACCTAGATTTTTCGAAAGCTTTGTGTTTGTTTATGAGACATGGCTCTTGCAGATCATGTTTTCTTTGAGATGAGATCTCAAAAGTCCATTGCTAGGGCTTAAAATAAATCCTAGCAAGCCTTCAAATCAATATATGAAAAGAAAATATCTAGTCACTAATGGATGCTAAGAATCCATTCGAAAGGGACATGGTTGGAGTTATGAGAGAAGAGTATATTCTCTTACATAGGTACAGAACTATGCAGGAGGACAAGTTTCTTAGACCTACTAAATAAATGGATCTAAGGGATACCTTAGTGATGTTGGTTCTTTGAATTGGTCTTATCCCTCTTATCATGGAGTAGGAATGGTTTCTAATTTCACCAAGTGTTCTTCACATTTCATGTAAGGCCTTGATTGGAAGGACATATGAGATCTTTAGGTTGGTACCTTTCTTATATCCTAGCATTATCTGAATTGAGGTATCTTCTAGATTTGATGAAGTTCAAACTTGTACAAGAAGTATATATTCTAAGTTTATCCTAAGCTTTGCTCTAAGGATATCATTTCTTTTATGCAAGCATGAATTGTGAGATATTTCTTAGGATCAAAATTACCTTGGTTTTTCCCAATGATTCAAGAATCATGAAACACTCTAAGATATCTATGCATAATACTCAAATTTTGGAAAATTCACTATGGCTAAATGGTTTTAAGAAGTAATAGGTCTCCATCATGTTATTCCACTCTTAGTCCTCTTCATCTTACCCTCACACTTGTATAACTACATGGAACATGATTTTGCATTGCTCATAGATATATAGGTAGCCTTGATTGGATAGACTAGGTGTCGCACTACTAGATCATGAGGGGTCTAGGGATGAGGCACCCCCTGTAGATATGTCATCATCCTCCTACAAATGATGTCTACAAGGTTGTTTATGTACTTATTTTCTAGTTCTTATTTGTTGTCATAGATGTTCTCCTAGATGTGTATATGGAACATAAGAGATCTGGATGCATTGCATTCTTCCTTCTAATCTATTCAAATGGTTACCTTACCCACTTGAAGGTGTAGCCCCTATGTCTTCCATCCTAGGCACATTGAATCTAAGAGAATCCCTTGAGGTGTTAGACAACATCAAGAAACATTAATACATAATTATTTATTTTTTGAAATTGAAATATCATTATTGCAATCACTATGATGCATATCATAACTTAATTTGTTATCATTTCCAAAGGTATTATGAGATTATAAGCTCACATCCATTATCTGGTAACTCTTAGTGTGCTATAAGGTAGGTGGAACTATTCTTTTGACATTTCTACATGTTCATTTTCTTCATATTGTTTGTTTCAATGCATTCAAATTTTGCAAAACTTCTTGATTGAGTGAATTTATGAAAACTATTTATGGGTTATTTTTCTATATTACAATATTTGAGTATTCTTATTTTTTGATTATGCTGAGCATAGTGTTGGGCCAAATTTTAGTCCATAGATAAGTCTAGTGGTTGCGTATATTGTTGTAACATGTTATGTATAAGTTATTATTGATTATACAATTTTACATTTTTTTTGACATTGTTCCAAGATAGTATAACTGTTTAGGACTAGGTTAAATTTTTTTCTCGGTGTTTCTAAATATCTTTTGGGCATGATAAAGGGCACTAGGAATATTTAATATAGGTTAGCTAACCCCATCTACTTCATATATATTTTGTTGATATAGAAATAGGATATAAAATTTGATAATCATTGTAGGGTTTAGGGTTTGAAAATCACAATGTCAATGGTCTTACAATATCTTGCCAAAGAGTTAGACATTTTTTTCAACCTTAGTAAAACCATATGATCATGTTTCCCTATCTAGAATAAGGATAAAAGTTTTACTCTAGTTGCACAATGGGCCATTGCATGAATGAACTAATATAATGTACTAGATGGAGGTATTACATGCATGTTTCATGCATTACAAAATTGTGATTACATTTTTGACTTGGACATGCAAGTACATTCTACTACTACTTTAGACTAGATACTCATTGAAGGATGCAACGATTTGAAAAAATTTAGGGCATAATCAAAGACAAGAAAGTATTGTTTAACATTATAAATGTCCTTAAACTCATGGTAATTAATGATGGGATGTATTTCTACAAGATGTACATTGACCAAGACACATTAACAACCACTTCTTACTTCCACCTAATAACAAGTAATTTTTTGATGATTTTCTATAGTAACTTACTTTTAAAAGATGGTGAAGGAAAAATATTTTCAACGTTAAAAGATTTCCTCCAATGGTGTGAACCATTATATGGTAGGGTCATCATGTTATTTTGTTTATTTCTGTTGATCATGAATACATTATAGATACATTGGGGACTACATTGTTAGAGGAAATTGGATTGGGTTACATCGTGTGATTCACTAAGATCTCAGAGGTTTATGAAAATAGGAAAGGATTGAAGGCACGAAAGCTCTTTGGTATCCATGCACATGAAAAGTAGTGGTGTTGTTTGCCTTCATATAGAATTTCTAAGGGGTTGTAGTTGATGCATGGATTTTGGTTACATAGCAACACCATTTCAAAAATTATTTAAAGAGATTATCATCTAGGGCACATCCTATATGGATAGGAAAGATTGGAAAAATTCTTAGTTGGTGAGGGCAACCTGGTTTTTAAATTTTAATGTTATGGATTCATTATGATTAATATGAAAAATCAAACATTTAATAGATATGAGTAGGCTAAAAATAAACTAGGATGTGATGTGAACAAATTTGTAGGGTAAGAAACTTTAATATTAGACACCAAATAAAATATATTAAAGTAGTAGACAATAGAACGATAAGGTAAATAAAAGGAAAATATAAATTCACATCAAAGTTCTATAACAACCAATAAAAATCCTTAGGAAAAACCTTCAAAACCACATTCACTAATAATAAAGCAAGAGACAAATCAAGTAAGGACCACTTAGCCCTAAATAGAGCTTTGCATGTTATTGGCAAGGTGGATTGCTAAGCCTACTTGCATGGACTTCTAATTGGTAAATGTCCTTCAACAAATCCTTACACTGGAACTAATAAACCATCAATAAGCTAAAGACAAATTTTCTATTGATATACAACTTATAGTTTAGGCCTTCTTCTTTACCTTGAAGGAATCTAAATTGGCTAAGGAAACCAAGAGAAAGAGGGGAAACATTAGAAGATGGGATTTTGGCTTTATTAGGGTCCACCAATAGCTTTGCACTATGTACATCAATGTTTTCAGGTAGAAGAAACTCAATAGATGAAGAAATACCACCCCCTTTATTCTTCCTACTCTACTCCTTTTTGTGCTACTCCCTTGACTACCTTTTTTCTCTACCTTTTGGAATTTTGTTTTGCAAAACTATTCATATTCATTAGTCTCTTAACATCTTCCATCCCATTGTATAATGAGAAACAATAGTTTCATTAATGATCTCACTTGGTAGCTGAGATGTTAAAAAAACTTAGACTTCCTTTCTTCCAAACTTCTAAACTTCCCATAGATATGCGAAAATGATAAAAGGATCTAAAACATAATAGGGTTTTAATGCATGAGAATGAGCATAGAACTTTGGATGATGAAAAGTATAGGAATCACTAGAAATAGAGAGCCTAATGCACTCCCTGATCTAGAAACAAGCACCAAATAGCGAACTCAAATGCTAAAAACTATGAGATCAACATTAGTGTAGTGCTAAGTAGATACTACCTACAAGTGCATTCCACTATTGTAGTTCCATGAACATCATTGGCATGATAGACATTAATGCTAGGATTATGTTTTACTCCTTTGCAACACGTAACATAGGGTAGGCTTGGATACCTTATTTGGAATACATCACAAAGCCTGCATGTAACCCTTCAAAAATTATGGTAGGATAACATAGGAATGAATTGACTATGACAACCCATGCCAATGCAGTGCTCTCATTTTTTAACCACCTACCAATGTAGTGCAGAGTATTACCAAAAATTGGGTGAAACAGATGCTAAAAAGTCTAGCATACAAATGCATAAATCCTATAATGTAGTGCATGCACTAAAATAATCAGTAGAAAAAGGAAGGAGTACATGATGTTTATTAAAGAACTTGCCAAGACTAGAATCTTACAATATTAGCATGAAGATCATGATGAGGAGGTAGTAAAACCCAACATCAAGCATGTTTGAGAAATTGACATCAAAGCTAGAAAGTGATGGAAGCTAGAAATTAGACATCAAAATATGAGTGGTTGACGTGGTATTCAAAATCAAGATTGATGTTGGTCATGAAAGAAAGAATCAATGTGGAGTGTTAAAGAAAGAAATGATGTGGGATGTCAAAGATATGAATGATGTGAGATGTAAAAACTATGAATGACATGAAAAGTCAAAACATAAGCTAAACTTGCTCCATCAATTTTATCTTTTTTTTTTTCACTTTCTTTTTCTACCTTAGCATAGAGTATCCCAGCCTCCTCAATTTTCTCTAAAGAAACTCTACTAAAGCCTTCAATTCATCATTCTCACTTGTAAGTTTGTCAACCATGGTGGTATCCATAATGGAAACCTCCTGGATAATAGCTTTTTCTTATTCAACGATCAATTTTTCCTCTTGCCTCTCTTTGGTTAAAGTAGCATTAGCCTCCTCTAATTAAGATTGTAGTTTCTGAACAATAGATTGAAGTTTCAAAATTTCTTAATATTTGGCTTTCTCAAGATAAGTACTCATATTATTTTCTATGTCAAGATGTAATAGGATCTCCCTAACATGTTTGCCTAGCTTGTCCTTTGCTTCTTTAAGAGATCCTATTTTGCTTACAACCTACTTAAGTTCCTTGAGCTCCTTGTAAGAAATCCTTGATCTCCAAGCATATTAAAAGTTCAAAGCTTCTCTCTTCTACTGCTTGTAAGTGTCATGAGCAACATGCGAATGTCATTTAGCTTGAATAATTATAGTAGCTCTAGTATGCTATCTAGATCTAAACTCCTTGTGTGCAGCCATTACACAGAGGCTTGCCTAAACAATCATATCTGAAAGATGAAGCTAGACATATGCTTGCCTTGCTTGGTACCTATGGGCATGCTTCTATATGCATGTTGCAGTTGCCTTCATTTTCATGTAATCATACAAAGCCTACGCTATTTTGACTCTTCATAAAGTTTGCACATGAGTTGCAACTTGGCATAAGCCAATAAATTCTCTTTGAGCAAGTTGAGTTTGGATATTCCTTTAGATCAATTTTTTATCCTAGCTTAATACTTCAATTCTTCTAGCATCTAATTTAGCCATTTTTCCTACCCTAAGAAAAACCTTGGTTTTCCCAATCTTATAATCCTTGAGATTATTCTTTTCACAAATTTTGTCACAAGCTGCTTTTTCATCATAACCTTCAAGGAATTCTGGTGTAAGCATATCAAAATGATCTATAAATTCATTGAATGTTCACTTAGTGGGATATCTTTCATACTTGATCCTAATCATCTTAATAACACCACCACAACATAGTTATTGTAATACATTAACATTTTGAAAAATCCTTGGTATAGGCACATTCTTGGGCTTCATACATTTGATGTAATGAGAGTCTATGGATTTCAAAGTCTCCACAAGAGATTACAACTATAGCTTAAACCATAAGCCAAGAGAAGAGAATTTGGATGACTTTAATGACTCCTTAGGAGAACCAAGAAATAGTACAACTACAAATGGACATTGTAAAGTATTTAATAAGGCTATATGCTATGGAATAATAAAGTCCTTATTCTTTTAAAGGAAAATATCTACTTGGTACATGACATTACCAGCATAGTAATTAATGGTAAACTATGTGTGATCAAGCTTTAACATTAAAAACTGTTTGTGATTTTTGTATATCTAAAATATTTTCTAAGAAATTTTTTTATGAGTTGACTTTGGAAGAATACCTTATGTATCATGTATTTTTTTTTTTTTTTGAATAGGGGTGATGACCTTGAAATCATGAAATTTATATCATGGTGGTTAAATTTATTAGTTAATGGCCCGATACTAGAATGGAAAGGTTGATATCAACATTTATCCCTCAAACTTGAGTTGCATGCAAGTCCAAAGATACAAAAACTAATAGAAATTTTAAAAGTGTAAGAACATGTAAGATATAAAGGATCAAAATGATCATAGAATCATGACATAAACAAAAACTTATAAGTATATCATGATGTTTTAATCATGATTAAAATAATCACAAAATTAAAAAGATACTAAACATGGGACATCCTTTCATACCATGTTTTTCTAATGAAGATTTTATATATAAAATTTGTAGAATATAACTTACATATAAAGAGGAAATGCTTCCTTTAGATCATGTCTAGCCATAACTTTAAAATTTTTCCTTAGATTTTTTATAATAATAGGGAAAAATATAAAAAAATAATTAAAAAGGGTAAGGGAACATAAGATAAATAGAGAAAAATTAGAAAAATGTATGATAGGTGAAACACCACAAAAATTTTGGCTAACACTTGAAGACAGAAATTAAGCTAAGTCATGTTGGTCCTCAGCATGACCAAGCTTGAAAGCCTCAAAATAGCATCAAACGAAGTCAAAGAAAGAAAGTAAAAGTTCCCTTGGACCCATAGAATACTATGATGACATCTGGCATCGAGCTTGGCAAATCTTGAGCTCAAAATACTTTGTTTTCACTAAGTATGCATCCTGTATGCGGGCCTACACATTCCCAGCGTATAGAAACTTTTGGGGCTCAAAAACTCCTCAAAACATGCTAAAGTGGAGTGTCTAGACCCCCCAGAACCTTCCCCAAGGTTCCTAGTAGGTCTCAGGCACTTGAAAATCGAATTTTGGGCTCCGAATGATGGTCTTCCATTCCTATACGCCCGACGTAGATGCCGGGGTGCAGCAAGCGTAGATAGACTTTCAGGCCCCAGAAATGCATCAAAACGTGCCAGAATCGAGCATCCAGACCCCCCAGAACCTTTCCCAAGGTTCCCAGCACGTCTCAAGCACTTGAAAATCGAATTTTGGGCTCCGAATGATGGTCTTCCATTCCTGTACGCCCGGCGTAGACGCCGGGGTGCAGCCAGCGTAGACAGACTTTCGGGCCCCATAAATGCATCAAAACGTGCCAAAATCAAGCGTCTAGACCCCCCAGAACCTTCCCCAAGGTTCCTAGCAGGTCTCAGGCACTTGAAAATCAAATTTTAGGCTCTGAATGATGATCTTCCATTCCTATACGCCCGGCGTCTACGCCGGGGTGCAACCAGCGTAGACAGACTTTCGGGCCCCAGAAATGCATCAAAACGTGCCAGAATCGAGCGTCCAGACCCCCCAGAACCTTCCCCAAGGTTCCCAGTAGGTCTCAGGCACTTGAAAATCAAATTTTGGGCTCCGAATGATGGTCTTCCATTCCTATACGCCCGACGTAGACGCCGGGGTGCAGCCAGCGTAGACAGAATTTCGGGCCCCAGAAATGCATCAAAATGTGCCAGAATCGAGTGTCCAGACCCCCCAGAACCTTTACCAAGGTTCCCAGAAGGTCTCAAGCACTTGAAAATCGAATTTTGGGCTTTGAATGATGGTCTTCCATTCCTATACGCCCGGCATAGACGCCGGGGTGCAGCCAGCGTAGACAGACTTTCGGGCCCCAGAAATGCATCAAAACGTGCCAGAATCGAGCGTCCAGACCCCCCAAAACCTTCCCCAAGGTTCCTAGTAACTCTTGGGCACCCAAAAATCAATTTTTGACCTTAAAATGAAGCATTTTTATGTGTATACGCTGGGTACATTTTTTGGCTTACGTTGGCATCCTCTACGCTCAACATCCACTACGCTGGCATCCTCTACGCTCAGCATACGCCCGCCCCACAGCATATACGCCCTGGCGTATATGCCAGCAAATGTAACACTTGTAAATTAAATCCGGCCTGATGTAGCGTATACGCCCAGCGTATACGCCCACGTGTCTCCCAACCCGATTTTCCCGATAAAACCCCCCCTATAAAAAGCCCAGTTTTCCGCATATTCATGGTGGGCAAAAAATTTACCAGAGCAGACCCTAGAGCAATTACGCTGCAAACCAGAGCCTAAAACCCTCTACGCTGGAAGTCCTGTACGCCGAGCACAGTCTCTACGCTCCACCTACAGTGTCCCAGCCAAGTCATTCCTGCACACGCCAGGGCCTTTCGTCCGCCTTATGTCAAAGCCACAACAGGCTCATTTACATTATCGTGCTTGTTTACGGTTTACATTTAATGTGCATTGTTTATGTATAACCCAACGTGTTGTAGCGGCAAATGTTGGGGAAGTCCTTGTTTGATCCGCGTGCGGACCATTCAAGGCACTCTGCCTTCGTCCGTTCCAGCTTGCCCTCAAGCGGAGGCAGGGTCAACTATGCTTGTCCGTAAATCTTTCAGTGCTCGTAACGTTCCAACCTTGCACCAATGATTTCGGTCGGTACATTTTTTGACGCTAGAAGGAGGGCCCACCTAAAACCTTGCTTGCAAATCTTACAGCGTCTACGCTGCCAAACTAAACCCCAGCGTCTACGCTGCTAACAGACTACAGCGTCTACGCTGCCAAACTAAACCCCAGCGTCTATGCTAACTTTGTTTCAAATTCCTAGCGTCTACGCTTGCTACAGTGCTTTTACGCTTGCTACAGTGCTTTTACGCTTGCTACAGTGTTTTTACCTTGCTACAGTGCTTTTACGCTTGCTACAGTGCTTTTACGCTTATTGCAGTGTTTTTACACTGCTACAATGTTCGGGCGTATACGCTGCTACAGTGTTCGGGCGTATACGCTGCTACAGTGTCCGGGCGTATACGCTGCTACAGTGCCGCTACAGTGTTTTTTCAACAAAAACACTCAAAACAGGCCCGTTTCTAAGCCGAATTCATTGCGATTCGCACCTACTTCAAACCAGTCTAAGTCCTAATGGCCACTAACATGGATCACCTTGCCTAAGGCATACAATACACACAACATAACAATTCCAAGATGACTTCCTCTTACCCGAGATCACCATCTGCGTACGTCTACGGTTCATAATTTCATACTTAGCCAAATTTTCTCTCGTTTACGCTGTACACACAAGACACTTAGAAAAATTCTCAGCGTTCACACACCGAACACTCTGCACACTTAGCTCGAAACACACTCGGCACTTGTTATACGTTGCCCCGTCACACATCACCATGGAGTCATCCCC
>MNCI01030039.1:207191-222634 GCA_015680685.1 Gnetum montanum | reverse complement strand
CCCGCCTATGTGGCTTACAAGAACCAACACGTTGCCAAAAAAAAGGCAACAACGAAAACTGTGGCTGCAAGCACAAAAAAAACTAACACCAGTACCAACCCGCCTACAACAACAAGGGCCACCCCAAAGCCCAACTTTCAGTGCAAAGATCGCTCTAAGTACACACCTCTACCTGCACGACCTTCGGAACTACTAGAGCACCTCCTTAAAGCTGGGCAAATCCAATACAAACACGTAGCGGAGAATGCTGGCTGCCGACATGACAGGTACTGCGAACTACTGAGGACCCCCACCTTAGTAGCACCAAACGAGCCCCTGGTTCCACGACATTTTAGGTTAGACCAATTCTGTCATTACCACCAGATGTCTAGTCATAATACCGACACCTGTCATGCGTTAAAGGATGATCTACAAGCAATGATAGAACGGGGCCAATTGAACGTCAACACCCTAAATCAACTGAGCACAGACAATGCCTCCTATGTCATAAACTCCATTGGCATAAATAGTAAGCCTAAACCTGTGCAGCAACCTTTTGTGATTCGTGTGCCTCCCAGCAAGGCAACAATCCCCTCCACCTCCACGAGCAAGAGGCCTCCCATCGTCATCAAGGTGCCACCTAGAGCACCGACAACACCTTTCGTGGTCAAGGTGCCACCACCTCACACGTCCGCTAAGACGTTAAACTGGTAAGATTCAATACAATTCCGAGCTCCGAAGACACCCTTTGTGGTCAAAGTACCACCACAGACATCCGCTAAGACGTTAAACTGGCACAATTCACCAACGATAACTATAAAGAAACCTTTCATCATCAAAGTGCCACAACAGGCTAGTCAAACAACAACAACACCTCCTAAACTCCCATTTGTCATAAAAGTGCCACCACGCGATAGCCCCTCACTTACCCTAAGCCCAACTGTAGGCAATGTCTCAACCTCTTCTCCCTCAAGAGTCAACCTTGCCAACAACACGGGTAAGAAAACCAACTGGCAACAAAAGAAAATGAACCAACAACAAACAACACTTGTAGCCGAGATAAAAGCCACACACAGTACACAGCAACTGAATGCTGGGGGCCCTGCCCCTAATCTCAAACAAACCAGGCCCAAGCCCTCAACCCATACAGAGGCAACCAACACAACGGCAGACAACACAGACTTTGTAGCTACACTGGCCCAGGTGAAACAAACGCTCAAACAAAAGAACACAACCATGAGTTTGTACGACCTGGTCATGACGTCATCGGCTCATCGTGAAGCCTTAGCACAAACACTAGCATCCATTCCTGTTACAGAGAACATCCCTGCTAACATGGAATCCATCCGTGCAACGATTTCACAACACACACCACAAGAATTGGGTTCCAACACCTTAGCCTTCCGTGACGATGCAGTTAAAGTCAACCCCAAACGAGGGGAAGTCACAACAGCTCCATTATCGATTAGTGTACGTGTTGGGCAATGTACCATTCGTAGAGTGCACGTTGATGACGGTGCGGCAACAAACGTAGTTCTATACTCCGTCATCGACAAACTAGGCATGGCAGATGAGATCATGCCAACAAAAACCATGTGTTTAAAATCTTTCAATGGATCATGTGTCACAGTTAAGGGCACAATCAACTTAGCCTTTGTGGCAGGTGAACAATTCCCCACTAGCGCAGAATTCACTGTCATAGAAGAGATGCCCAGTTTCAACATGATTCTTGGTAGACCTTGGCTAGCACAACAACGAGCCGTTTCCTCACCGATACATCAAGAAATCCACCTTCCATACGAAGGTGGACAAGTCATTATACATGGCGACAACACTCCTTTTCAAGCTGACCACAACATGGACATGTCACAGGTCTTGGAAGAGGAGCCTCTTGAAGCAACACCCACAACAACAAACACAACACCTAGAGCTAAAATGCCCGAACAAGGGGTAAAAACTGAAAGCCTCCTAGAGCAAACTAGCACGCCTCCTAGACCATGTCCGACTAAGAAACAACCACATAATCAAGACTCCCTTGCGGCCAAAGACACGTCTAATCCCCGCCCACTCTTCACCTTTGTTCGTTGTGCATACGTCACCTTAGTTTGCATTGCACTAGCTTGCACGCTTGCATGTGGCCCGAAAAGGCCTTAAACTAAACCATGGCCCGAAAAGGCCTTAAACTAGAACACGTGGCCCGAAAAGGCCTTAAACTAGAACCTTTTCACATTATTTTCTATTCACTTGTGCATTTCAATTCATGTTTTCTGCAGTGGCTATTTAACATTGTTTTCTCTAGTTGCTTTTGTTTACAGGATCGTACGGACGCACATGCATGCATCCACCCTGACAGTCCTGGCATCATGACTTAAAACTGATACCACAGAATGTCCTGGCGTCATGACGGTAAACCGACACCACAGAGCTCTGTCCGACATGACACTAAACTATCACACTCATTCACCAGAGTCCACTAAGACTATAAACTAGCTTGCCTCTTCATAGTCCGCTACGACTATAAACTAGCATTGTACCATCCGCTACGACGATAAACCGGCAATGTCCAATGAGTTACGACGTAAAACTAACCCATGATAGTCCGCTAAGACTATAAACTGGCCAGATCATTTCTAGCACATTCATCTGCTGCTGTAATTCATGACATGCCTGCTGCATCATTCATCACACCGGCTTTGACAACACTATTGCTGCTCATTTTGTTTGCCTTAAGTTTCACATGGGGCCTCCATTTGCATCAGTCACATTCATGTCTGAAGTGTTCGCTAACTCATTCACTTGTGGTTTCTTGCCTTCTTGGAGTTGTGTTTGCAGGATGACACCCAGTGGTACTCGTACATGGACACACTTCATCACAGTGACAAGGTGCCACATTTTTTCTGACGCACGCAACTAGGTTAATCAATCTGTTCAAAAGTACATTCCCTGTTCCCAATACATTCTCCATTCCCCCAACACTCTTATTCCCTTTCCTACCCAACTACAGTTCCCAGTACACCCCAAAACTTTGAGCCTACTGTTACACGCTACGACACTCTCAAGAAACTGCAACACACATATGGCACATGAGCATGAGTGCAAAATTGAAAGAAAGCTCTTTCCAAAAAACAAAAAAAAAGACAAAAAAAAAGAGAGATAAAACAAAAAAAAAGAAAAAAAAAGAAAAAAAGAAAAGAGAAAAGAGCAAAATGAACCACAAGACCCTTGGCACTTCCCATAAGCCTCAGGTGGGAAGGCAGTTGTCTTGGAAACAAACACTCATGTCTCAAAAGCTCAAGTAACATCTCATTGCATGGCTTTAGCTCTCCACCAACATGTTCTCTTTAACACTAAATAAGGGGCCTGTTCCTCTAGAGAACGCAACCCACCATCACGTGGCCAACAAGTTCTCTCACACACTGAACAAGAGTCTTGTTCCGCCAAATGACACACATCTCATGTCTTGATTCCGAGTCCGCTAAACAATGGCTATTGACAAGGATCAACATGACCCATGTACACACCAGATCATCCCTTTTACCATGCATAATCCCTTGATCAGTTCCCAATCCCCATAATTTCCATCTCCCAATCCAACTCAAAACTTCATTTCCCAATTCCAGGTACTTTTGAACACAGTGCGATGATGACATCTGGCCAAGTGCCAAAGGACAATGTTTCTACCAAGTTTGCTTGTGGTGTTTTGTACTTCTTTGTCGATGCCTCTCAGGTCAATTCCTCCAGACATCAACAAAGAGGGGCCAATGAAACACCACAAAAATTTTGGCTAACACTTGAAGACAGAAATTAAGCTAAGTCATGTTGGTCCTCAGCATGACCAAGCTAGAAAGCCTCAAAATAGCATCAAAAGAAGTCAAAGAAAGCAAGTAAAATTTCTTTGAGACCCATAGAAGACTATGATGACAGCTGGCATCAAGCTTGGCAAATCTTGAGCTCAAAATACTTTGTTTCCACTAAGTATGCATCCTGTATGCGGGCCTATACATGCCCAGCGTAAGGCCCAGTGTACAGAAACTTTTGGTGCTCAAAAACTCCTAAAAATATGCTAAAGTGAAGTTTCTAGACCCCCTAGAACCTTCCCCAAGGTTCCCAGTAGGTCTCAGGCACTTGAAAATCAAATTTTGGGCTCCGAATGATGGTCTTCCATTCCTATACGCCCGGCGTCTACGCCGGGGTGCAGCAAGCGTAGACAGAATTTTGAGCCCCATAAATGCATCAAAATGTGCCAGAATCAAGCGTCCAGACCCCCTAGAACCTTCCCCAACGTTTCCAATAGGTCTCAGGCACTTGAAAATCAAATTTTGGGCTCCGAATGATGGTCTTCCATTCCTGTACGCCCGGCGTAGACGTCGGGGTGCAGCCAGCGTAGATAGACTTTCGGGCCCCATAAATGCATCAAAATGTGCCAGAATCAAGGGTCCAGACCCCCCAGAACCTTCCCCAAGGTTCCCATTAGGTCTCAGGCACTTGAAAATCGAATTTTGGGCTCCGAATGATGGTCTTCCATTCCTATACGCCCGGCGTAGACGCCGGGGTGCAGCCAGCGTAGACAGACTTTCGGGCCCTAAAAATGCATCAAAACGTGCCAGAATCGAGCGTCCAGATCTCCCAGAATCTTCCTCAAGGTTCCCAGCAGGTCTCAGGCACTTGAAAATTGAATTTTAGGCTCCGAATGATGGTCTTCCATTCCTATACGCCCGGTGTAGACGCCAGGGTGCAGCCAGCGTAGACAAACTTTCGGGCCCCATAAATGCATCAAAACATGCCAGAATTGAGCGTCCAGACCCCCCAAAACCTTTCCCAAGGTTTCCAGTAGCTCTTGGGCACCCAAAAATCAATTTTTGACCTTAAAATGAAGCATTTTCATGTGTATACGCTGGGTACATTTTTTGGCTTACGCTGGCATCCTCTACGCTCAGCATCCACAGCGTATACGCCCGCCCCACAGCGTATACGCCAGCAAATGTAACACTTGTAAATTAAATCCAGCCTGATGTAGTGTATACGCCTAGCGTATACGCCCACGTGTCTCCCAACCCGATTTTCCCGGTAAAACCCCCCCTATAAAAAGCCCAATTTTCCTCGTATTCATGGTGGGCAAAAAATTTACCAGAGCAGACCCTAGAGCAATTATGCTGCAAACCAGAGCCTAAAACCCTCTACACTAGAAGGCCTGTACGCCGAGCACAGTCTCTACACTCCACCTACAGTGTCCCAGCCGAGTCATTCCTGCACACGCCAGGGCCTTTCGTCCGCCTTGTGTCAAAGCCACAACTGCGTTTGGACCGGTGCACTTTGTAATCAATTCTCAATACAAAACAGTTTACATTTTGCCCAGATTTATTGCAGTTTTCTTTGTTTTTCAGTTTACGTTTACGGGCTCATTTACATTATCGTGCTTGTTTATAGTTTACATTTAATGTGCATTGTTTACGTATAACCCAACGTGTTGTAGCGGCAAACGTTGGGGAAGTCCTTGTTTGATCCACGTGCGGACCATTCAAGGCACTCTGCCTTCGTCCGTTCCAGCTTGCCCTCAAGCGGAGGCAGGGTCGACTGTGCTTGTTCGTAGATCTTTTGGTGCTCGTAACGTTCCAGCCTTGCACCGACGATTTCAGTCGGTACAATAGGATTATTATATTATTTTTTCTTTTTATCTTTTTTGAAATGGATCAAAGGGAATGGAATGCTAGGGTAAGGATTGCTACCAAACCCCATCACATTCAATAACTTATTACACTAATAATGAACATGGTCTTCCCCCTTTTTCTTGAGTAAAGTTTTCTCATGGTGCACTTCTAGGAAATTCAATAGGAGTTTGGTTGAGCAATTGCACTACAAATGAATACGGTCCTTTCAAAAACTTTGTTCATGATGTAGTTCAACCCTCATGCATGTGCTTTTAATTATAAACTAGGTGACATCATGGTAGATCACCTATGTGGCTAAGGGTTTTCAAGTGAAGAGGAACATACTTCACCCTATTACTCACACAACAACCATGGATCATCACACTCTAGGGCTAGGGTTGTTGGGAAGGATAAAGGAAATGGAATTTTCTAAGATCATCTAGTGATTGTGGCTAACCATTTTCCAATTTCACATGTCCTATATTTACATGAAAATGGTAATAACATGATAAGTTAACATAAATCTCATTCTTCATAATACAACACAACTAATAAAGCTAATACCTTAGAAATTTTGGGAAGAATCATAGAATTATTGAAATATATCATGTAAAGAAGATTTTTGATCAATAATAATATGATATAATATAAAATATATATATAATATTTTACCTACATTATCATTGAATAATGTTATGATGATCCAATGCCTAGCTACTCAAAGATCATAAGGATTATTAAAATTAGAAAAAATGTACAAATAGATCAAATCAAAATCATTATATTAATGAAGAAATGTTAATAGACTCAACATGCATAAGAAGATGATGAAAAAGAAAATATGAAAATGCAACTATATACAAATGAAATGCATGGAAAAAAGAAGAAAGCATGCAACTAAGGATCTACCAAGTGTGCACAAGGGACACCTAAGTAGAAGTCCTTTAAATGAAATGCATTAAAATTTCTATATAATTTATTTCCTTGCAAATTAGCAACTTTGTAAACATTAAGGCCAATGACACTTGTGACTTGACATGGGCTTGATCACATAGGAGAAAACTTATTTTAGGGACTTTTTTAACCAGACACTCTATCTCTTTTAACAACTAGATCACCTACTTTAAAAAATTTAGCTACTTATTTCTTATCAAACCACCTTTAATAGTTTATTGATGGTTAAATAGAATTTCAAATTTGACCCTTTTAAGTTCTAAATTTTAAATGTCATATGTGGATGAAATCAAATGTTCATTAGCTAGTAAATCACCTAAGAAGAACTGGTATGTTTGAATTTGCAAATTTATTAGTAAAATTGGTTCTTCTCCATACACTAGATCATATGGTATAGTTTTAATTGATTCTTTAAAATGAATTCTATCATCCCATACTTCCCCTTTTAATTGTTCATGCTATGTTCATGAAGTTGAGTTGTCATATTTCTAATTTCATCATTGTCACTTGTAAGGTTGTCAACCATGGTGGTATACATAATGGAAAGTTTCTGGATAGTATCCTATGCTTATTCAAGGCCAATTTTGCTTCTTGCCTCACTTTGGTTAAAGTAGCATTAGCATTAGCCTCCTCTAATTGATATTGTAGTTTCTCAAGAGTTAATTAAGGTTTCAAAATTTCTTGATATTTTTCATCCTCAAGATCATTCCTTATATTCTTTTCTACATCAAGAAGCAATAGGAGCTCCTTGACATGTTTCTCTAGTTTGTCCTCTATTTCTTTATAAGCTCCTATTTTTTGTTTCCTTGTTTAATTTGGCGACCCTTACCTTATTTCTGAATTTGGTAAGGTGGTTTGTTTTAATAACATAATTCTATATTATGTCTACTTTTTTGAAATTATAAATTTAATATTGTATATTTTAAATCTATTACAATTTTAGTTTTGGAAATATAAGCTACTTTCTTGTTTACTTTTATTTTACATAAATTGTTACTTTCATGTTTATTAGTACTTACATTTCCAAGTATATTTATTTTATGATCAAAGAGAGATATCATAGCACATTTCATAGAAGATCTCTTACCCCAGACTCTAACTGACCTGCTATCTCTCATTTTTCTCAAAGAAAACAATGAGCCTCATATTCTTTAACCTGTATATGAAGAAGGTTTTGAACTAAGATGGTAGCTAATCCATCCTCATTTCTCCTAGTTAGCAATACCTTCAACTTCATGAACTATCATAACATTTCTAAATACATGTAAAGTAGTAATTTTTTCTTTGATCCTACATCTTCTACTAGTGATGCACATCAACATGTAGAATACTTTGAAACCTTACTAGGCATTTACAATATGAATGAAAATGACATAGCATGTAGATTCTTCATAACTACTCTTAGAAGTAAATCCACATAATGGTTTCTAATTCTCCCTCATGATTCTATTAATTTGTGACTAGAATTGAAAAATAAGTTCTTACTCTAATTCGACAAATTCACTAGTCTTACCTTATCCTCAAGAAACTTCACGAGTCTAGGAAAACTACCTGGAGAAATTGTTTATGATTATAATTTAAGATTTATTTATTAACTAGCTTATGGTGCCAATGAGATGCATTCTCAACCTAATGGTATTCTCAAGTTTTACCTCACCACCATTAATTCATTCTTTTCTTGTATCTTGAAATCTGATCACAACATAACAAAATTGCAAGGAGCAATGGCTATTGCTATTGAACTAGAATAGATTACCTTAATGAATAGCCTTCAAACTCAATTTGGGATGATTAGCATTAGCAATTCTACAAAATCTAGTCCCTTCCCATATCAAACCTTCCCATTGAGTAATATGATGTTTCAAATCCCTACTCCCCTACAAACATCTCAACCTACAAATAATTATTTTCAAAGTCCAATATCTTCTTCATTTTTATCGTCAAATATTTGTTTAAATGACAATTAATCAAAAGCTTTAATCTAATCCATCATAAATCCAAATGGAGTTTCTAATCCTAATGGATCTACTAATCAAATAGAGAACCAACAAAACCAAATCATCGAACTATTAACTTGACTTCAAAAACTTTCAAATGAGGTAGTTGAACTATCATGAAATAATAACAAGGTTCTTGTAGAATCTGAAAAACCAAGCATATCAATCAATGATGATTATTATCACCTTCATAATACTAGGTAATATTCTGAGAAGAATTATTCTCAATTTTTAGCCTTATATGGAAATAATTCTCAAAGTCAACAAAATAGAAAAGGCCTAATTATGGTCATCAACATTTCTCATTAAAAAGAAAATGAGAAAGTTGACTCTTGTGAACAATTCATGGTGAGTGATCCCAAGCCATACAACACTTGCTACCATAGAATTAGTAACATTACGAATACTACTCAACAAACTAGGAATAATACTTATACTCCTTCCAACAAAAGAGTTCCTAGTCAAAATAACACAAATAATAAAATGGAACCATCTCAAGTGAATATTCAACAATAATCAATCTCACCTCCTATACTTATAAGAAATGCTCCTCAACATGAAGTCAAAGATGAACACAAAGCTTATGATCTACTTGAAGATTTAAATAGTGCTAGAGCCAACATTTCAATATATGATCTTTTGTATTTTAATGAATTGAAAGATATTATTCAAGAGATGGTTAATATACCTAAAACCAACAATGGGAAATCTCCAACAACCGAAAAAAAAAGTTCATTTTGTGAAAATTTCTAACATTCTATCAAAACAAAATTCAAGTAACCTCATGATAAATAAGAAAGATCAACCTCCTTTTCTAATAACCTTGATCATTTTAGGTAAGAATGTTCATAACTACTAATGGATTCTAGTGCAACTGTTAGTGTCATGCCATTAGAAGTGTGTAAAATGTTAGAAGCCCAAATGCTTCTAGAAGTAACAATTGTTATACAAGTTAATGGATCCAACGTACCTATGGTGTGGTCATTAAAAGAAGTGAAAGTACAACATCATAAGTACGTTAAAAGAATACTTGATCCAACATACCCGTTAACATGTTATACAAATATTCTAGTGGTAGACATATAACCAACTCATGATGTACTTTTATCATGGACTTTCATAGCCCAATTTGGGGGCTTCTTTAGATTATAGTACTTAGAATTACTAATTTGCATTAAAGAAAAATTTAAGCACACCATCATACCACTTAGCTCTAAATAGAAATTTGAATGTTATTTGCAAGGTGGAATACTACTTATACAATCCTACCTACATGGACTCATAATTAGTAAACTTCCTCTACCAAATCCTTGCACTAAAATTGCTAGACCACTAGTAAGCTAGAGAAAAACTATTTATTAAGATACAACTTGTAGTTTAGGTTCTCTTCTTCAAATTAAAGGAACCTAAATTTATCCAGGAAATCAAGAGAAATGGGAAAACATCAAGAGATGAAATTTTGGATTTATCATGATCCAACAACAACTCTGGATTACATACATCAATGTTTTTAGGTAGAAGAAACTCGATAATATAAATAAAAGGAAAGTATCAATAATTATTAAAGTTTTGTAACAATAAATGATAGTTATTAGGAACAACCTTAAAAACCACACACACTAATAATAAAGAAAGAGACAAATCAAGTAAAGACTGCTTAGCTCTAAATAGAGCTTTGGATGTCATCTGTAAGGTGGACAGCTACTTGTATAAGCCTGCTTACATGGACTTCTAACTAGTAAACTTATAGTAAGCTAGAGAAAAAATATTTATTGAGATTGAACTTGTAGTTTAGGTTCTCTTCTTTAACTTAAAGGAACCTAAATTGGTCAAGAAAACCAAGAGAAAGTGGGAAACATCCAAAGATGGATTTTTGGCTTTATCAATGTTTGACAACAACTTTGGATTACATGCATCAATGTTTTTAGGTAGAAGAAACTTGATACATGAAGAACTAGCATCCTTTGTTCTCTCTATTATGCTCCTTTTTATGCTTCTTCCTTATCTACATTTTTCTTCCATTTTTTGTAGTCTCATTCTACCAAATTGTTCGCACTTACTAGGCTCCTAGCATTCTCCATCTTATCATATTCTATGCACAAATGAATGAAAGCATCAACATTTTTATAAACAAGAAATAGTAGTTTCATTAATCATCTCACTCGGTAGTTGAGATGTTAACAAAGCTTAGACTTCCTTTCTTCTTGACTTTTGAACTACCCACAGGGAATTGGAAATGACACAAGATCCAAAACATAATAGGGTTTTAGTATATGAGAATGAGCATAGAGCCTTGGAAGATTGAAGTGATGCACATTGACTTTCTTTGTAGAAAAATGCAAGAATCACTAGGAATAGAGAGTATGATGCACTTCATGATTTTAAAAAAGCACCAAATAATGAACTTGAGTGCTAAAAACTATGAGCTTGATGTTGATGCAGCACCAAGTAGAGACTACTTGCAAGTGTGCTTCACTATTGCAATTCCATGAACATCGTTGGCATGACAGACATCAATGTCAAGATTACATTTTACTCCTATGCAACACGTGAAGTAGGGTCAACCTAGATACTTCATTTGTAATAAATCACAAAACCTATGTGTAATCCTTTAAAAATTATACTGGGACAACATAGAAATGGATTGATTGCAACACTGCATGCCAATGTAGTGTTCTCATGTTTTTAACCACTTGCCAACGCATTGTAGGGGATTACTAAAAATTGGACAAAACCAATGTCAACAAATTTTCATGTCACTTGCATGTAGTGCATGCACTAAAATAGTGTATAAAAGAAAATAAATAAATTGCTAATTTTAAGTTCCAAAATGACACATTCAAGCCCTTACGGAACTTTCCTAGATAAAAATCCTATAATATCAACATGAAGATTATGAGGAGGAGGTACTAAAACTTGGCATCAAGAATGTCTGAGCAATTGATGTGGCCTTTAAAATTTTCTATGTGATGGAAGCTAGAAATTGACACCAAAATTTGAGTAATTGATGTGGTGTCAAAAATCAAGATTGATGTCAGATGTCAAAGAAAGAAACAACATTGAATGTCAAAAATATAAATGACATGAGACATCAAAAGTAAAAACAATGTGAGATGTTAAAATGCAGTCCAAACTTGCTATATTAAATTTTTTCTTTTCTTCACTTTATTTTAACACCTCAGCATAGAGTATCTCAACCTCCTCAATTTTCTTTGAAGTGATTCTATTGAAGTTTTCAATTCATTATTTTCACTCGTAAGTTTGTCAACTATGCCAATATCCACAATAAAAACATCCTAACTAAGAACTTATACTTGTTCAAGCCTAATTTTACCTCTTGCCTCTCTTTGATTAAAGTAGGATTAGACTTTGCTAATTGAGATTTTAGTTTCCTAATAATTTATTAATGTTTTAATACTTCTTGAGATTTGGCTTCACTTTTGAATATTCTTTTATATGTCCTTTATAAATCAAAGAAATTTCAAAACATTTATAAAGATGTTTGGCTTCATTTCATCTTTGATTTGAAAGATTTTTTTTCCAGTTTGTCCTTCACTTCTTTAAGAGCTACCATTTCTCTTGTAGCTTTTTTGAGTTTTTTGAGCTCCTTATTAGCAATCCTTTATCTCCAGGCACATTAAAATTTTGCAACTACTCTCTTCTACTTCATGTAAGATTCATGAGTAGCATGTGAATATCATTTAGCCTAGAAAATTATAGCATCTTTGGTACACTATTTGAATCTAAACTCCTTATGTGTAGCCATTTCCCATATGCCTATTTAAATAGAAATAGCTAAAAGATGAAGCTAGACATATGCTTTCCTTGGTGCCTATGGTCATGCTTTTCTATGCATGTTGTTGCCTCCTTTCTTTTCATGTAATCATATAGAGCTCATGCCAATTTAACTCATTATAACGTTTACACATGGATTGTAGCTTGGCACAAGGTGATAAATTTTCTTTGCACAAGATGATTTTAGATATGTTGTTGGATCAATTATGTACATTGCTCTAATACTTCAATTCTTCTAGCATCTAATTTAGCCATCTATCCTACCATGAGTAAAACCTTTTTTTTTCAATCTAATAATCTTTGATATCCTTCTTTTTATAAATTTTATTACAAGCTACTTTTTCATCATAACCTTCAAAAGATTCTGGTACAAGCATACCAAAATGGTCTAGAAATTCATCAAATATCTTCCTAGTGGGATATCCTACACAATTGATCCTTGATGAGACGCGATATCGTGTCTTCACCTACGATATCGCGTACGCGATATCGCGTCCCGCCGCCATATCTATAAATAAGAGGCGGCACTCCCTTCATTTTCCCAATCTTGGCTAGTGTAGCGAAGCTCTGGCAGATTGATCACTCCAGAGTTAGAATTTTTCCCATGTGCCCGCAGTAGGAGTCCTAGAGTGAACGGCTCTTTATTCGAGCAGCTTGTAACCTGAACCCAAGTTGTGTACGGCAATAAAGACGAACTTGTTTGGATAAACCTTGCAGCATGTGGTTTCATTTATTGCTTTCTTTCCTGCTTTCCTAGTGCGTTCAAGTACGACTTGATTACGAGCGTCTACGGACGTGTACGGCTAGTCAAGGAATCAGCTGCTTGACGCAATGCATGAGTACGACTCAATTACGAGCATTGGACGCTTGGTAACCCAGTAGCGTATTCCAGGATTCTGTGCTTGGTAAATCCCGGGTCTGATGTGTACGGCTAGTTGAGGAATCGGCTGCTCATTGCTAGGCTAGATCGTGTGATAAGTACGACTTAGTTAC
This sequence comes from Gnetum montanum, assembly GCA_015680685.1. NCBI lineage: Eukaryota > Viridiplantae > Streptophyta > Gnetopsida > Gnetales > Gnetaceae > Gnetum > Gnetum montanum. Next base: position 209,268 of record MNCI01030039.1, on the reverse strand, counting down.
GAGCACCCACGGGTGTGTACGGCTGGCTTAGGAATCGGCTGCTTATCACACGTAGGCTAAATAGGTGCCTCAGTACGACCACTTCGAGCACTTGCGTTATGTGTGGCGATCCCAGTAACGGTTAGCGTTCGGTAAGCTGCAGTTGCATAGTTCAGGGTGTGTCCGGCAAGTGGGAACGGATGCTGACGCTAGTTAATTTAGACTTAGATCTTCGTTAGAGATAGGTTAGTTTTCTCAACCCTTTCCTCCTGTTAGCATAGAAGATAAGCCGAAAAGACCAAAAAAATCACATACCTCAAACTTGCTTAACCATACACCGTGACACATACAAGCAAGCCTGGGAAGACAACGAACGATTAACCCCAAGTGTTTCTTGTGTCTTTAAGGCATTTAGTCTGCGGAGTTCGACCGGATCGCGCGTGTACGCTCGTATTCGTATGGTAGAGTGTAGGGGTACCTTGCCACTCATCATTGGCGCCGTTGCCGGGGACTAAGTGTTTTGTACGCCAATTTAGCATAAGGGATATCACTCACATCGTTGTGAGCTTAAAACGAACCTTAGGGTTAATCAGTTAATAAAGAACAATAAATAACGGTGAAGTTAGCACACCAATTGAAATGGCTTCTTCTCACGAAATCAACTCACCTAAGGACCATACAGGAGAAAGTCAGCATCATACGCGTAACCGAGATCAACCATGTCCTCAACAGGCTAAAGTCACATATACTCATCCCGATGAGTATATGCCAGATTTTACCTTCGTTTTCCATCAAGATGAGCAACTGCGGTGGAGAGACATGCAAGGTAACATTGTGTTACCCCCAGATCGATCTGCTTCGAACATGCTTTTCCGTGCCGTGGTACGGTATGGCATGCAAGAGCTGATTACTGAATACGTTGCGGATGATTACACTCTGAGGGATTATCGTCCTACAAACGCCTAACGTATTCGGGATGCAAGGCAGGAGAGCCAACATTCACAACTGAAGGGCAAGGTTCCCCATGTCATTAGTGAAATAGGAGACGAAGAACCCCTCACAATGGGTTTCCTAGAAAATGATGTTCCTCCTCCTCACTCTGGTGAAGAGGCTAGGCATCAGGGCCTTAGATCAACGATACACATTCCAAGCTCTGATCCCCGTGAGCACAAGCTGTTCACAGCAGGAACAATCACTCACACTAATGACGGATTCGTTTATCGTCACAACGATCGGGGCCGAAGCAGCCGAAGAGAAGGCAAGAAACATCACCATGGTGATGGATCCCCTTCTTCTTCCCCTTCATCACATCATTCACCCTCTCCTACCACATCTGGGCGTAGCCACCATGAGCATAACGCGGAGCGCAAAGGTAAACGAGATGAAATACCTCGACAAGAAGGTCGAGAGGAGTTAGGACAAGGACAAGGACGTAGGGAGAATAGGGAACCACAACGTAGACATCACAGACGTCATGAAAGAGATGATCATGACGAACCCCTATTCGCAACCCGAAGTATGATTGACATTAGAGAGGGAATTAGGGTTCGCACAAGGCATTTGAAAGACAGTAGGATCAAGCGTTTGGATATAAATAATATCCCACGTTTTGAAGGGGGATACAACGCTGATCCTCAACACCATTTATAAGCATTCCACGACGCCTGTGCCTTGCAGAATATAGACAATGAGTGGCAGAAACTCAAGTTGTTCCCAAGGACACTCATTAAGGAAGCGGAAAGCTGGTACCGGTTCTTAGAACCGGAAACCATCAGGAGGTGGAGTACGATGCTTGAATTGTTCAACAACAAATACCAAACATACTCCAGAGTGTCCAACTTGCGTAAGCAGATCCAAGGCTGGAAACAAGGAGCTTAAGAATCCTTGGATGCTGCCATGGCCCGTTACTACACATTGCTACGTCGTTGCCCGGGCCATGGGTACGCTAAACGGGATCAACTTCGCCACCTCGTGGATGGGCTACGAAATGAAACAAGAAGAACTCTTGGGACTTACGCCCAAGGGAGACTCTCTCAACTAAGAGCCCATGAAGTTGAAGTATTGTTGGAACAAGTAGCACAAGAAGAGGGTTAGCTAC
>MNCI01030039.1:171062-205864 GCA_015680685.1 Gnetum montanum | reverse complement strand
CTCAGTTCTTTTTCAGTTTTTGTTTTACATATTTTTGTTTTTCAATGTTTTTGTTTTCAGCATTTTTGTTTTACAAATTTCTTTAACTTTTCTTGTTTTTGTTTTACAACATCGTTCTATTTTTCTATCTTTTTGTGTGTGTGTGTGTGTGTGTCATCCATCAGGTACATTCGTCACCCAATAAGTGTTCGGGCCGATGGGATGACCTATTTTTCATTGATTGCTAATGTTTGGTTTTTACCTTTAAGTTACATTGTTGATACTAAGGTATGTTCTTTTGATATGGCAGGCAATGAGACCACTTCATCCATCCATCCATCACGTCTATGGTTTCCCTTGGCTTGGAATGTACAGTTCCCTTCTAATAAGAACTTTAACGAACCAGTGACTGGGCATTTCTCAAACTAAGGACGGACTCAAGGATTTGAAACGGGTGTGACTTCAAGGGAACTTGGTGCTCTTGTGTTGGTCATTCACTTGGGTGCTTGGATGTTTTCTTCTTGGGTTTTCTTACCGTTCCGATGTAACCCAATAATCGGAAGCTGAGACAATAAAAATAAAGAAGTCTTTGCATGGTGTGGTCCCCACGCATAAAAACACAAAACAAAAAAAAAAGAAGACAAAATGAAAAAAAATGGAAAAAGAAGAAAAAAAAAAGAAAAGAGCTAACAAGCTAAAAGTGAGGATTCAAAGCACACCCCTTAGACGGAATAAATTTGGGCTACAAGCACTGGTTATGGAACCAAAGTGTTCCCTCTAACTAAGGCCCTTCTCGCTTCCCATTCTCTCTGTTGTTTCGTCGGAATGGTGGTGGCTTCTCGAAGTTGCATCCTTGTTACCCAAGTGGATGATTTAACCAACTGCATTGATGCGAAGTCACTGGAAGTGGTTGGTTTGAGGCCAGAGTTGGAATGAGATTCGCCAAGTCACATTAATCATGAAACACACAAGGGGCTGTACACCACCTTGTTCTTGGGATTCCATTCCACTTCTCTTCTTCCCATCCTTCTCTCCATTGTTCACCTCATTGCCGGTTGTATCATTGTATATACTTTGGTTGATGCTTTGTTTTCTTTTTGGTAAATTCTTACGGTTAAGACTTTAACTCTTGTTCCAAAGGACATTCCCAGAGCCCACGGACTCTTTGAATGTGGGATTGTCAGGGCATTAAGGGCATGAGCCTGCTTTGGGGAGGACCCACTGACATTCCTATTTGGAACATTAGTTAACTTCTTTTCCTTAACATTTTGCAATTAATTAACATTTTTGTTCATTTCCATCATGACATCCTTTTTATCGATGCCATAGTTGTCCCTTTTTACCTATCATTCCTATTCCTTTTCTCTCTCCATTCTAACGCTACCGGAGGTTCGCGATTAGTCATGGGGGTACGGGGCCTGATTTTTCGATTTTTATCCTAAGCCCCGGATTTTTTCGTTTTTCTTCCTAACCCCTATACCTTCGGTAGTCATCATCTACATTTTCCCAGATCCATATTAGCCATACCACAACTTAGCCAAGGAACCTAAACCGAAGCAAGGTATGATTTACTTAATGATTCAATTACCCTTGCTAATATATGATTGTGTTGTGGGTGCAGATGGCCATCATACAACAACGGAATGGATCTGGAGCAAACACTTGGAGTGGAGCAGCATTGAAGCCGCTATGCAAGGAGCAGAATTGATAACGCGCTTACGGATGGACAACGGAAGGCGCAATCTAGGCGTTGGCAGCAACAAGACTCTTCTCTCTTCTTCTCTTCTATTCTCTCTCCTCTTTTCTCTCAGCTGCCAACTGTGGCCTGATGTCATTGTAATAAGGTGTTCACCCTTGTTGTCATGAACACCAGTTTTTGTCAAGTCTTGTAATAAAGACCGTTCACATGTCATCCCATTAGTTCCATTTCCCCTAATAATCCCATACCTACCTGATATCATTGTAAGGAACTCGAGGACGAGTTTTCATTCAGTCATGGGGGTATGATGAGACGCGGTTTTAACTAGGCCGCGATATCGCGTACGCGATATCGCGGCCGACGCGATATCGCATCCCATGCGATATCGCGTACGCGATATCGCGTCCCGCCACCATATCTATAAATAAGAGGCAACACTCCCTTCATTTCCCAATCCTGGCTAGAAGTAGCGAAGCTCTGGCAGATTGATCACTCCAGAGTTAGAATTTTTCCCATGTGCCCGCAGTAGGAGTCCTAGAGTGAACGGCTCTTTATTCGAGCAGCTTGTAACCTGAACCCAAGTTGTGTACGGCAATAAAGACGAACTTGATTGGATAAACCTTGCAGCACGTGGTTTCATTTATTGCTTTCATTTACTGCTTTCCTAGTGCGTTCAAGTACGACTTGATTACGAGCGTCTACGGACGTGTACGGCTAGTCAAGGAATCGGCTGCTTGACGCAATGCATGAGTACGACTCAATTACGAGCATTGGCTGCTTGGTAACCCAGTAGCGTATTCCAGGATTCTGCGCTTGGTAACTCCAGGGTCTAATGTGTACGGCTAGTTGAGGAATCGGCTGCTCATTGCTAGGCTAGATCGTGTGATAAGTACGACTTAGTTACGAGCACCCACGGGTGTGTACGGCTGGCTAAGGAATCGGCTGCTTATCACACGTAGGCTAAATAGGTGCCTCAGTACGACCACTTCGAGCACTTGCGTTACGTGTGGCGATCCCAGTAACGATTAGCGTTTGGTAAGCTGCAGTTGCATAGTTCAGGGTGTGTCCGGCAAGTGGGAACGGATGCTGACGCTAGTTAATTTAGACTTAGATCTTAGTTAGAGTTAGTTTAGTTTTCTCAACCCTTTCTCCTGGTAGCATAGAAGATAAGCCGAAAATACCAAAAAAATCACATACCTCAGACTTGCTTAACCATACACCGTGACACATACAAGCAAGCCTGGGAAGACAACGAACGATTAACCCCAAGTGTTTCTTGTGGCGTTAAGGCATTTAGTCTGCAGAGTTCGACCGGATCGCGCGTGTACGCTCGTATTCGTATGGTAGAGTGTAGGGGTACCTCGCCACTCATCAATCCTAATTGCCTCAAGAACACCACCATAGTGTAGTTGCTACAGTAAGTTGAAATTTTCAAACATTCCTAGCTTAAGCACATTTTTGAGCTTTACACATTTGATGTAATGAGGCTTTGTGAAGTTCAAAGTCTTCATAAGAGGTTGCAATTATAGCTTAAATCATAAGTTAAGAGAAGATAATTTGGAAAACTTTAACAGGTCCTTAGGAGAAGTAGGAAACATACTAGCTACAAATGGACATTGTGAATTATTTAATATGGCTTTATGCTCTAGAACAAAAACGTCCTTGTTCCTTTCAAGGAAAAGATTTACCTAGTATGTGACATCATTAGCATAGTGATTAATGATAAAATCGGTATGAGCCAGCTTTGTCTTCGAAAATAATTTGTGATTTTTATATGTTTGATATATTTTCTGAGCAAATGTTTCATGAGTTGACTTTGGAAACATACCCTATGTATCATGTAGTTTTTTTCAAATAGGATTGATGACCTTGAAATCATAAAACTATATTATGGTGGTTAAACTTATCAGTTAATGGCCCCATGTTAGCATAGGAATGTTGATATCAATAACTATTTATCTAATAGGTTTTTCAAGTAACATACAGAAGAATGTATCCAAAGCTAGTTTGTGGGCAACCAAATTGAAAATGAAGCTCAATCATATGTTGCATATCCTATGACATCTTACAATAATGTAGAATGTCTTTGACATGTATGATGATATAGGCAAGGTGAAGTCAAACTCTTGTATTATAATATTCCTTGTCTCCCACATTTTTTCATTTCATTAATGCTTGTGGATTGGTTGTTGTAGTCAGTCTAGTCAAATATGCAATGTCATGAATGAAGCAGCACCAAAAATTGGTATTAGAAATCAATTCATAATGGTTGGAGTTTAGCCTTTTGATAAATTATGTTATTTATTTTTGTAATTGTGTAGTTCCTACCATGGTTCTAAATTTTATAAAGAGATGTTTTATTATATCAAACCAAACTTTTCAATTTTTTCTTCTACAAAAGTATCCTAGTAGTGTGAGTGTTTACTTAAACATACATTGTTTTCATTAAAGAGGTTATTAACTAGCTATGGTATGGTTATGTCATCATGTAATATATATGATGTAATAGGGTTTCCATGACATATCACAAGAAATTTTTTATAACTCATGGTATATACCTAACTTGGTAACATTATCATTGTTGGTCCATCATGGAAGTCATCGCATCTTAACAATGTTGTTCCTAGGACATCTTACTAGTTGGTTTTTCAAAAGTGTAGACTAACTTGACTATAAGAATTATTATTATGCTATTCATAATTACATATTAGGTTGTTAAGGTAACTAATATAGTATTAAGTGGTCTAATTATTATACCATTTCTAGGAGAAGATAAGTTATTTTGAAATGTGAAAACCTACCATTAATTTTATGAATTTGTAATACTTGCATGTATGATGAATATAGAAATGCCAATGTGAACTAGTTTTTTGCTATAGCTAGCTTTGCTTAATTCTATGATGTTGATGGTAAAGTTTCTAAATTAAAATTGAAGCTATGATATAATCTATATGTTTTGTAAGATTATCTTATCATAACATGTAGTCTTATCTATGAAGTCAAATTTCTATGTTAGTTTATTCCTATAAGCATAAGGTAATTCAAGTAGTATGAGTGAGGAACATCATCTTGATGTCCAAAGCATTATTATTTTCATGGGTTTTATTGTAGATAGCTTCTAAATTTCTCTTGTTGACCTTTTGGTATGTTAAAAACCTTTAAAATGGAGAAAAGTAGAAAATGTGTTTGTACAATCTTGCAGGACTATATAAAGATCAAGACAGAGCAAGATAGAGCATCAAAAAGACAAGATCATAATGACAATAACATGATGAGATTCAGATAAGAGCTTAGATGGTATGATAAAAAGAGATTGGAATGAAGAATATGTTAAGACTAAGATGAGAGCTAAGTTTTTAATCTGAGATAACAAAGTCTTAATTAAAAAACAAAAGATGTCAATGATGCAAGAAGCATAGAAGCTAAAAGAAGATATTCTGGTATTTGCTAAGATGTCCCAAATGTCAGTGAGACATCCTAGAGGAAAAGGTCAAATTTCAAGATATAAGTCCTTCAAAAATAGTAAACATCCCAACTATTCTTAAGATGTTTTAGATAGGACATTCCAATTTCCAATGGAACATCCCACTTGCAAGAAATAGAAGTTAGTGAGACATCCCAAGCTCAAAGGAGATGTCCTAACTAGCCATTTTCTAGTTGTTACATGAATTGCAAAGGTTATTTGACAAGGACAAAGGCTATAAAAGAAATGGGATCTCCATGAAAAGTAGAAGCACTGTTCATTAGAATACTCTATCATTGCTTACATCAAGTGAAATCATTTTGGTCTTTGATTCTCTATCTTTATGAATTGTATTGTAATTGTTATGTGTCTCAAAGCAAGGAATTTATAAAGTATAGTTACATTCTATTCTTAATTCTATTTCTCCCTTTGTAAGCCCTATGGAATTGATGTCCTTCTTGTGGGAAGGCATTTGTTGAGCTTGTGGGCACCTTGTGGGGTTGAGTGTGTTTTTTTAGAGATAACACTCTATGCAAAGCTCATGTCATTGTAAAGGTTATGGGATCCTAAAAATCACATTTTGAACTTATTTTAACCTTGTGAGATTGATTGTGTTTTCTTGCAATAAAACACTCCTTGTAGAGCTCAAAACTTTGTAAAGGTTATGGTGCCCTCGAAACCACATTTTTAAAGGAACAAAGTTTGGAGGTATGCAAGGATTCTACCCTTCGAGTGTGAATGTATCCAAGTTGGGGAACCATGTATATTTATGTGCATTTTTGTGTTCAAATTAGTGGAACTTATTCAACCCTCCTATGTAGTAGATCCTCAAGTGGTATTGGAGCCAAGTACTCTCATTTTGAGCATAACATCTCAAGAGTGGATAGTCTATTTCATCAAGCCACCAATGTTATATGGGTTCAACTTCATAAAATGGAAAGCTAGAATGCAAGGGGTTATTGCACACATCTTGGAGAGTTGTACTCATCTCATCTACTACAAAGGTAAAGTAACAAGTAAGTAATATAACATTTCTGATCCTAATATCTCCTCTATGCAATGTTGGATATGTGGTGGAAGAGGTCATATGGTGTCCAAAAGCCCTTGCACCTATAGGTTATAAGAAGAAGCATCTAGTGAAGAATTAAGAACAACTAACATCTATACATGCTAGGAAGATGGGCCAAAAACTAGCTATACAGTTGAAGATTCTCATCATTTATTCCTACTCTTAGCAAATCAAGAACATGTTAATGACTCAAAGTCTAATGTTAAAGTTGAAGAAGATGAGATCACTTTGGAAGAAAGGTATGAACTACTTTACAATGAGGTAATTTCATATCAAAATTTATGCTTCAATATGAAAGAGAGTTTACATGATGAGAAAATAAAGATAGTAGAACTTAATTCTGATTATTTATATCTTAAGAAAGAATACTCAGATCAATAGATTAAGGTTTGAAAACTAATAGCTATTGTTGAGCAAACTAGCAAATAATTATTAGATATAAAGCTCAGCTATTAAAGACACATTCAAAATAAGAAGATTTGTCAAGATCAAGAAGGAGCACAACTAGATGTAACTAATGTGGAATGCGGAAGATTTTGAAAGCAAAAATGCCTAAAGGATGAGAAACTTGACTAGCCCAACCAAGGAGTATGCATGTGGATCCTCTCCATAGTAGGCTCATGCCCTTAATTCCCTTGTATGTCCTCAAACCAAGAATTCCATGGGCCTCATGGATGACTAATGGTTATGATTAGTTAAGGACCAAATGCCTAAAGAAACTACCATAAAACTTTGATGAATCAAACCAAGACATTCAAATAATATGGGAACTTGTAGTGAGATGAGTTATGGATAGCATAGGTGGATGAGGTAGAGTTTAGAAGAGGTGTTCTTTAAATTCCCATTATTATTTTGTTTTCTTTTTTTTTAAATAATTTTTGTGGATTTTTGGATGGAAACCACATCATGTAAAGACTTTAACTTTCTATTATTGGTCAACATAGGCATGGAAAAGGACCCATGAGAATACTGATGCACCCAAGAGGGTAGGTAAGTAGAAAAAGTGTCAAATCCCCTTGAAGTCACACCCTTGTCTAACCATTGAATCCTTCCTAATATTGGAAACTACCAAGGTCACAAGTTCATTAAAGGTTTCATTTAAGAATGGACCCCATATTTCTAAAACAAAGAAACACCATACAGTTTTGTGGATGGATGGATGATGTGAACTCACTACCTACTATCATGAAAAAGAAACCATGTCTTAGTTATCAACATTAAAATTAAAAGATACAATCAAGACATTAGCAATCAAATGACATTATAGTAGAAACTACCATCAATTGACAGTTACAATTGCACTTAGTCCTAGAGGTAATAAAGGAAAAGAAGAAAATATAAGAAAAAACATAAGAAAAGTCCAAACCAAATAAATAAAAATATAAAATAAATTGTAAAATATTCAAGGAAAAACATACTAAAAATGGTATAAAACAAAAATTGTGAAAAATATAAAAAATCAAAAATTGAGGAGCCACATTATTTAGTTTAGCATGGATGGCTATCTCCCCCATCACTGAGTTGATAGGAGGAGATCCAAAATATTGAGTGTGCTTGTCCATCCATTCAAGTGTTGCTGTTGTTAGCTCTTTTGGGCTTGTGGAAAGGTTTGAGTTATTGCATGTTGACTAGCAACTTTTTGTTTGGGCTTTTAGGTTTGTAGATTAACATGGTCTCAGAAGGAAAGATTTCATAAATAATATAAGATCCCTCCCATAATTTTTGGAACTTAGTTTGTTGGGGTACATGTATGGGATTCTAGTATAGGACCTTATCTCATGATTGAAATTTCACTTTCCTAATTCCAAGGTCATGGGTTATTTGTTGAATGCCTTATTCACTTTATTAGATGATAAGGTCATCAATCAGTTCTCGTCTAGCAAGTTGAGGTTCAATAGTCTTTCTTTCTATGCTAGACTTATGTCAAGGTCAAGGTCACAAGCTGTTGAAAGTGTATGAAGTTCTACTTGGATTGGAAGTATTGGAAATTTTCTATACACAAGCTCATAGGGAGAGTAGTCAATAGGAAGTTTCCAAGTGGAGGGATAGGCCCAAAGGGCATTGTTGAGTTTTATGCTCCAATCCCTTCTATATTTACTAATGATTAGTGTTAGTATTTTCATGATCTTCCTATTCATAACCTCCACTTGACTATTAGCTTGAGGGTGGTAGGATGTTGTTAATTTATGTTTAACTCCCAAGCATTACATGAGCTTCCAAAAGGTAGTGCCTATAAAATGAGTTCTCTTATTAGAAATAAGTGCATCTGGTACTCTAAACTTGTTTAAAACATTTTCTTATACAAATTGAGCAAATATAGAATATGTGTAATTGGTAATGGCTGTAGCTTCTTCCCATTTTGTATAGTAGTCAATTGCCACTATGAAATACACCTTTTAGTTAGACATGGGAGTGATGGGACCCGTGGAGTTAATGCCCCAAATGTTGAAGGACTTCAGTGGTTGGATCCATTATTGAGGTTCTTCCATTTAAGCAATCATCCCACCATTGTGTTGGTAGTGATCACAGGAGTGGACAAAGTGATGAGCATCCCTGACAAGTATTGGCCAATAATACCCTCCCATGAGGATCTTAATGGTTGTGCATCTTCTAGCATAGTGGCCCCTAGAAGGGCCCTCATGAGCATCTTGGAGAACATGAAGTTGATTAGCATTAGGTATGCACCATTAAACTAGGTCATCGATGCATACCTTTCAAAGGTGTCTATTGATTTCGATGAAGTGTTTTTCCTAGTGGAGAAACTATTGTTTCTTCCTATTATCCCACTTGTGTGGTATCTCCTGAGTGAGTGGATAGGTGAGGATGCCATCATAATAGTTAGGTTCTATGGGTGTTTGTTCTATTATAGCTTCTACAAAGAGGAGTTCATCAGGAAAATGATTTCAAAATAGCCTCTCCTCGTCTTTGTTTCCCATGTTAATCAAGACAAGTGGTCAGCAATGATGTTTTTGGTTCCCTTTCAATCTACCATTGTCAGATTGAATTCCTATAGGATTACTAGCCATGTATGACATAGGGACTCACTATTGGATTATTCATTATGAACTAGATTACACTATGTTCTGTGTGCATAAACACCTTGTACTAAAGCACATAGTGCTTGAATTTTTCCAAGGCATACACCATTGTCATTAGTTATTTCGCTATGATGGTGTAGTTGATTTGTGTACCCACAATGCTTCTACTCACATAGTGAATGTAGTAATGATGTTTTTGATCATCCAACTACATGAGCATAACTCCTAAGGCATTATTTGATGCATCTATTATGATGTGAAAGGGTTTTGTTCAATCAAGTGCTCATAGAATTGGAGTTTCCATGAGCTTTTACTTGAGTTGCTAGAATGCATGCTCACATTCCTTGGTCTAGACAAATAGAGCATTCTTCTTTGTTAGTTCAACCAATGGTTTAGCGATCTTAGATAAATTCTTAATGAATTGCTAGTAGTACCTAGTGTGGCCAAGGAATGACCTCACATCTTTAGCTATTTCTGGCTATTTGGTAATTTCTTGGATGACCATTATTTTTTCAAGGTCTACCTCAATCCCTTTTTCTAAAATTTTGTGCCTCAAAACAAAACCTTTTTGGACCATCAAATGGCTTTTCTACCAATTGAGCCTAAGGTTTGTCTCCATGCACCTTCTTAGCACTTGCTTAAGATGATCTAGGGCTTGCTCAAAAATAGCCCCATAGGTGGAGAAGTCATCCATGAAGACTTCCACCTTGCTACCAATTTGCTATTGGAAGGTGCTCAGGACAAGGCATTGGAATGTTGTAGGAGCATTACACTGAGAAAACGACATCTTTTTATATGCAAAAGTCTTCCAAGGACTCATGAATGTTGTTTTAGCTTGATCTTCTAGTGCGATCTAGATATGGTTATAACTACTATAATGATCCAAAAAGTTGTAGTAACAATGCCCAAAAATGGTGTCCAACATTTGGTCCAAAAATGCCAAAGAAAAATTATCCTTGAATGTTGCCATGTTAAATAGCCTAAAATTGATGCAAACGCTTCATTTCCCTTCTTTCTTTTGTACTATCACAAGTGGGCTAATCCACTTGCTATTTGCAATGGGATAGATGAACCTCACCTTAAGGACTTGTTTCATCTCCTCTTTGATAATCAACTTCAATTTTTGATTCAACTACCACTGTAGCTATCTCTTTAGTTTAATAGAAGAGTCTGTATAGATGTGATGTTGGCATATCCTTAGATCAATTTTAGTTAGTTCATGATATGATCAAGAAAAGGTTATTAGCTATTTGTTGATCACCTTCAACAACTTATTTTTCTACATAGGAGCAATGTTGGCATTGATAATAACTAGCTTGCATTTTTTTAGAAATGCATATTCCCTTCTGGTCAATAGAGTTTTCAACTTAAGGGGATCCTGTTTAAATCTCTCAAAGATTTCCAACTCTGCCCAGTTTGTGTCATTAGGTTCATTAGAGAATTGGTGATGGATTTGCTTCATTTTCTCCATGCCTTCAATGTAAGCACTTGTTAAGCTCTCAATTTGTTCCATGCACATTTTTGAGATACTTTTATATTCACTTGATACCCACTAGGTGCTCTACTATTTTGTGGCTACTATGTATAGGCATCTTTGGATTTCAATGATATCTACACACTACCTGCATGCTAGGATTGTTGTGCTTTTAACTATCCATAATTTCTTCACACAATGGCACCCTATGTCATTGTACGTGATGCATGAAATGTGCTTTCTCTCTATTTTTCCAAAGTCATGTTCCTTGAAAATCTACAAGGAGAGGTCTCTAATTCCCAATTGCGCATCAATTATACTCAGCCAAGCCCTTTCCATGATGATTAGGAAGTTTCCCTTGCAATTTTCTACTTGAATCACTAGGAATTCAGTAGAATAGGACCACCCATAGATGGTGGTTACAGTGACCTCCACCAATTCCAAGGGAACAAAGATGGATTAATCTACTAACTCAAGATGAATGCTGCTCTTCTTGAGAGGAGGTAGGTTCCAAGCTTTGTATAGTTCATGATAGATCAAGTTGACACCAAAACCTAAGTCTAGAAGAGCCTTGAAAGGCTCATTCCCATTGATTTATAAGTAAATGAGGGGACTTCTAGGATTAAATATTTTCCTGGAAAGATGGCCAACCTTTTATTTAATCCGTGACCACATGGATCAACATTATAATATGAAATTTGGAAGGTGTTTGGTTCAAAGGGATCTTGAAAGATGTTATGAATAAGGAGAAGTAGGATCTATAGCTGTAGGTGACTATGATGGCTTATAAGAACTATTGGTTTTGAAGAAAGGTCATTTTTGGGGCTTATTATCTAAACCACTTAGATGGGGAGCCAACTGAAAGTTAAAAGCCATTGTGGCATTTCTCTACTATTACTAGTCTAGAATTTCACCTTGCATGGATGGAGTGGATGGTAGCTAAGTTGATGGTGGAGGTACAAGTGTAGAAGGATGAGGATGGTAGAAAGGAAATGAGGGCTCCCCTCTTAGAGATTGTGCTCTATAATACTCAAGAGGTTAGTAGTGGTGCTGGAAAGAGGCATGACTAGAAGAGTCATGTAGAGAAATCAATTGTTGAACATAGTACCCATATGGATCTAGCTAATGGTAAGGGTACTGCTACCTTGGTGGTGGCATCTCCCATAATTGTAAGTGTTGCCACTACTAGTACTACTCATGAGGTTGAGTTGGAGCTCCACTCAAATAGAAATCTTGTTAGTAGAACTGCTTGTAGTTTCCTTGAGGATAAGGCAACCTCTAAGATGGTTACCTTTTTACTAATCTAGGATTCAAAGAATACACCCCAGATTCCTACAAGTGTGACATAATTGGGTAACATCTCTTAGGATTTTTGTATTGGTAGAAGTCACACCCACCATCATCATTTTTTTTAGAATCCATAACCTCTTCTACTACTACAACTTTACCCTTACCCTTCTGATGGGTATGTTTAGCTTCCTTCATTCTCCTTTAGTCACAACCACTACCTTGCTCTTTGGACTCTTTAACAATTCTAAGGGTAGTTTAGAACTTTTCATCCAAAGAGTCCCACATTTTATCTACCTTGGCTGATATTTCAAAAATAGATTTCTGTATTGACAAGGTCTTGTGTTGCACCACTTTATCAAGTGATGCCTCCTCCTCATTGTCACAAGATTAGACCTTCCTTTTGCAAATGGAAGGGTGCCAGTTGTACTCCTCTATACTTTCTTTTTTTCTTAGCTCATCCTCTTCTTTAGCCACCTACTGAATTAGCCTTTGGATTTGATGAGCCCTTAGCTTTGAATGCCTCCCTTGGGCATAGACCCCAAGAGTTCTTCTTGTTTCTATCCAAAGCCCATCTATGATATGGTGGAGCTAATCCATTTGAGAATATTCATGGCCTAAGCATCAATGTAACAATGAGTAATATCTATCCATAATTGCATCCAAGGATTCATATGTTCCTTGTTTCCAACCTTGGATCTACCTCCTCAACTTAGACACTTGGGAGTATGTTTGATACTTATCATTGAAAAACTCAAGCATTGTACTTCATCATTTGATTGATTCTAGTCCTAAGTACCAATACTAGATTTAAGCCTCCTTAATGAGTGTCCTAGGAAACAACTTCAATTTCTACCATTCGTTCACAATGTTTTATAAGGTGCATGCATCATGAAAGGCTTGAAGATGATTTTGCATATCAAAATTATATCTACCTTCAAACTTAGGAATAATTTTCATGTTCAACTATTTAATTCAACTATCTTTCGCATGCCTTGTTGGAATTCTCATGGCCTCCTCAATGTTGAGCATGTTTTTGGTTGCTAGAAAAGGCTCATGATAGTCATGACCCCTGTGATGGCCATGATGCATATGATGCCCTCTATTATCCCTTTGTTCATGATGGTGGAGCTCCCTTGATTACCCATGCCTGTATTCTCTATTGTTTTGGTAGGGGTCTATGATCATCTCTATCCTATTGATCACTTTCATCATAGTCTTGTCCTCTATGACTTCAGTCAAAGCTAGAGGAGAAAGAAGATGAGGATGATGAAGGTGAAGAGGAAGGAGGACTAGCACAAGAGCAATGCTTACTACTCCCTCTTCTTTGATCTTGGCCATGATTATCATGTTTGTCATTATGGTGATGCTTATCAATGTTCCTACCTTGACTCCCTCCTTTAGAGCCTCCATGGTCATGGGACCTGCTATTCCCTAAACCAAGGTTGTTTATAGTTAACTATAGAATATGATTAAGATCCCTTCATTAAAGAAAAGGGGAGGATACTTTGTGTTTTGAGAATCCTTAGAAAAGGGATCCTCACCTTTCTTTTAGCCCAACAACAACAAGGGGTTGATGAATTGTTTCCCCTTTGATGCTTTGTAGTGAGCCTCCATTTGCTGATCTTTTCTCCATTGTGCCTTAGTGGGATGGTAATCTTGATAGTCATGGTCCTACACAATGTATTCAACATTGAGCCCTACAATGCCCAATTTCATAAGAGTGTGAAGCAACATCATAGGAATTGATCAATCAGGCAATAAGATAATGCTGTCCTCCATGTCCCTCCACTACATCTATTCATTCTAGTGTAGGGTGAAGGTGAAGTCTAGAACATACTCATTTAATGAGTATAGACCATTTTGCACTACTGGGGCATGAGTGGCTTTGAGCCTTCATGCCTTTGTTGATTGGAACCACCCTCATATAGCAGTGGAGAATATCCCCTATGAGAAGAAAACATATTAGATCTTGCTAGGAATAGTGTGCTTTTATTTTTATTATTTTTTGAATGATTTTGACTATGAGGTTTTTTACAATGTCATTATATAATTTCACTAACTTCCTAGGTAATGCACGTAGCTAATTAAAGTTCTTGATAATGGCACCAATGATGAGCAGTAAGCAATCCCTATGCCCAAATCATATGAATCACCAACATTCACTGAGTGACCAAGTTGAATTCTATAAACTTTAGTTTTCTAAGTACACCTTAACTAGGTAGTGAATCACAAAGACATGATCATTGTCTTTCCAGTTTCACTTGTGAGGTACAATGGTATGGTTAAGTGTAACTAAGGCATATGATTTTTTATCATTTTTATGTTTTTCATTTAATTGCCTAAGTTTCAAAATAAAGTAGTTAAATTTTTAATTAATCTAATACCTAATTAATTCTTTAACTAATCCTAACATAAGCATTCATTCCCATTCATCATACACATCCTAAACACATTGCAATGCTACTACTTACCAAGCATTAAGCGCTATTGGAATTACTAAGTGTTAATGTATCCTCGAGATGGTTGTACTTATGTGCATTAATTGGGTGCTATCAATTAATTAGTTACTTAAGTGCATGAAAGTAAATTGTATGAATAATAAATGCATTATGGAAATATTAAGCTAAGTCCAAGTGTTGCAACATTTATGAAGAAAGATTTTCTTTATTATCATTCACACCAAGGTGTCCTAATGCATTAATGCTCGAATAAAGATCTATACAGTTCTCACTCCTACTGTGGGCACTTCGAAAATATTCTAACTCTGAAAGAAACAAAATGCAAGAGTTTATCTAAGCTATGAACAAATGGATGTCATAAATACAATGGATGTGTACATTTATATAGGCAAGACAAGACACTCCATCGATGAGTATGTGTTGACACATCAAACCATGCATCGATAGATACACATTAATGAGATCACATTGATGCAGTCAAACCTGTGACAACTCATCAAAAATGAATCATTATAGCTCGATCAAATGGAAATTAAATGAATATTTTTGTGGTTTTTATGTTTAAGGTATCAACGATGAAATAAGGAAAAACTATAAGCTTTATTCATCACATAAATACTAGAATCTACACTAATCAAACTATTTTGGGCTATGTTAGCAAGGTAGTACTATAATAGATTCTAGTTGTACTTGGGAAAGCAATGACTCAAAACACATATAAGACAAAGAAGTAAATTAAATTACCTAAGGGAGGAAGAGCTCTTCACACAAAACTAGATGCCAAAAGCCAAATAGAAATGCTATCAACAGAATTGTTAAGTGTGAGAGCTTATTCTAGGTATTTATAGTTTTCACATCATAACAACAAAGGTTTGTTAGTACCCAAGCATAAAAAAAGGTCCATTAGCATAACCTAGATGACATGGAAGCACACCAAAAGTAATAGGACCAATCCATGCCTACTAGAGGGTGGATCAATGCCCTTGCATTGATCTAGGCGGTGTGCTTACAAAGGGTAGCCAATGCATCCTCTCCTAGCAAACTTGGCCCTTTTGAATCTTAATGAGAGCTGAAAGACCAAGAAATATGTTAGAAGGTTCCTAGGATTTCCAAACAAAGTCAAAATTATTCTACAAAGCTTGAAACATGCACAAAACCTAGAAGTATGATTAGGGAGGCTAGGATGCAAACTTGGGAGATAGAAACCTTAACCATGTTTGTGAGAATCATAAACACAAGGTGTAAAATACTTCTCAAGTCCAGGGCTTACAATTGACTTACAAAATACCACTTGACAACACATTAAATGGTTTGAAAAATAATTTACTAAGAAAAAGCATCAAATTGAAGAAGAACCTAAAGAATCTATTAAGAAAATGAAAATATCTTTAAACTATAATCCTTTTGATTTTGAAGCTTAAAAAGCCTTCGCTAAAGCTCATTATAATAAACAAAGTTAAGATCATTTTGAAGTTAAACGTTCTTTCACTAAAAGTCTAATGTCCTCGCTAAAAGACAAAGTTGAATCTTAGAAGGAATTTTTTAAAAATTTCAAAGGAAAAGGTTAAATACTTAAACTAAAATTAGTTATATAAATGATTCCCTTACTACACATCTTGAAATAATCAACTAATTTTTTACAAATCATTTTTCTTCTAAGGTTTAAGTAAGGAAATCCTCAAGGCCCCTAGTCACATATTTCTCATTTTATGATAGATACATGTCAAAGTACTCTTGAAGAAAAAATTACATCAGACGAAATAAAAATGAACTTTTAGTTTAGCATATGGTAAACTTCTAGGATCTGATGGTTTTTTGATTGATTTTTTTAAGAATCATTAAGAAATTGCTAGAGATGATAATCTATTTCATGTTTCCAAAAAGTTATCAAAGAAGTTTCTCTTAGTAAAAATATTAAAATAAAATCATCCAAGGATGTAACACAATGGTTAAGAAGCTTATATATCAATTGGAAGGTTGTGGAATTAATTTAGGTCTTTGCTTACAGGTGTGGAAATAGTGTAGTCCTATGGTAAGATACTCTCATTTAATGGGTCACATCTACAACATATAAAAAAACATTGTAGAAAAGTCATCTTATGATTAGAATCTTTATTAGTAATGTGATAGGTCTCATATTAAGAAGCAGAAGCATAAATTGTTAGCAATATCAAATATGAGGGGTTTGAAAGGGTTTCATACTTGTTGAAGTTGAGGTATTATAATCATTGAAAGAAAGCTAAGACTTGTTGAAGAGTTGTGAGTACCCTAAGCTTGGATACACCATCAAATACTTGATTTGCCACATTGTTGTATAGGTAGGTTTTGTACTACCAACATTGATATGTATTTGTTGAAGATCTTAAACATCTTGGTAATTGAAGGCTTATGACTTTTAGCAATAATACTTATAAACTTTTAGCTAAATACATAACTCATTGGATTTAGAAGAGTATAGATGATATTATTAAACTTGAGTAGACAGGTTTTGTTCAAGATAGACCTATCTTAAATAATGTAATTGTAGCATGGGAGGAAATGTAATGAGCTTCTAATACTAATTAGGATATTTATTTTATTAAGTTAGATTATACCAAAGCTTATGCCATGATTGAAAGATATTTTGTTATTGCATATCTCTATACATTGGGATTTTTTGATTATTTTATTTGTCTTATATGTACCCTGATCACTAACTCTAATGTTTAAGTTCCTATAAATTTTTGAATTAATCCCTCCTTCTCTCTTTAGTAGTCAATCTATCAAGGTTGTCATCTTGCTCTCTATCTTTTCATTATTTTTGCAAACCTTCTTTCACATAACCTACATTATGAGCTTCAAAAGAATACCATTAAGAAAATTTTAGTTGATGATCAAGGTATACAAATACTTAACATGCATTTTTCATATGAGTATTTTTTTTTTATAATCAATAATTCTTTGCAACATAGAAATATTATTTTAGCTAGAGTAGAGGAATATTGTATATTGTTTAGCTCTCATTTTAATCAGCAAAAATTTATTGTTTATTATAATGGTAATATTAATGAGTAATTTAGTCTTAAGCATTGGAAAATTTTAATAAAATATTTTTTAAAAGATTATAGAAATGTCCTTTCTTTTTAAATATATTTAAATTATATGTCCATTGATAACAAGGCATTAAGTAACAATCCAACCATGCTACTTCCCAATTGATTACCTAAAAATTCTAGGTATGATGATTATAAACTAATTGAGCTTTGCTACATAAAATGAAAGATAAGTTCGAAACATGGGCTACACATATTTATATATAAGGGGATTACATTACATTGACATTGTATCATTAACATTATTCAATTACCATTAATTATATAGTTGATACTTGAAATTTTTAACTTTGCTATTAAAATTACTACTTGTAAGTCATAGGTTATGACTTTGAATTTTGTTTAGGACATCACAATACTCATTGTATTATTATATGTCTACTTAAAGTATTGTGCCTATATGTTTTAGGGTATATATGAGTTTAAAATATAATATATAAAATTAAATTATAGATTATCTTATGACTAGTTTAGTTAGATATATACTTACAAACTATATTTTAAAAATAGTATTGATTAGACAATTTTATCAATAGAATTTTGACATTAAGTCTTTCTTTTATTTCATGTTGAGGTTTTAATAATAAAACTAATTTTTTCAAAATTATCTTTCCACCATAATGAATTCTAAATTACTTCCAACTTCTTCTATCATTATTGTAATTTATGTTTCTTCAATTGATGTAAAAGAATTTGTTGATTTTTAGAATACAAATTTGTAAGGTGGCATTTAGAAATTTATGATACCTTTTTCCAAGGATGTTGGAAATTAAATGTTTGATTTTGTTCTTCTCGATAATGTATATGAATCATATGTTATTGATTTACATCATGATGTGTTCATTCAAAATTTGGGTTTCCTACCTCTATCGTAATTGAAGCTTTACTTCATCTAACATCCAAGTTATTTATGCTAGGTACTATTCTTGTTTATTCCTACATACTAAGCTCAATAATTCTTCAATGATGGAACATACTCTACATGTAGGGTTATTTATATATAAGCATGCAATGTAGATAATCTTTTATTGATCTTAGCAATAAATTATTAGACTTTTTGATTTCATTAAGCATCATCATCATCCTAGCCTTGTCCAAACAAACTAGGGTTGGCTACATGAGTTCTCTTTTTACATTCACCTCTATGAAAAGCTATATCTTTGTTTGATTTTTTGTGCATATGCTCTTGATCTTATTAAGCAAATGAAATCTATTTCCATACTATTTGTTCTCGTAGATGTTTTTTTTTTTAATTGAAATCAATCTTCTTAACTATAAAAAGGAATTAGTTGTGTAAATAAGTAGACAAACTTACATTCAACCAATTACATATTATAATCTTCCTCATTCTTGTAAAAACACTAAGAAAAAGATAACATATATATTTGAAGTTGAAGATAGAAAAGAATATGTTATTATCAAAGATAAGAATGATCAAATGATGATAAAGAAACCTAAAAAGACAAAGGCTTTTGTGAATGATTTTTCTTATATTATTGAAATTATTGATTAGTCGAAACAAATAGTCCATTAGTCAAATCCTTTCTTATATAAAAAGAACAATATTAACTCAAAAAGAAAATTAAAAGTAATATTAGTAAGTAGGATATAATTAATGGTAAAGATTCTTGATGTAAATTTAACATGAAGTGGTGAAATAATGGTGATGCATAATATATGCCATCATTTTGTGGTGAAGATTTTCTATAAATATTGGTATTGCACCACAACATTTTATTACTACCTCAAATCCTTTTTCTATTTTAAATTCAAGCATAGATGTTTAAAGTGATGTAAATGTTATTAGGGTTGAGACCATTCTCCCTACTAATAATTAATTTTCCTCCCTTGATTTTTCCAAATATCAGGTTGTTGTTGAAATTAGAAATATAAGTTAACTATTGGTTCTAGTATGCACTTGGAATCTCTTACTCCACTCATTCTAAATGCCCATGTCGTGGTTTCGAAGCAAGACAAAGAAATGAATTTAAAAAGCCTAAATTCAAGGTAATAAAAGGTAATATTTACATATGGAAATATAGTAAAAGCAATAGTTAATACTCAAATCTCAAGAAAAGACAAAGATCAAGTAAAGCCAAAATAGTTTTTTTGTAAATAGGGACTACAAGCCATGTAATTTATATTTGAATTATTATGCCACATAAGACAAAATAGGAAATTCCATTATTTTTACTTTTATTAAAATATTGATGGCCCAATGTCTCTTGAGTTTCTAGTCCAAATTTCCATAAAATAGGCTTGTCCCATTATATTTTATTAGGACATCATCATTTGATTATAAATATGTGGGCAAATCATGTTTGTAATTGAAGTAATAGAAGTAACTGATGCAATTGAGACAACCTATGCTACAGCAATAAGATAGTTTATGATTACAAAATTTTCTACTTCAACAACTTTTATCATCTATCATTAATTCATCATATTTACCAATTCTCATTGATCAAAGAAGTTGAAAATCACATTTAGGAGCACTCTTCTATAACAGATTTGAAGCATCAAATCAACTTAAATTAATTTCAAATTTTGTAGGCACCTAGATCATTGACATAGCTTTCTATCAAATATTTACTCTATAACTTTATTGGATTACAAATATATTCATCTTGCAAATCAACATTTTTTTGTTCTAGATGTTGAAAAATTTTATTCCAAATCTCATTTTCAAGCCAAATTTGAGTCACCAAATAAATTCTAATTGATTTGGAAATTTACAAGTTGATAGATTGTAGAATGAGCTTTCCAACAAGCCCATTCAGATTGCAAAGAAATTGCACTTGTAAAATCAATTTTTCTTAGTTGGGACACCCACATTATCTAATATATTGGGTTGCCAAAAATTTGCAAAAATAAAAAATATTTTCAAATCTTCTTACATCCCCAAAAATCTACATTAAAAACCTAAAACATAAGTTAACAATATTTACTTCTAAGACATATAGTCAAATTAGAACTTTATGATTCAATATTGCCCCCCAAAATCAAACCCATAACTTAGAGTTCCGAAATTAAGAGTCTTATCACTAGGCTAACACCTCATTTTGATTTTTCAAAATATCATTTGTAGAGTTGTATCACCTAACTAAACATATCTAAAATTGAAAATCTTTTTCTTCCAATGTTATTTTTGGTATTTTTTCTTTAGTGTTAAGCATGTTACATACTCCGAATCTTTATTTATTTATTTATTTAAACTTGTTTTAAGAGACTATTGACTAGGGCCCCTATCGTGTAGCTATGGAAACCAAGAATAGTTTCAACTGGCTGGTAATTTTCACAAAAAGAAAACAAATTTGGATGCACAAACTATTTGGATTTTAAAACTTGATAAGTAAAATAGCAACTCATTAACAAGCTGAAAATAAAAGTTTTAAAATAATAGGGAGTTTGAAAACTCCAAATACAAGGTGGAATCTAAATTAAAAATGCTTATTTAGAAATAAATGTACAACAAACACTAATAATATTATTAGTTACAAGAATAACAAACAAAAGGTATTATAACAAAAGACGTAACTCAATATAGAGAACTGGATCCATCCGCTAAACAAATGAGCCCCAGTACGAACTTGTCTGCCTGTGCTTGTGGGAAGCACACCAACTCCAACAAGTCTCGCCTTTTGCTCTTGAAGCCATTTGCAACTCTTCTCTAAACTGCTTCCGGAAGTACTTTCAAGACTGGTTCTTAATGAATCCAGGGAGAAAGGATTCATTAAAACCTCCTGCCTCGGCCTTTCAAAATCATACCCTTTTCATTTGACAGTCGGGAAGATCCATAACAGCCACCTTTCGCCTCCCCGCCTCTCATATCGTGACCTTCATCACCTCCAAATCTGCTTGTAATTCCCGAAAACAGAGCAAAGAACAACCGCTAAAATAATAAAAAAACGCAAACAAAGAAACAACCAAAAACAGAAAAAAGAAAAAAAAAAAATGCAGCCCCCCTCTGCCGCTTCTTTCTGCTGCTGCCTGCGGGCCGTGAAGAAAACAACGGCGACGCCAGAACCAGAACCAGCACCAGCACCGGATTGCAGCCCAGAGCCCTCCTTCCTTGCTGTCCCTCTCTCTACCCAGAAAACACACAAGAAAAAGCAAAAAAGCAAAAAAGAAAAAAAGAATACAAAAAACAACGAAAACCCGAAGGCCTCTCCTCCCTCCGCCTGCCAACAACAATGACAGTAATGCTGCTGTGATGGAAGATATGCAAAAGCTGAAGTGGGTTCAGAGCATCTACAGAATCTCTTCCTACTGCCACGACCTCCCCCCTTTCATTTGACAGTCAAGAAGGCTCATCATACTTTTTCTCAGGAGGTAAAAGTTCAATTTTTCTAAATTTTTCTGATTTTTAATTTCTGCAATAAAACCACAAGCAAAATGCCTTTGTGAAGAATTTGCATAGCTGAAGAACCCTTAACCTACCAACCCTCTTGATTGACAAAACAACTCACAAGATCCTTGCTATAACTCTTTGGCCCGTGCCTATTTGGCATAGCTTCCCATTAATGTTGATGTTGTGATTAAAAAAAGGATATATAATATGACCAAAAAAGGTACTCTTTAGTCTGCTGTTACTGGGATTTTCACAAACTAAAGCATGCAAAGAAAACAAGGTCGTATATATGTTGCTTATTATTTTACAAGGTAGTATATGTATGTTGCTTATCATTTTCTACTGAAGTAATTTGTAATTGAGCGTAACAGATGATGAAAAAATGAAATTCGGTGAGATTTTAAAATAAATTCTTGAAACTTGGATGTGTGGTAATGGACTAATTTCACATCCCCCTTTGCAATAATGAAATATAAAGTATAGGATTCCGATATTTCCATATATCTAGGTCCTACCTGATGGAGTAAGCAAAATCTAATAATTTTTGTAACAGCTGCATCAGATTAAGATAATGATGCGTGGAATCCGAGACCTATAAATGATGCTCCAATTCAATGATGGTGGTATCTAAGAATGAAAACCTCTCTTGTTTTTTAAACTAAGAATGAAAAACCTTTATTTTTCAAATTTAACGGTCAGATTGAAGGCGCACAGACACGGCTGGCAAACAAAGACTTCAACGCACATCATCGGGGAGCTTTGAGGAGATACACGTGAAACTTTTCCTTCTTAACGATTTTCACCAAATAAAATGTGACGAATCACAAAGTTGTTATCTCTTATTTGTAGATCGTCGTTTGTTCAAAACTTTATGGAATTCAGTCAATGCAGGAAATTGACTTCCACGGTGTCTTTTCTTACGTTCAGGATTGTTTGACGTTCAAGATTCTCATCATATGTCTACATTCCAAAAATAAAACCAGATAGAAAATGACAACTACAATATATCATTTCTTCCATACATTTGTTAAGTTTCTTTCCTAGTTGATAGAAGTGGTTTGGTTTGTATTTCACAAACTCAAGAAAAATAAAAGAGCCATAAATTTTACAAACAGGCATTGGAGTGGGAAAGAGCATTTCATATTTGTATGCATCATTTGCCAAGATCTGCCCATGGAAACAGGGACCACATTCAAATTGATTGATGTACAGGACAAGGTTATTTTAGGTTAAACCATAATAATGGGACAGTATCTCAAAATCTTTGTCATTCATACAATCTTAAGTTTACTGCAAATAAGATTACCACAAACTATATTATTCATTGCTCTTGAAAGTTATGACAAAATCAATGCAAGCCTACTTATAAAAATATCATGTATGTAGAAAAAGACCAGAGAGGATGAAAGATAAGATATCCAAAATCATTTCTGAAATAGCTTTATAAACTCATGATGCTGGACACACTTAAATGTTTGCTCAGATTTACTATGTTTTGTTTAGTTAGCCAATGAAATTTACAAAAAGCTGAGAATGAGAACGGGAATGCAGTTTCAATTTTCAAGGAGACTGCCTGAGATGAGAATTTCAACTAGTCAAAGAGTATCCTCTTTCTGTAGTTGTAAGTGGGCAGAATGATATTTTCCGATGCTTTGCATTCTCCACAAATGCAGAGCACTTCTCCATAAATAACTCCCTAAATTCTCAAAACAGACAAGCATTTTATTTGATTGGAGAATGCCCCGACTGCTCTGAAGATATCTCCATCTGCATATTATTGATTGGAGAATGCCCCGACTGCTCTGAAGATATCTCCATCTGCATATTATAGCATCGCTGTATGTAATGTTTATTTGATTGGACAATGCCCCGACTGCTCTGAAGATATCTCCATCTGCATATTATAGCATCGCTGTCTGTAATGTTCAAAAATGTAAGATTTTTGAGCTGTAATATCATGTCCATGGAATCTTCAGTCAAGCCACCACATTCAAACAATTCTAACTGTGCTAAGCTTCTTAAATTTACGAAACCCTGAGGCAGAGCTTTTTCCTTAATGTTTTTACCTTAAAAGAGCAATCAATACTATGTATTGTCAGACATGGAGGTTCCTGAAAGTTTCATAACTTCCCGTCCAAAGGTGCATTGACTGATACTGTAACAGTTGCATGAATTATGATTCTATGCATTAATTTCTTAGCAATTGTGTTTGTATGTACCATACAGGGTTTGTATTTTGTTTTTGAAAGGTGTTTCAAATGGTACTAGATTCATCATCAGTTGTAATTGATTTTATTTTAACATTTTCAAGGATGAAAGGGAGAGCATAAATAGCATTAAAATACTTATTGTTTTTGAAAGGTGTTTCAAATGGTACTAGATTCATCATTGGTTGTAATTGATTTTATTTTAAAATTTTCAAGGATAAAAGGGAGAGCATAAATAGCATGAAAATATTGATTTTCAAAGGATGAGAAGAAATTATAAATAGTGTTATAGTTAATGGCTAATTTAGGATTTAATGGGTAACAGTTACCTAAAAAATATTTTTAAATTATGCTCTTTTGTTTTCTGATTCAGACAGGAAAAGCATGCCTTGGAGATATTATTTACGGATACTTGACATCTGAGCAATTTTCTCCAGAAGGTCTTCTAGATTGCCTAGATCTGTCTTCCGAGCAAATTCTGGAAATTGCTGACCGCGTTGAAGCTGCACTTCGTGTTTGGAAGGAGAAAACATCAGGCAAATGCATGCACAATAGAAAATCTGACAAAGCTCGTTCCAAATCTAAGTGGGGAAGGGTTAAAAGGTTTGTAGGAGACTTTGAAAAGAGAAATCTGCTATCAGAAAGAGCTCAAAGTCTACTATTGACTTTGAAGTTGAGGTTCCCTGGTCTATCGCAGACACTTTTGGATATGAACAAGATACAGCATAACCAGGTAGAACAGAAACTATACCTCGAATACGCTGATCAAAACCCCAAATTTTAATAAGCCAACCGCATCCAGCAGTTGATCTTATATTTCTCCTGAAATTTTTGTCCAGCAGTTGATCTTACATTTCTCCTGAAATTTTTGTCCAAGTAAATGCGTTATATACAGATTTCAGAAATGGATTTTAGGCCAACCGCATTCGCATTTATGGTTGGGAAACCCAACAACTTACTTGGATAGGTCTTTTGATTTCAGGACGTGGGTCACTCGATCTTGGAAAGTTACTCACGGGTTCTGGAGAGTCTAGCCTTTAATATCTCTGCACGGATTGATGATGTGTTGTATACAGATGATATGGCCAAGCCATGTGCAGCAGGCAAGCTTTCTTGCGATGCTTCAACCTCTTTTAGCAGCAACAAGAAGGCAATGGATGCAACAGAAAATTTAACAGGGTATGTTCCTCCCTTGCCCTCTACCTCTACCTCTACTTATGCTACCCCATTTGCTACACCCAGTTTCTCCCCAGCACATCACCAAGCCTATTCTGAAACAGCAGCTGATGCACCCTCCAACCTAAGTAAATCCAGCAATACCCACCATCATGGTTCCAAAAGCAAAGATGTAAAGGATTTTCTTGGGGGGATTTCAGATCTGCCAAGGACAGTGGCAGGGTTGATGAGCTCATGAAAATCCATAAGTCTGTTTTGGTAGAACTAGAAAAGGTCTGGTTGTACACCGAAAACAATGGAAATAGAAAAGCTCCACCATGACCGTTCCCTGCATTTTACCAGTTTCGTTTTCATGATGTCCATAAAGATCTCAGAAATGTGGTTTTGTGTACCCAATACCCACACGCATTTCATCTTTGTAAATTGGTTCTCGCAGTTATTCCCTCAGCTAGCTGTTGGCAATTGCTGTAAATTGCTGTTGACAGAGCTCAAATATTATGACCTTTACATACTAACAAGATTCATTCCGTAAGTCCTCTTTTACTTCAAATATCCTGATGCCTTTGGACTCTTACTTTTGGAAGGAGCCTTGACATGCGTGAGACCCTTCTCTATTCAATTAATGGAACCATGCATTTGAGCATTTAGGTATCATAGTTTTTAGGCTTAATCAAGAATTAAGCCCATCAATGGAGGCCATTTGAAGTCACTGTTCAACTTCACATTGTAGATTTTGTGTTGAATTGGATCCTTATCATTTGAAACTTGGAGGACATTCAGCTACTCTATGGAGACCAGTGTAGCCCTAGTTCGACAGAATAGAAACAAACACTGCTGAGAGTTCTCGGTGACATAAGCAGTCCTAAATGATAAAGAGATGCATAGCAACTCCAGTAAAGTGGTTTTTCAGTGGAATAAATCATTATCAAACCTTCAAGCTATAAGTAATCATCATGGAAAATCTTCAAGGTATAAGTAATCATCATGGAAAATTTAGTAATGATTTTAAGAAAAATTAGTTAAGTTAATAACATATGGTACATTCATCAATTGTACAATTGTGGTAAAATGGTGCAAGTTAGTTGCAATTAGGATGATCTCTTGATGGTAGGTGGCAGCAATAAATATGTGGATATTTTTTAATGTATTGGGTTATTTAACAATGAGGTCTTAGGCTAGGTCGTAAGATCATTGGCATGGAAACCTCATATTACACGTTTGAGGTTTGATTCTAGTGGGCAACTGGAAAATTTTAATGAAGGGAATTCTAAAATTGCTTAGTTCAATATGTTTGCCTCTCTCATAAGATTCATTTTTAAATTGAAAAATTTAAGTAAACATAACAATCAAAATTCAAGAATTTAGGTAGGACCCCAAAAAAATATTAATAATGAGAAAAAAAAATTAGAGTACATCAATTAAGTGAAGAAAATTAATTATTAAATGAAATGAAATTTAATTGTAAGTACAGAGGAAGTTCTTAACCCTAATAAAATTTATATCACTTTTCAACATTTATATTTGAATTTAACATAGCAAAAGAATTCCAGATTGAGGGTTGTGGTTTAATACCAATATTTGTATCAAAGTAAGAAAGTAGTAACACTTGTGGAATTTCTTCACTTTGTCACTTGTTATTAATTTTATGTTGAGAATCTTTACCATCATCTATAACCTTCTTGTCAACACTAGTTTTAAGTTTTAGGTTTTTAATTTTTTGGTTAATAGTATTTTTGTTAAACACTTGTAGAAGTTCTTCACTTTGTCACTTGTTATTAATTTTATGTTGAGAACCTTTACCATCAACTGTAACCTTCTTGTTAACACTAGTTTTAAGTTTTAGGTTTTTAATCTTTGGGTTAATAGTATTTTTATCACACAAAGAAAAATTTGTCTTGTGAGCTATATGTCTGATTACTTAACTCTTTTTCTAGTACTGCTAAAAATATACATAGGAGCTTCTATCTTTTTTAAATTCTTTATTGCCATTTGATTATTCTTATCATTAACATTAACTTCTACACATTTTTTGTTTTCTTTTAATAAAGTTACAAGAATTAGGAAGACTATGCTATGTATTTGGCTAAATTTAAGTCTTTACTCTTACTTATAATATCAATTTTTTTTTGTCAATTGAAAAAATTGATTTGAAAAAAAAAACGTCTACAAAAACTAAAAATTATAGAAATAGACTTCATATGCTTAATAAGCTTAAGAAGACCAAAAATTTCTTGCTTAGCTTTTTGAAACATTAATGAAAAATTATATAACTCAATAAAATCTAGAACTTTATCATATTTTTAAGATTGGACATCAAAATCTAGAACCCACTTATGAATAATAAACACTGTATTCTTATGTATAGAAGACCTTATATGTGAGGCATGTTGCACCATCGAAACATTGCCAAACTCAACAAGCAAGGAAAAAAAAAGAGCACTACCTAACATGAAGCACTTAGATGTTATGTTTTTTTTTTCATCATATCATTTAATTGCAAAACAAGACTTTGATTTCAAGTTAATTGCAGGTAACTCAAAATTTGAATGAACGTATTATGATGAAACATCACCAACCAATGACTCATATACATTATCAAAAGAAACAAAATCAAGTATTTTAATTTTATCAACATCACTAAAAAAAACCACCAAAACCTTTTTTTTTTACTAGCTTGTAAATATACATTTTGAGAATCAACAAAAAAAAATTCTGCATCAATAAAAGTAGTAGAAATTTCAACATTGGTTAAAAAGGTTAGGAGTAATATGAATCCCCATAGGGGAATTCTAGAGAAATCAAACTTGTTGGAGACAAATTAAAGAGAGAGAAAAATAAGATTCACTAGAAAAACATCAAATCCATTGGAAAAAAATTAGATTTACTAAGAAACATCCAATTTAACCAACCCCTATCAATATAACAAACATAAAGCATACATGTTGCTTACAAAGAATCTATTTCAATTAATTAATATTTGTAGTGTTATGAGCAAAATACCTTATTATTATTTAAATTTTTTTACATAATTTTAAATTTGACTTTGCTTATTCATTCTTGCTTAATGCATTAGGCATGTTCGTTATATGAAGCATGCTCATTGTGAATCTCATCCAAAACTTTGTTTATGGTAGTAAGTCTATTTACTTCTTCCAAAGTAGCGACCCTTTTCTTTAATTTCCTAATATATATACCATGCTCTATATAAGCATCAATTATACTAAACATACTAGAAATCTTGTTATCACTCATCTAATGATCACTAATTGTAGTTGCAACACATAAATTATGGATGATATAGACGATACTTTTGGGTAATCATGTACCATTATGAAAATCCTTAACATAGGAAATATCATATACCCCAAGTTAAAGTTTCATTTTAATTAGTAAAGTGGATGTCTCACTTTTGGAAGTAGAGATAGGTGTTGAATCTACAACCTCTTGTGAGAGATGAGGGTCCTAACCACTATGTTGCATATGTAGATGTAATACAAATTAACTAGGAAATAAAACTTTAGATTTGGTAAAAAATTTAATTATGATAATTTATAAGAATCAAGCATCAAGGTTGAAAATCATGTCAATAATCTATTTAAATAAAATTAAGATATTTTTCCTATAATTAAAAAATTAATTACTTTGAGTAGATTATTTGTAAACAACAGTATTAGAAAAATAATTTGGATTTATGCTAGGAAGATCTACTATAGAGGCTATGTTTTTATACAATAGTTGATGGAGAAATTCAAAACACATAGAAAAAATCCACATATGCTCTTGGTTAACTTAGAAAAAGCACATGACATAGTGCATATATATATTATTTGATTGGCCTTACAAAAGAAAAACATCCTTGATACATATGTTAAAATACTTAAAGACATGGAAGAATAAGCTACTACTAAAATTATAACAACTTGTAGAATACGATTTGATTTTTTAATCACAATAGGTCTACACTTAGTCTATACTTATTTGACATTATTATGGATAAATTAATAAAGGAAATACAAGATAAATTCTCTTGATGTACACTATTTGTAGATGATATTGTGCTAGTGGATAGAACTCAAGAAAATATTGCTACTAAAATGGACAAGTGGAGACATGCTCCAGAATCAAAAGGCTTAAAAATTAGCTCAAGTAAGACAAAATATATAGAATGAAATTTTAATAACAACATAATAGAAGTGACAATTACAGAAAAAAAGTCCTTGATTGCAAACATTTTTGCTTCCTAGGATCAATCCTCAAATCNAAGATACGCTAGTGGTGTTCTATATGATGAAAGAATACCAATAAAATTAAAGGAAAATTTTATAGGATAGTAATCATGCATACCTCTAAGGTTTGTAAAAAGTATTAACCATATTATCCAAAATGTAAGTGTTGCAACTATAAATAGTGATCATTAGATGAGTGATAACAAGATTTATAGTATTTTCAATGTAATTGATGCTTATATTGAGCATGGTATATATATTAGGAAAAGTTGCGATGGATTGGTGATGCTTATACTTCTTGCATAATGTTTAAGAATCGTGGCATTGATGGATGACCTAAAATGATGGTTCTAATGTATATTGTACATCTAATTTCATTTTTTAGTCTATATGTGATAAATGCAATACCTACATCCAACCATACAAGTCTAGAATGTACACGTGGATCCTACCATAATTGGTAAATGAAATAGGCTAACATCTAAGAATAGTGTGAAGAGATCACAAGTCATTGTCTTCTCAGCCATGTTTATAGTGGGCTCATAATGTATAATTAATGTTATTAAGGGATATGATTATTGAGGTTGCTTGGTCCATATTGCTAAATACAAAAAATTACTAAAAATAGAAATAATACTAAACTATAACTAACTAATAATAGAAATAATATAAAATTTGAGATTGATGAGCATTTGCTTCATCAACTTAATGTCATACTCTTGGATTCATAGATTTACCAATGAGCAACCAAACTAATTAATTATTAGGTGAACCAAATTAACTAATTGTTGGGTAACCAAGTTAAATGTACTTAGTGCTTGAGGTCTTAACATACTCATTTTGCTTCTACTAATACAACAAAAAATTGTAAGAAAAGTATTATAGAAATTTACTAGTTAATTGCCTAAAAATAAAGTATATAAAATATAAGTCTAATCTAAGTCAAAGTAGTAAAATATGATAGAATCAATTTCAATATTCATTATTAAAAATATGCTTGCATCCAAGTGTAACTAGTTGAATGCTAACTTTAGATAATTAACTTAAACATACACTATGAGCACTTGTTAACTAACTAAGAATTACAAGATTGAACTGCAAGAGCTTCCTAATACTAATAAAAATTAATGATTTCCACTAGAGAAAATCACATATATATAGGCAAACTCATTAATTGCAGCAATGCATCTACACCAACATAGTAAAGCCTTTGTTGATCCATATGCTCTTGCACATATATGTTAAATAGGCTACACAAGCACATATATTTATTATATTTTCTATGCTTCATCATACCCATACAACCAACTGAAACTCATCCCAAATTATACCAAAATGGATAGACTTCAATTACAAAAAAGATGTGGTGATAAGGACTTGACTAAATTGACTGACTTGTAAGTGTTGTGTTACAAAATTTTTAAGTGGTTAGCTCAATTATAAAATTGTTGACAGATGACTTTATTACAAAAAATAGTATGTATAATGGCTAATGTTAATCATAGCCTTGGTGACATAGGCTCTTTTCTACTCTTCTTCAAGAATTGATAGATTAATAAAAGTCTCTTTCCATCTGTCCATGGATTCCCTACTTTTTAAGCATGACTATTAGTCTTAGCAAGCATGAGGGCATCCCACAGATATGGAAAAGAAGTAAAGAGTTTCTTTTTAGCCTTCATGAACTACGTAGTGAATTATTTGTATTATTATTGAGGTTTAGAATGTATTTCTTGCATTCCTAAAGTTCATTTATCCATTTGTAAGCTCTTATACCACATCTCATTAGAATTCATTCTCTTAAAATTCTACCTACAACCTCTACTTTATCTCTTCATGGATTTGTCATCAATCCAACCTCCTAACTCCCTACCACTAGTGCCATCACTAGTGATGCAAGAAGAACTGCTAACATAACTGTAGCAAAAGAGTGCTACTAGGATGATTAATACATAAGAGGATGTGATGATAAATTAACCTAGATCTAGGAAACGTCCATTTTTCAAAATAGGTCCAAAAAGGGTTCAAAGGATGAGGACATCACCTATATCCACCCCATCTACACATCCTCCTCAAGGAAACACTACACTTCCATATTCTATGGATCTAATCTAACCACTATCATGCTCACTCAAACTATAATGCATTGGATTAAAGTAGGAGAACTTTTTAAGAAGAGAATAGATCCCAAAAGCTCCTTAGTACATCTATAGACAGTAGGACATAAACCTTGTAAGGCTCTACTAGATTCTTAGTTAGGAGAAAATCTAATTTCATAAGTATGTACAAAACCTAGAATCTTCCTCCATTGAAGAAAAGCAACATCCAACTAAAGCTTGCAGATCGGTCAATCATTGTCTCACTTAGACAAGTAGAAGATTTCATCACTGCCATAAGTGACTGGTCTTATCCTGTCAACTTCTTAGTCATACTTGTATGAAAAAGAAAGGAGAATTTCTTATAATTATGGGAAGAGCATGGCTTAGCATTATGGATGCTAGGCTAGGAATTAGAGGCTTATCCTTGGAAATCTCCAAGGAAGATGAAGCTGAAATCAAAAAGTGACGTCGAGTTCCATATATCCTTGGCAATGTTGGTAGTAATTGACCATTATGTCTAACTAACTACATCAGCCTTACCACAACATTTTCATTTATGTTGTTTGCTACCGCTTGCAGGGGTAGTCCTATTAAGGCATGGTCTTATTGCATGAAAAAATGTGGAGGGGGGGGGGCAAGGTTCTTAGAAGGGGCTACCTTCCCCACCATCATTGATGTCGCAATTCATCTCCTCCCCTGCTTCCATCGGTGTACTGATTGATTACCTTCCCTGCCACCACCATTCTTTACCTCCCATAGCACCACTGGTGACATGATTTTTTGCCTCCATGACTCTAATGGGTGTCAAGAAAACCTTGCCTAGGCTGACACACAAGCCTACCTAGGCCACACAAGCCCTTGGAAGGGTAATGCAAGTCCTTAAGAGGGTAGCACAAGCCTTGCGATGACTTCTTGTAATAGGTCATGGTGAGGTAATGTTGCATTAGCATCCTCCTCACCTGCTGCTGCTCAACCCACCTACTATGCCCCATGCTACCATTGCTCATTGTTGTGCATCTATAAATGACCTTCTATTAATGTGGTCACCACCATGCTAAGTGTTGCGACGAGCATCATCGGCCTACCTTCTTAGCAAGTTCAGTGAACAAAAAAAGTTTCTACAAATTGACAGAAAAGTTGAACTTTTCTATCAATTAATGGTAACCTTTTAAACATGTTAAAAATGGATGATAAAATTTAAATTTAAAAATGTGAGAATAGTTTTAAAAAGGAAATTTGGCACATTTGCATTTACCTTGATAAAATTTTCGTAATTAAGCGTGCTCAATCTAGAGTAGTACTAGAATGGGCGATCTCTCGAAAAGTCTCGTTTTTCGTGCCTTAAGTCTTAGAATTCAAAAACCATAAATTTTAATTTTGAAAGCCTTTTTGGATGAACAAAGAGTTGTTTCATATAGATTTTAACCTCTCAAATGCAATAGTGAAGTCAAATCAACTGTACAAGTTCCAAAAATTAGTTTTTTATGCCTTTTCCAACATGATGCCTCAAGACCCTTGGAGACTCATTTTAGCATAACTTGGGCATATAATGTCCATTTCTAACATATGAATAGTCATTCATAATATTTTTCAACCTCCTAAACTTAATATTGAGGTTAAATTTGTCATTTAAATACCCAAAAATTTAATGATATTGTAAATTGTATGTTAAGAGGGCATAACGTACACTAACTAATCATGTCTAACAATATAACCTCTTCAACCTTAAGATTAATTTTTAACCTCTATAGAAAGATAGTTTAAGATTTTTTTTAAAAACCCCAAGTATCTCATTAGTTACANGGGGGGGGGGGGGGGGGGGGGTTAGAAAGATCATTAAGAATCTAGGTAATGTACCTAGGTGTTATTGATGAAAAATCAATTAATTAGTTAGTGAACTAGAATTATCAAGAAGAGGTATATCAATTCATATTGCAACCAAATCATATGATAGAACAACATGGAAAGTCATAATCTCATTCTGACAAGGTGTATGATACCCATGAAGAGAAATGACCTAGGAGAGAATTCAAAAATTAGAATGAAAGTAGCAACATATAATGTGCTAGAAAGATCCCTAACTAGTGAATGAAAATATTTGCTATGTCCACCATGGGCCTTGGACTCGCATGAGTATCGATACCCATGCATCTTTGCAGAGTGCTCATAGCATAAGTGACATTCTCTTATTGAGGTTGTTGTTGACCTTTTGGTATGTTAAAACCTTAGAGAAAATGGAGAATGTAGAATGTGTGTGTATGTGATCTTGTAGAACCATAAGAGAGTTAATCAACAAAGCACTTCAAATAGAGAGATAAGACTTTTAGAACGTGAGCTACAATGTTGAAATAAAGACTAAGGAAAACAAGATAAGAACATGGATGTTAACAAAGTCTATCAATCAAATGAAGATGTTTCAAGGACTAGCGAGAAGCCAAAAGGCCAAAGGAATGCTTCAAACCCCAAAGTGTATTTGGAATGTAGATGTCTCACTAAAATAGCAAACATCCATATAGCATAATAGAGGTCTACAAGAAGATGTCTCATAGTAAATGTTTACACCTTCAAGTAGACATCTCTCTTGCATTAAAGCTAGTCACAAACAAACTTCTCATCCTTGAAGTAGATATCTATACTAGTTGTTTGATAGCTATTGCATGAATTCCAAGTAGTTTTTGGAAACTCTAATGGTGATAAGACATGATATGTCAAGCAACTTTGTCAATGCATCCCTGTCAATGCATCTTAGATGCATCATTACATATGTGTGGGTGAAAATGCATTAATGCATTACTAGGTAGTACATTCTAGATTCATTTTCATAGCCTCATTGATGTAGCTAAATGTGTTAACACATCCCTGTCGATGTAATGCTTGTATTTGCCTATAAATAAGCAAGCACCTGCCTTGTATTTGGCCCCATTTGGTTAGTAGTGTAGCTAGACACTTGCAGCTTTATTTCATAATCTTAGCAAATAGTTAGTGAGTGCTCATAATGTGGATTTTAGTTAGTTGTATAGTGTCTTATTGGAGTGGAATTATGCCTAGACACATTCCATGAATGACAATAAGATTGAGATTGATTCCTACTCATTGCAGCACTTTGACATAGAATAGATTTATTTTCAATGGAATTTATTTTCTATGTACTTAGTTAACATTTACATTTCTATTCATGTTAAT
>MNCI01030039.1:145356-155489 GCA_015680685.1 Gnetum montanum | reverse complement strand
GTGACTCATCCTCCTCATCACAGAATTTCACTCCCTTCTTGCGAAGGGAGGGATCGCGGTTATACTCTTCCGCACTTTCTCTTTTACGTAGCTCACCCTCTTCTTGTGCTACTTGTTCCAACAAAACTTCAACTTCATGGGCTCTTAGTTGAGAGAGTCTCCCTTGGGCGTAAGTCCTAAGAGTTCTTCTCGTTTCATTTCGTAGCCCATCCACGATGTGGCGAAGTTGATCTCGTTTAGCGTACCCATGGCCCGGGCAACGATGTAGCAGTGTATAATAACGGGCCATGGCAGCATCCAAGGATTCATAAGCTCCTTGTTTCTAGCCTTGGATCTGCTTACGCAAATTGGACACTCTGGAGTACGTTTGATATTTGTTGTTGAATAATTCGAGCATCATACTGCACCTCCTGATGGTCTCTGGTTCTAAGGACCGGTACTAGCTTTCTGCTTCTTTAGTGAGTGTCCTTGGGAACAACTTGAGTTTCTGCCACTCATTATCAATGTTCTGCAAGGCACAGTCATCGTGGAATGCCTATAAATGATGTTGAGGATCAGCGTTGTATCCCCCTTCAAAACGTGGGATATTATTTATGTCCAAACGCTTGATCCTACTGTCCTTTAAATGCCTTGTGGGAATCCTAACTGCCTCTCTAATATCGAGCATGCTTCAGGTTGCGAATAGGGGTTCATCATGGTCGTCTCTTTCATGATGTCTGTGATGTCTACGTGGTGGTTCCCTATTCTCCCTATGTCCTTGCCCTTGTCCTAACTCCTCTCGACCTTCCTGTCGAGGCAAGTCATCTCCTTTACCTTTACTTTCCGCATTATGCTCATGGTGGCTACGCCCAAATGTGGAAGGAGAGTGTGAATGATGAGATGAAGGAGAAGAAGAAGGGGATCCATCACCCTGGTGATGTTTCTTACCTTCTCTTCGGTTGCTTGGTTCCCGATCATCGTCACAATCCAAATGTCTGTCATTAGTGTGAGTAGTTATTCCTGCCATGAACAACTAGTGCTCACGTGGATTAGAGCCTGGAATATGTATCATTGATCTAAGGCCCTGATGCCTAACCTCTTCACTAGAGTGAGGAGGAGGAACACCATTTTCTAAGAAACCCATTGTGAGGGGTTCCTCGTCTCCTATTTCACTAATGACGTGGGGAACCTTGCCCTTCAATAGTGAATGTTGGCTCTCCTTCCTTGCATCCCGAATACGTTGGGCATTTGAGGGACGGTAATCCCTTGTGTCATGGTCATCCAAAACGTATTCTGCGAATAGCTCATGCATGCCAATCCGTACCAAGGCACGGAAAAGCATGTTGGGAGCAGAGCGATCTAGGGGTAACACAATGTTACCTTGCATGTCTCTCCACCACAGTTGCTCATATTGATGGAAAACAAAGATAAAATCTGGCAGATACTCATCGGGATGAGTATATGTGACTTTAGATTGTTGAGGACATGGTTGATTTTGGTTATGCGTATGATCCTGACTTTCTCTTGTATTGTCCTTAGGTGAGTTGATTGCATGAGAAGAAGCCATTTCTAATGGTGTGCTATTTCTACCGTTATTTCTGTTCTTAATTAACTGATTAACCCTAAGGTTCGTTTAAGCTCACAACGATGTGAGTGATATCTCTTATGTTCAATTGGTGAAAACACACTTAGTCCCCGGCAACGGCGCCAATGATGAGTGGCGAGATACCCCTA
The DNA here is from genome assembly GCA_015680685.1 of Gnetum montanum. Lineage (NCBI taxonomy): Eukaryota > Viridiplantae > Streptophyta > Gnetopsida > Gnetales > Gnetaceae > Gnetum > Gnetum montanum. The sequence continues at coordinate 153,776 of MNCI01030039.1, read as the reverse complement.
CACTCAACCATACGAATATGAGTGTGCACGCACAATCCGGTCGAACTCCGTAGACTAAATGCCTTAACACCACAAGAAAAACTTGGGGTTAATCGTTCGTTGTCTTCCCAGGCTTGCTTGTAAGTGTCACGGTGTATGGTTAAGCAAGCCTGAGGTATGTGATTTTTTGGTATTTTTTAGGTTTATCTCCTAAGCTATAAGGGAAAGTGTTGAGAAACTAAACTAACTCTAACTAATGTCCTAAGTCTAAATTAACTAGCGTCAGCATCCGTTCCCACTTACCGGACACACCCTGAACTATGCAACTATGGTTTACCAAACGCTAATCGTTACTGGGATCACCACACGTAATGCAAGTGCTTGAAGTGGTTGTACTGAGGCACCTATTTAGCTTAAGTGTGATAAGCAGCAGATTCCTTAGCTAGCCGTACACACCCGTGGGTGCTCGTAACTAAGTCGTACTTATCACACGTTCTAGCCTAGCAATAAGCAGTCGATTCCTTGACTAGCCGTACACATTGGACTACCACTGGGATTACCAAGCGTAGATTTTGGAATACACTACTAGGTTACCAAGCAGTCCAATGCTCGTAATCAAGTCGTACTCACGTGTTGCGACAAGCAGCCGATTCCTTGACTAGCCGTACACGTCCGTAGATGCTCGTAATCAAGTTGTACTTGTGCGCACTAGGAAAGCAGTAAATAAGCAAACAATAAAACCATGTACTGCAAGGTTTATCCAATCAAGTTTGTCTTTATTGCGGTACACAACTTGGGTTCAGGTTACAGGCTGCTCGAATAAAGAGCCGTTCACTCTAGGACTCCTACTGCGGGCACATGGGGAAAAATTCTAACTCTGGAGTGATCAATCTGCTAGAGCTTCGCTACTTCTAGCCAGGATTGAGAAATGAGGGGAGTGCCGCCTCTTATTTATAGATATGGCGGCGGACCGCGATATCGTATACGTGATATTGCAGGGAAAGATGCGATATCGCGGCGGCTGCGATATCGTGTATGCGATATCGCGGCACATGAAGTTCGCGTCTCATCACCAACTTTCAACTTCTTCTATTAGTATTGTAGAGAAGAGCTTAAGTTTTTGCCACTTACTTTTAATATTTTGTAAGGCATAGGAATCATGGAAGACTTGTAAATAATGGATTGAATTAGAATTATACCCTCCCTTAAATTTAGAATGTTATTCATATCAAGTCATTTGATGTAACTTTCTCTTTGATGCTTCTTGGATATTCTAATTACCTTCCTAATTCATATCATGCTTCTAATAATCAACAAAGATTCATCATTATTAGACATGTCATGGTTATAATACCTATCTCTATTTCTATTTATCTAATTATGATGGTCTTGTCTACACTCCCTTTGGTATCTTATATCTTGTTGTTAATCCCTACTTCTATCTTCATCTTGACCACTTAGTGGAGCTATATTTCCATACCTACATTCATCTTTGTCAAAAATAGATGGTAAAGATGGAAAGAAATATGGTGAAGTAGGAGAACTACCATGGATTTTATGTCTTCCCCTATGGTCCCTTGGTTCATCTCCTCTAGGTTTGCTAAAGGTCTTGGGCCTTGAGACCCTCCTTGTTCTAGGACATATTCCATTTGCTCTAGGATTGTCCATTATAACTAAATGTAGTCTTTGAATGTAGTAAGGGTTTGAATGAAAATATGGGATCCTCACTTATAGTGGTTCACTCTAATTTTCTTCAATATAGATCCTATCATTACCTCTACCAATGTTTTCATAGTATAATGGATTATTGACCTTATGTGAAGATGACATGTTTTTAGTTAACGTCCTCAAAGATAAAATGCTAATTTTTTTACAATGATACTTTATAGTATAATTAGTCTAGATCATTAGAATCATCCCTAGCAATGATGTTGATAATGAGAGACAAGTGTTCCCTACTATCAGACATAGAAATTACAAGTGTTTATGTACAATCTAATCAAATACTATGGGTAGGACTAATATGGTATCTAGATCATTAAGTATTGATTATAGGTCGCTATCTTCTCACTTAGACTAGTGGTATCTTTATCATGTGTATTTTAGTCTAAAGAAAGACATATGATTATTGATGTTATGTAGATATGGCTAAGTTATATGAAAATATAAAAAATAAATATTTAATTAATCTAAATTAGAACAAGAAGATAAATCCTAAACTATCATATGAATGATGAGTGTGCATTCCTAGCTTGTCATACATGTCTTGAACTCACATACCCATTGCTGGGATTACAAAAAATGTAAAAATTCATAAAAATGTTATGTTCTTTGCAACTATGTAAATTATAGCATGGCTGCCATCTATCAAAAGTAGTGTAAAATTTTTTGAGTGTAATATTAAGTCCATAGCATCTTTGAACAAGTCATCACATTTAAGCTTATCTAACTAGATAGGATAACTGGAGTACATACCTTCATACCTTAGTTTGTGGGTGCTTTAGTTTAAGAAACCTTGGGACAAAGATTTTACCTTAATTTTTTCACATGTTAACCTTTCTAATTTGGTTAACTTGGAAAGGTCATCCAATAGGCTCATTAACTCAACACAATCAGATATTCTTAATGATCTTAGATTTTGAAGAAAAGAACAAAACATAGATAGGAAATTCACAATGGAAATTTTATTCAAGCCTAGGGTAAACAAATTAATGAGACTCCTACAACTATTAGGTAGGATTCTTATTTGAGTTTTTCTGATGTTGACTCTTGAAAATGTTGATAATATTGCTATAATTTTCGACTGAGTCTTAAGCATAGTGCAACTATAAAAGCCCAACTTAGGAAACTGGCCTATGTCTTTTAGCAGAGTATTTAGAATAGTGTAGCTGTTGAGCTTTGTTGTTTTCAATTTGGATAAGTTATGTATGTTCTCTAGTTTCCAAGCAATTCCATAGCACCAAATCCTTTAGAATGACTAGAGGAGCACAACTCAGGTGTGAAGTATCTCATGCCACTTGCTCTTAAAGTAGATAAACTTGTTAGATGTTCCAAAGTTTTTGGAAAAATACTTGTTTGATAAACTTGCTAACATGCATGAAAATCCAAGGCACGTAGCTTAGTCAACAAACTAACTTCAAGGGTAAACTCTTTAGTCAAAAGTAGTAATGATAGTTTCAAATTTCAAATTTAGGAAAATAGATGAATAAGGGACTCACATTTGAAGAGATAGTAAGAGTAATGATACTTTTAAATGAAATTAGAAAGATAATAAAAAAAAGTTAAGGTTTTCAAACCTTTTTATTCTAGATAGAATACTTGTTGGTCTCATCTGAAATTGCTATCTTCAAAATATCATAAACTATCACTTGATCATCTCTTTTTTGTAGCATATCCTTCTTCAACAAGCTTTCCTCAACTATCAAACCAACAATCCCAATCACTTTGGTTTATCTAACACAATCAAAGCTTGCAAAAATCATTGTAGATATCTAAAAATGAAATTTGGAAATTAACATTCATTTTTTAAAGGAATATTAAAATATCAGGAATGGGCTCGTAGTGACATGAATAAGAAGTAAGAGCTCCTATGTTTAGATCATCAATAATATGGTTGTAGCATTCTAATCTTGTATTATCTCTAAAATGAGTTTCTATGAGATGCAAAAGAGTAGGAATTCCATAGAATAATTCTTTAATTTTTTTTAAATTCTACACCTCATCGAGGAATTATTCTTGACTGTCAATGGTCTAGGAATTGAAAAATTTAGTTACTGGAAAACCAAAAATCCTAGCATTATAGCTTTAATGCTAAATCCCCAAGGTCTTTGAAAAAATGGGATTCAGGATGCCCTGGATGTCTAGTAAATCATCCTAGGACTTAGAGGAGGGTAAACAAGGTTGTAAAAATAAAAATGCAAAGATTATAGATCTATAAAATTGAAGTAAATGCAGATTGCACAAACAACTACAAACCTTCGACTTTATTAAAAAAAGAATAAAGAATGAGTTTGAGAAATATGTACAAAAATGTGCCTGGGGTAGCAACGAAGTTTACTTTGGTGAGGGTTTGGAATCCATTGCTCCATAATCAAGATGCTCCACAACTCCCAATGCTTTCAAACCTTTGCTGCTCATTACACTAGATCTGCAACATTGGTGTTACAAGAGGATGTAACAATGGATATGGTGGGGGTTGGGGAGGTAACAATTGCTATGGGGGGTAGCAATTACCCAAAAGGGGGTTCCACATTGGGGATTCAGGAAGCTTTGTGCATGTTCAAATATCTTAAATGAAAAAATATTTGATAAAATTCCCAAAGTATGTAAGTGCAAAGGGGGTCCAATCTTAAAATGGTGTTTGGGCTTGGTTTTTACAGGTCTTTGGCCTTAATCCTTGCCTCAAATTGGCTGTAAATTTTGGCTATGTTTTAGGTGGGATAGTTGCGAAAATTTAGGTGGTTACCATATATAGTAAGTGCCAAACCCCCATGGCCATTTTGTTTACTAAAAATAGTAATGGGTTGATGGCATCCATAGTTGAGATAGATCTTCTATGTTGGACCTTCAACCTTTCATGCTGGCATGTTGGATCAATGCTGGACTACATGGAGTATTGAGATTTGGTCTTTGTGGCTTCCATGTTGGGGGCATGTAGTTTCCACAATGAGGAAAAAAGCTTCCATGTTGAGGGGGAAAAGCTTTACCCCCATGCATTCAAGCTAGAGGTAGGTGAGCTTTTCCCCCATGCATCCAATGATGGAGATAGGTGAGATTTTCCCCTATGCATCTAATTTGGAGGTAAATGAGCTTTCCCCCCATGCATCCAAGCTAAAGGTAGGTGAGCTTTTCCCCCATGCATAAGTTGGAGGTAGGTGAGCTTTAGAATAAAAAATGCTATACCCCCCATAAAATCCATCAAAATGCTAATTTTGATATCTGAAAAGGCATTTTAAACCCCCCCCCCCCCCAAGCCCATTTATAGACATTACATGACTTTTTTCACTTGGGTGATAAGGCGTTTGACCACTTATGAGGCATTTTTTATCCCCAAAAGTGTAAATTATGTGAGATTGCACCTCATGGATTACAATCCTCAAATTTACAATGAATTTTTGCCTAAGGTTTTATGGGATGGGGCTACCAATGTTATAACATGTAAATTTAGTGATGTTTTATTTTCCCCTCTTTGTTGATGCCTAGAGGAGTAACTTAAGAGGCATCAATAATGAATACAAAACACCACCACAATTCCACCATTGATGTTCCCTCTTCACACTTGATTCAGTCATGTCAAACCATGCCAAAGAGTGCTTGTGATGATGGAAAGAGGCTATGATGAGGGAATGGTAATAGTAATGGGGTTATGGTGAGTTGGTTATGAAGGTAAAAAATGCATTCCAAGTATTGACACCATGGCTATGATGTAGCACTAACATGTTGTGTCTTGAAATGTGGGTCACTCAACAGATGCATTTGAGGAACCATCACTTTACTCCAAGGACTTTTGGTCATTTAGGCTCTTCCCTTTACATGTTTGGAGCTATTGTCTTGCAATTTTTTCTTCATTAGGTCACCCAACTTCTTGGTAATTTTATTTCCTCCTTTTTTTGTGGGGTAAAACCTTCCTTGGGTTTCTTTGCCAAGGTTGGTCCGATTTGGTTTTTTCCATTGAATGAGATGTGTTACTGATGAGCAGCGAGGTATCCTTACACTCAACCATATGAATACGAGTATCCACACATGATTCGGTCAAATTCCAAGGACTAAGTGCTTATGCACCTTTTTGAAATAAGGATAGGTTAGTCAATTGTTGTCTTCCCAAGCTTACTTGTATAGCACGATTGTATGGTTAAGTAAACTTGAGGTACATGATATTTATAGTTTTTTATGTTTTTATGTCATTGTCCTACAAAGGGAGGAGAGAGAGATAACTAAGTAACTAATTTAATTTAACTACTCAACTATGCTTTAACTAGTCCTAACACTAGCATCTGTTCTCAGTTGCCGTACACATCTTGAACTAGTGCAACACTACTGGGATTACCAAACACTAATTGTTACTAGGTTACCAAGCATTACAAACATGTTCTCAGTGGTCGTACTAAGTGTGCTTACTGAGGAGGGTTGTAGGGTGAGAGAGAGAACATTAATTAACTAAGGAAAGCATTAAGTAATAGTAATTAACATTAATTAATCTATTCTAAATGCTGCAAGGTTTATCACAAAGTTTATCATTATTGCCGTACACAAGGTGTGCTTAGGTACACAATGTTCAAATAAAGATTCGTTCACTTTATGACTCCTATTGTGGACACACAGAAATAATTCTAACTCTGAGAGGGAGAAAAGGCAAGAGTTTGGGTAAGGGTCTAACTAATCTATTGCCAAACCAAGTGCACCTGCCTCTTAATTATAGGCAATGAGGCAGGTCCTGATATCAGATGCCCGATATCACTTGGAAGGCTTTGATCTCATAGACCTGATATCATCGATGTGATATCACGGTACATCATACCCCCACGACTAAATGAAAACTTATCCTTGAGTTCCTTACAAAATATTGGAAAGGTATAGGATTATTGACTGAATGACAACTAATAGTGGAATGGGGTGACAGACTCAAAGTGCCTAGTGAATGGATCAACAACACATTACAACATTGTTGTTCATACCCATGGTGGTGAACACTATATATAAATGACATCCAAACACTTATTTGATAACTTAGAGTGAGAGAAAAGAAGATGAGGCGCATTGTTGCTGATTTCGAGATTATGCCTTCTATTGTTTATCCATAGCCACGCGACCAAACTTGTTCCTTTCATAAACGCTCTAGCTCCAGTCCATCCCAAGTGTTCCCTCCTATCCTAGTGCATTGTTCATATGATCACGATCTACACACACAATATAGTCACAAATTAGCAAGGATAGATAAAACACAATGTAGTTGATACCTTTCCTCGATATAAAGCGCATTGGCTGAGTTGTGGTTATGGTAGATACTGGGTTAGAGGTTTATTACTGGTGACTACCTGAGGTGTAGGGGTGAAATAAGTAGTAGAATGGAAAAATTTGTGATAAGGCCCCCACAACTAAGAGTGAACCTCCAGTAGCAATAAGGTGGAAAAAGTAGAAGGAACAATAAAGATGGGAAAAATAAGAATGGTGACGCCTATAAAATGAATGTCATGGATGGGGATGAAATGATAAATTGTTGATTGCAAGAAATTTTTAAGAAAAAGAATTTAAAAATTGCACCATAAAGGAATGTTAGTGGGTCCTCCCCAAAGTAGGCGTATGCATTTTATGCCCTGACAAACCCACAAAACAAAGAGTCCATAGGCTCTAGGAATGACACATGGAACAAGGGTTAAAAGCTTACCCACAAGAATTTACCAAGGAAAAAAATGCATCAACCAAAACATAGACTAATCATAAAATCGACAATCAGGTGGAAAATGGGAAGAAAGATGGAGAGGAGAAGATGGAATGGAATCCCAAGAGCAAGGTTGTGTAAAGTCCCTTGTGTATTTTATGGATAAGGTGACTAAGTAGAACTCATTCCAAATCTGGGCTCAAACCAACTACATCTAGTGACCTCGCATCAATACACCTGATCAATCCATCCTCTTGAAGCAACAAGAATGCTTCCCCAAAGAGTCACCACCATTCCAAGGAGAAAGAGATGAAGAAGTAGGAAGCAAGAAAGGGCCTTAGTTAGAGGGAACCTTCAAGCATGGGTAACATGTCTTTCTAATGCCATAACTAGTGCTTGTAGCCCCATATCTCTTTATTATGTTTAAGGGGCGTGCTTTGAATTCCCACATTTTTTTGTGTGAGAACCACACCATACAAAGACTTATCATTTTTTTTCTTCCGTCTGCTTCCTAATAGTAGGTCAATGTTGGAATGGCAGAATACCCATGAAAAACATCCAAGTACCCAAGAGAATATCCAACACAAGTGTGTTGAATCCCCTTGAAGTCATACCCTTTTTAACCATTGATTCCTTCCTTGGTTTGAAGAATACGAAGCCACCAATTCATTAACAAGTTTATTTAAGAAAAGAGACAATATAGTTCCAAGCCAAGGGATACCATAGAGTTGAATGGATGAATGGATAGTGTGGACTTATTGCCTATTTTATCAAAAGAACCATATCTTATTATCAACATTGAAAATCAAATGCAGAAACCAAAAATTAGCAACCAACATTATTATAATACAATCCACTATCATGAGAACTTATTGTAAGACGAATAAAAATAAATCAAACAAAGAAATACTAAAATTTTGAACAATGGTATAAAAAAAATAAGTAAATTTGAAAAATGTGCAAAACAAAAATGTGTCAAACAAAAATACAAAAGGAACTATGGGCTTTGAATGGTTAGCATTGATGGCTATCTCCCCCATGACTGAGGTGGTAGGAGGCAATC
>MNCI01030039.1:119080-144975 GCA_015680685.1 Gnetum montanum | reverse complement strand
TCAGTTTGGTACTCCAGTCTCACCTATACTTGCTAATGGTTCTTGTCAATATTTTCATAATCTCCCTATTGGTTACTTCGGCTTGACCATTCGCTTAAGGGTTGTATGGTGTAGTTAGTTTGTGTTCAACTCCTAAGCATTGCATCAACTTTTGAAAAGTTGCATCTGTAAAGTGTGTACCATTGTCAAGGATTTCCAACTTCCCCTGGTTGATACTTTCAATGTCAAGACGTGGAAGTTGTTGATGGACTTGCTCTAATGTATCTATGCTATCATTGTAAGTGTAAGTCAAAACTTGAGTTGGTTCCATGCATATAGTTGAATTGCTCTCTTGGTCAGCTATCAGTCACTAGGTGCCTTCCTATCTTGTGGGCTGTTGCATACAAGCATCTTTATATATGAGTCACCTGTGTATACTGATTGCATGCAGAAAATGTTAAACATTGTACAAACCATGACTTTTGCAAGCAATTACACCTTGTGTCACTGTATGTGATGCATGGAACTTTCTTCTTCTCAATCTTTCCAAACGTAGTTTCCTTTGATATTTCCAAGGGAAGATCATAGATTCCTAGGCATGCATCAATTGTGCTTAGCCATGCTCTTTCCATTATGATTGGGAAGTCCCCCTTACCATTGTTCACTTAAATTACTAGGAAATCAGTTGGATATGGCCATCCACAAATAGTGGTAGCAATGTCCTCGACTAGTCCTAATGGGATAGTGATGGATTGGTTGGCCAGCTCTAAATGAATGTTGCTCTTTTTCAGTGGAGGCAAGTTCCAGACTTTATACATTTCTTGAGAGATTAAGTTGACACCAAAACTTGAATCCAAAAGTGAAACACCCCAAATTTCCAGGGCATCCTTGCTTCACCAAGTCTTCCCAATTCAGGCAGTGTCATGTCACTTTGGCAAGAAGTGGATGTTTCGAGTTCAGGTTGTACAGTTTGGCAAATTTTCTAGCTAGGTAATTCAGGTTGTACAGCCCACTTAGAAACGATGTGGAGAGTTGTCAGCAGTGCTAAAAATGCATAAAATATTTTGGTAGGTTTTCTAAGTCAAGGAGTTTGCTACGGTATGCCACGCTATATAGCGTAGCAGGCTTCAGGAGACAGTTGTTCAAAATAGTCAACCGTAAATTGTTGCAAGACAAGGCGCTACGCTACGCTACACACCGTAGCATAGCGTAGCGAGAGCAAGACAGGAAGGCTCGGCTTACTTGGTGATTTCCAATTACTCTAAGTTAGCACTTCTGGCCTTCGAAGACAGTTGCTTCGCTTGACTCCAGGTTCTTCAGCAATGGCTTCTTCACTAGAAAGCAGCAAACTTAAAAAAAAAGTAGGGCATGTCAGTTGCTACGCTATGCTATGCTATTCAAAATAGTCAACTATAAATTGTTGCAAGATAAGGTGCTACGCTACGCTACGCACCGTAGCATAGCGTAGCGAGAGCAAGACAGGAAGGCTCATCTTACTTGGTGATTTCCAATTGCACTAAGTTCGCACCTCTGGCCTTCGAAGACAGTTGCTTCACTTGACTCCAGGTTCTTCAGCAATGGCTCCTTCACCAGAAAGTAGCAAACTTAAAAACAAAGTAGGGCATGTTAGTTGCTACGCTATGCTATGCTACATAGCATAGCATAGCATAGCAACTCTGCAGGAATAAAAAAAGGCATCTCAAAGGGTGGGATCAGCAAGTTCGCAAGTTTAGTAGTGCAAAGGGCAAAGTTTTATAGATTGTCGATGTTTTGCGACTAGGGCCAACTTCTACACTACGTTACATAGTGTAGCATAGCATAGCAAATATGCAATAAACAATCATCATGCTTCAAAGGCTTCCAACACATGCAGCATTTCACAACGCAAGTTTTTGCTTTGAACTGATGGCTACGCTATGATATGGTGCATCGCATAACAAGTTGCTACGCTACGCCCATATGCTATGCTACAAAGCACGACATGACATAACAGGCAGTTACGCCACATCAATTCACTTCACCTAATTGCACCATTGGCACACATCTCCAAGCTCTGACGATGCAATTACAGCATGGTAGGTTCACAATTACAGCATGGCAGGCTTATCCAACGAACATGCATCTCCAACGGTCATGCATGCCCATGTAGCATGGAAAAGTCAGCACAGGCCCAAGACACATGGTTTCCAAATCGCATCTTTCACATGGCCTTGGTTCTATAAATACCACAATGAGCAACACTCAAAAGGGGTTCTTTTGGCAATTTAGTCAGTTGGCAATTTTATCAGCTAGCAAGTTAGCATTGTATTTCTGAGCATTGTAAATATCTTGTTTGACATTGTAAACAGTTAGGACTCTTGTTTGGAATTCTGTTCTGCTATTTCCTACTATTCTCATAGCATTTTGCATTATTGACTGTCGAGTCTGTGTTCAAGCACACAGTTGTCTTGCTCCAAATGTCTTGGTTACTCTTGGGATCTCAGTGCCTCTCAGCGCCATGCAACCAATTGTATCCACCTTGACAAAGTGCAGTCATAGCCTTGAAGTGGTGCATTTTCCTAACTTCATTTTACTTTGTTTTCCTACTTTTCATCGCATTTTACATAATTTTTCACTCTTTCTTTTGCATTAACATTTAAGCATCATCATTCTATGTTACAAGTGTCATTTTTAAAATTATCCATTGGAAAAGGTTATATTGACACTGACTAAGTCCCTGTCTGATCGACTAGACTGTTTAGGGCACCCCGGTACCATTTCATCCAGCACGGCCCTCACACGGATCAAGGGTTAAGCCTGTCATCGACCGACGACCCGTCGGTGTTTTCCAGTTACCAACATTTTTGGTTACTATAGTTTTTTGGTGCTATAAGGAGGGCCTTTTGGTGCCTTTTACGGTAGTCCTATAAGTGTTCTGCACCTTGATATGCATTAGCGTAAGCTTGACACCCATTTGTAGTTGCTTACGCACTTACGTATCGTGTGGTGTAGACTGGTCGCCTCAACGGTTCCTCCGGAACCCTATAGGACATAAAGCCTCTGAATCTTCATTTCACTCACTTATTTTATAGTAGTCTTGCATGCGTTTTGTACCCTATCACACACTAGCGTAAATGTGACATCTTTTATAGTTGTTTACGCATTGTGTGATACAGATCGGTTGCTTCGACGATTCCTCTAGAATTCGACAAGACATAAAGCCTTTTGATTTCTAACACTTTCAGTGTGGAGGTTCCCATAACGGTTCAAGGCATCACTAGGGCCACGTTGATCCCTCAGGATCCAAAACCTAGGTCTTGATGGCTTGACCCAGCAACATGAACACTATAACTTCCTCTTTGCAAAGGTGCAGGTAAATATGCCCTTGGATGTGCACGAATTCGAAGATAAATGTAGCTTCGAGTTTGCTTATTGCGATGGGAAGGAATTTGTTCCTACACCTAGCACTTCCATCCCTTTGACATAGATAAACCAATGGCTTCTAGACCAACTAATCCAGTTGGCTAGACTTAGGGAGCAATAGGACATGGCATCTAACCATGAGGATGCCTTCCAGGATGGACAGGAGGAACTCGATTCCCAATCTGATGAGGGAGGTCAAACCAATCCCATTACCATCCCTCCTACCTAGTCTTTCTGGACCAACCCATTATTTGCCACTGCTCCCTTTGTAATCATGCCTACGCTTCCACAACCTTCCACTACACTTGCAATGGCTAGCCACATCATCTTCCCAGCGTATTAATGCCCTTATTCCCTAGTTTCATTTGCAGCCACTATTGCCCCGCAAAGCACTCATCAGTTCATTCCTGTGGTGCATCACACATCAATCATGGCTACCCTGCCACATGTTCACACCATGCCTACCTCGCAGTCATACGTAACTTTTACCTCCATTCCCGTATTTACACCTGTCCCACCATCAACGGTGGGCCCAGGCCCATCCACATGGTGGACCTCATTCACTACTCCCCCTACCACGCTACCATCGCAGATGTCTCATCACGTTCCCCACCAGGCCTACCAAACCTCACAGATGGTACAAATTGGCGTGAGAATATGATCATTTCCACCTCAAACACAAGACACCCATTCCGTGGCACAACCCACGGTTGCTATCTCAATAGCATTGCCTTTAGGGTGGTGGACAGGGCAAGGAGCACCCTTCACAAGGGCCACCCTAATGGTACCGTCGATGGGTCACACTGCTACCCCCACTGCTCCACAAATGGGAGTTGCCCCGGTAGCTTCCCAACCATCCATATCGTCCTAGGGTATGGACCAAGCATTCCATCTTATCCAGACCCTTACTCAGGAGATAAAACACCTCAACACTGTAGGGTCTGACACGGTAAAAGTCATGGACTTCTACCAGGATGATCCCATCAGCCTAACAATCCCTCCATTGACATTACCCCCAGGGATGTCCCTCCCACACTTCATGAAGTACAACTGGGAGGGGAATCCCAATGCACATCTCGTTACCTTTAGGTCCAAGTATCTTCTGTTGCAACAATGGTCGCATATCATTATTCATGTCTTTTCTATGTCCCTAGCCGGGAAAGCCTTGGATTGGTACCATGCATTGCCATGCTCATATATTTCTACTCTGGAGGAGCGTATGACCTAGTTCGTGATGCGCTTCAAGTATAACTTGAAGCTAGAAATCATGCTAGATTAGTTGATGAGCGTGAAGCAGGACCCTTTGGAACCAGTCCAGAAGTTCATCCAGTGTTGGAGCACAACCCTTAATGAAATCCACGATCCCATCATGGAGGCCATCTTTAAGGGTGTAGTGAATGCTTCATCAAGTCTAAACTGTACTACCTCACTCCTCGCACTCTTAGTAAGGCCTTTGCTCAGACTAAGAGCATACAGGATGTAGCCGAGGCAAGCAAAGACCCAGCCTACATTGCTTACAAGAACACCTTCACAAAGAAGGACAAAGGTAAGGCCCCAACAACCATAGTGGCTACTGTGATGACCGAGGCCAAGCCCAAACCTAATAATAATGGTAACAAGAACAACAAAAAATTAGCTGCACACATAGCTAAGCATGTGCCCAAGCAGGGCAACACACCACAACCTACCATACCTGCACCTGAGACATTTGCGCAACCCAAAATGAACTTTGAGTGTAAAGATCACTCAAAGTATACCCCACTACCTCTCAAGCCTTCAGAACTTCTGAACCAGCTACTGGTAGCATGGCACATCCAACATAAGTAGATGTCAAAAGAAAGAATTAGGAGACATTAGCACTACTATGAGCTCCTTAAGAACCCCTCCTTGGCTTTGCCCAATGAGCCCCCAGTTCTAAAGGGTTTCAGGCTAGATAGGTTTTGTGATTACCACCAACAGTGTGGTCACAATACGGATTATTGTCTAGCATTGTAGGACGACATCCAAAGGTTGATTGATCAGGGGAAATTGGTGCTAGACGAAAGCAACCCACTACGCCCTGAAAATTATTCTCTGCATGTCTACACTAACCCCCTCAACACCAATAATGTTGGTTATGTTATCAACACTATCGACATTGAGAGTAGCCCTAGGCTACCCCAACAGTTATTTTTGGTCCACATGCCTCAGCATAGTGCACCAGCACCACGAACGGTTGACCAGAGCTTGCAATAATTGTTTGTCCAGAGGGTTCCTCCCCAGGCATCCACACTCACATCACCTATTAGTAAAACTATGCCACCCTTCCTGTTAACATCATTAGCTCCATATTTCATGAGGGGGTTGACTCCTTCAACAGTCCTCGTCTCGTGCAAGACAGCTGAACAATCTTCTCGTCCTAAAAAATGAGAAGTGTGTGTCGCAGGCGAGACATTGAAGGGAAGTACCGCCCAAGGAGTCTCCATGTCTACGTCTTCACCCCCTGCATCTCCATCTTCGTCACCAAATATGAACGTTGCAACAACCACATAGTTTGTGCTGCCCTGCTAAAAAGGGTATAAACCCAGATCCAAAACCACCCCTCCTTGGAAAATTTGTCTCCTGGGACGAATAGAAGAGGAGAAAGGTAGTAAACAGGGGGGTGGCTAGGACCTCTTGGACGCTCTCACTTAGGTCAAAGAAGCTCTAAAATAGAAAAACACTACACTGAGCTTATACGACCTAATCATAACATTTGTCCCACACTGTGAGGCTCTGATCCACATGTTGACAGTGATTTCGATCAATGAAGACATGCTAGCAAAAGAGGAGGTGATCCACTCGGTCATGCTTCCCTCCGCACCTACAGAGCTAAATCCATCCCAACTAACTTCAGTGATTGTTCCATTAGGGAAGATCCCAAAAGGGGTCAGGTGACTACAGCATCCCTATTCATCGCAATTTGGGTTGGCCAACACCAGATCTGAAGGGTACACGTTGATGATGGGATTTCCACCAATGTCATCCTCTTCCCTATCATGGATAAGTATGGATTGGTTGACTAGATCAAACCCATGAATATGTCATGCTTGAGGTCATTCAATGGGGCACGAGTCATGGTGAAGGGCATAGTCCACATAGACCTCATAGCAGTGGACCAGTTCCCCATGAACACAACATTCATTGTGGTGGAGGAAATGCCCGGGTTTAACCTGATCTTGGGGAGATCATGGTTAGTGTAGCTCAAGGCTATCTCCTCACCTATACACCAGGAGATCCATCTTCCTTACGTAGGTAGGGAGGTGGTGATCCATGGTGATGAGGTAGAAATGCAAGAAATCCACAATGTAGACATGGAACAGGGCTCATAGGTTGTAACCTTTGAGAATGAAGCACCTATTGCAGCACACATTAACCATCTGGTAGAGGAATTAGCTTAGCAAGCCGGTTCCCAAAACGAGAGTGTGTGGGCTGAGTTGCCCTTCCAAACAAGGGGAAATGATGTAGATGAAGGCCCTGGCAAAATGCCTCGGCCTTATGTCTCACTCAACCCGCGATGGGTCAAGAAGTAGCTACGCATAGCATAGCAACCCCACTGCTTCTTGCCTAGTTGCCAACCCTTGCATAATTTTCACCTTTCTACTTTGCATCTATGACAGTTGCTAGTTTTTCAAATCATTAGCGTATCACCCCTTAACACGTCAAGGGCCCGAAATGGCCTAAAACTAGCAAGGGCTCGAAATGGCCTAAAACTAGCAAGGGCCCGAAATAGCCTAAAACTAGCAAGGGCCAGATATGGCTTAAAACTAGCAATGGCCCGAAATGGCCTAAAACTAGCAGTGGCCCGAAATGGCCTAAAATTATGCACACAAAAAATATGCTACACTATGGCCCAAAATGGCCTAAAACTATCGATGGCCCAAAATGGCCNTCACTCACTTTTGCATCATCCCTTTCTACATTGTCTTCTCTTGCATTGTCCTCTACCAACCCTTCATCCCTTCCCTCTGCAGGCCCTGTGCCTTCATCTAGAGCCTGCATCATAGAAGTAAAGTAGTCAGCTAAGGCAACGCACACAAGCTACAACAGAACATGAGCATTAACATAGTAGGACGCAACTAGCCTGAGAAGGACTAGCATCTGTCTCAAAGGGTATCTGATCTAAACCAAGCCTGAGATAGTGCTAGACTTCCTCTTTAGTGTTATCCACCCAATTTTTGATGCTAGGTTCATCATCTGCAGTAGCCTTCTACTTCTTGGTGGTCGTCCATCTCGGTGGTCCTAGAGAAAAGGAGGCAGTTGTGGTCTCTCCTATGGGAAGGTTCACTTTCCGTTCAGGAGATTCTGTAACTTTCATCTGCCCTTTGAACTTGTCATAGGCCTCAGAAACATCAATGGAATTTATAAATTCTTTAAGGGTAAATTCCTTTACAGTAGCATCCCTGTATAGTTTATGATAGGTGGCATATTCCAGTTTATACATATGTTTGTGGTTCTTCTGGGACTACCCCCATTCGTAAACTCTTGCACTGTAATCCTTCCAATCTTGACACTTCTGGACCAACAAGTCCATTTGCATTTACTACTGTATTATTTTGTGGATGGCTTTGTTGTTTTGATGTACGACTATCCAAAATTTGGCATGAATTATTACAGCCATGCACCAATCCTCATTATTAGTATCATGGACTAGGAGGAACTCATTCCTCGATTTGAGGTCCTCCACCTTGGTGCACAGGTTGATCTTCTCTTTCTTAGCCTTCTGGACCCATTTCCATAGGTCTTCATTGACATGCTAGTACTCCCACAAGGAGTGATCCGAGCGTAAAGCACATTTGCTAGCCTCGTCGTATGCGCAACGAGGTACCTCGGTCACTTCAGGCGAGAATGTAGACACGACACTAACTTTCAAAGGCCGTGAAGGATCCCATTTGAGTCGAGAGGTTTCCATGACATAAAGATCATATCAGTCGCATTAGCATAGCAAGGTTAGTGAATTCAAGAATTCTAGTGTAGCAATATGAGAGCACCTAACACTACGACTTACCTACTTCAGGGTTGACTCATTGAAGGCGGCTAATCATGTCATCGATGATTCCTTACATAAACATAAACTTATCAGGGGTCTCTGCCCATGACTCCACACAAACTAGAGGAGGTCCTGCAACATCAACATTGATGCCTGTCATATAACTAAATATGTCAGCAATGGCCGAGATGAGCTATGACAAGATGACCATATTGTTAAACTTACCAACATCCAATTGCAGTCCCCCTTCCTATTGATGCAAAATGATGGTGGTAGCCTTGGTAGAGGTCCCTGCCAAGTTTGTACGGGCCTCTTGTTCATGTGCTAGTACCTTTCCTTTTGAGAGACCAACATCTTTTTTATTCAAAGGAGACTCCTCTTCATCTCCAAAAATTTTCCCCTCGTTAGTAGGAGGATTCTGCCTAATAACAAGAGCCCCTGCCTTAGCGGTAGGAGCTCTTTTCTTCTTGATCGGGGCCCTTCTCTCTGAGACTGGGGCCTCCAAGTATTTATTTTTCACCCCCATTTTTGGGGCCGACACCTCTTCTTCTCCTTCTTCCTCTTCCTCTTCTTCCTCTGCCAGCCAAAAACATGTTTGTGTTAGCTCAAAACAAGTTAGCTTAAAGCAGGTGCTACGTTGTCTAGTGTAGCACAGTGCAACAAGCGTTAGAAAAGTAGGCAAAGAAACAAGCATGGGCAGAAGTGTTTACCAATGGGGGGTTTCATCATTTGTAGCTTAAGCCGTAGTTTCCTCCCTCTTCTTCTTCAGTGCGGATAGTTTCCTCAGCTAAAGGAGGCCTCTTTCACTGCAACTTACTAGCCACAATCTTAGCTATGAGACATTTCCCCTATGACACACCACCAGCTACAACAGGGGGCATCTCTCATATGCTATCTTGACCATGAAAGTTGCAGGCCACCCGATCCTTAGTCGGCACAGAAAATGACTCCCTAATTTCTTCTAGTGAATCTTGGGCTCGGGTGGTTTGGAGGATTTGGCGGATCCATGGTCTGGAAATCTGGTTGTGATTTCACATGACCCAAGCTCCATTCTCATGAACTACCAAAAACTCTACAAAATGCCCTAGATAGGCTATGTAAAAGGCATAATGTATATTGGAACAAGACTTCGGCTTCTTATGGAGCCCCAAGATTTTAGTCTATAAGCCTTTACACAAAAACCTGGCCCAGTTGTAGCAAGCCCCCTCTTCCATGACCTCACATATTACTCAGGCCTACTCAATCCCAAGGACCTTCCCTTGAGAAAGTAGTTGGGGGAATGCGTGAGCACGGAAGAGAGGATAAACGTCTTTGGCAGGTCCCACCTAGAGCTTCTCCATGGGGAGCCCCTTCTGCTCCTTGGTGATCCCTAAACACTCATGAATGTCCTTCTTCTGAAGGGTCAGCTCCCCCTTGGTCTTTGACCCTATGAGAATCCCATCAGCAGGGACATAAAAAAGGTCTATGAACAATTGTTCATTGATTTCAATGACCACCCGTACGCCTTGTATGTGCTTGTGAAAGCGGCCCGCCCTATCAGAAAAGGAGTCGACCAGGGAAAGCATCTCAGCAGCAGGGACGCTTGGGCTTGGGGCTAGGAATTGATCCATAAGCCCAGCCTTTTGGATGTTCTGGACCAAGGAGTTTGAGGCCACATTGCATATCCAGCACTGGCTTGCATCTACTTCTCCATACTTGAAGTAGATGTTTGCCTCCTGGTCCTCGGTAGTTACTACCATCACCTCCTAGGGCTTTTTCACCCCTATAGTAGTTCAAGAGTGTTTGTACATAAGAATTTCGCATGATAAAACATAGAAAACCCAAAGATTACAAAGACACTTAGGCATGTAGCACTTACTACTTAGCTTACCAGGCTTGTACGATAACAGGAATGGTGGAAGACTAACTAGGACTTGTTCAATGGTGATTGGTTTGAAGGGTGCCCATCCCTCATCCAACCAACTAGACTCCTTGCACCTATCATAGGGAACAGGGTATAGGTCTGGGTAGGTGTGGTACTCACCTCTGCATTAACCAATCACACCTACATGCATATTCTCAGTAGAAGAAAACTCCTGCAGGACCAGCTGTGCTGTGGTCAACGCATCCACATTGTCGTGACGTCCTTCCTTGTTAATATAGAACCTGGCAACAAAATCATACTATTAGCATTCAGCTAGCATAGCAACCATCGCATAATATAGTGGAACAAGGCTACAAAACTCACCTGCCAACACAATAGATGGTCCTTGGTGGGTTTTGGAAGCACATTCCCATATGACGTGCAACAAACAATGTGTTGTAAGAATGGTAGCAGTTGTACTCAGGCATATCCCTGATCTAATCCAAACACCTCAAATATTTGGGGCATTAACTAGATCCTTCTCCCTACCTATTGTTGATTGCCCCATCCATCAAAAACCTCAGGATATCCTGGTTTACCCCAGGAAACAGGGTTTCTGTTATGACGGCTACCTCTTCCTCCTCTAGGTATGACCAAACGATCACACTGAAGTGTTGGAGGAGAAATTGCAAGAACTCTTGTGCTCCTTCCCTGAACTATATCCCCCACTCTCCCACACATGTATGGGGAGGAGGAACATTGATCACTAGTTTGCTCATGCAACACAAAACCCCTATGATTTCTAGGATAATCAGAATTGGCCTCAGCGCTATCCTGCACAACACAACTAGCAAATGTTAGCATCATGCCCAAATGCAACACATACATAGCTTAGCAAGACCTAGCATTTTAGCATATAGCATAACATTTCCCTCTTCCTGCACATAGCATAGTAAGAATGTGAAAGCAATAGCCTAGCTAGAATAGCCTAGCATAGCAACAGAGTGAGTAGCCCTAGCAGAATGATTAGCACTACGCCCCAATGAAACATGTGTCACACTGTTGCGTCATGCATGGCCAAACCCTCTTGATGGTCCTATGCTATGCCATTCAAAATCCAAGTAGCTTAAACCGACCAAAACCCTACGGTAATGGCAACCACAACCATGGTGGTTTAAGCAACCTTGTATGCAATGATAGTGTAGCGTTTGTACATCCTCCGTAGCCGAAACGGCAACAACGATAGTGTAAAGGCCAAGAAAATGACAACGCAATAACAGGAAGCACAAAAAGGCAAAACTAAGTCACAAAAATAGAAGCAGAAAAAAAATGATAAACAGGAGTTTGACGAAATAGAGGAAGCGTAGTAGCCTACCAGGTCAACGACGTCTCCTCCAGCACCATGACGCGCAATTGTGTCATGTGCCTGAAGTGACCTGGTAGGCTGGAAAGACCTTAAACTAGCAATCGTAGCGTAGTTGCAACTTTGGCAGTCTGGAAAGACCTTAACTAGCAATCGTAGCATGGTTGTGCTTTGGTGGTCTGGAAAGACCTTAAACTAGCAATCGTAGCGTAGTTGCCACTTGAGCGGTCTAAAAAGATCTTAAACTAGCAGTTTCGATCTATTACACATTCGCAGTCTACAATGATGTTAAACTAGTAGTTTTACATCTTCGAAGTCTACAATGATGTTAAACTAGCAGTTTTACATCTTCGCATTGGTAGTTTGACACTTCTAGTAGTTTTACATTTTCACATCGACAATTTTTCACTTTTTAGCAGTTTACGATTTTGCATTGGCAGTTTTACATCTCTTTTAGTAGTCTCACATTTTTACGCTGGCAATTTGCATTTCTTAGTAGTCTCTCATTATTTTATGCCCTAGCGGTCACCAGGACCTTAAACTGGAAAATTGCAATCTTTATATCATACTTCACTAGTTACATCTCATTGTTTTCTTGCAAATTTTCACTATACATGATTACTGCCAATAGGTGCCTCTTAACCAGGCTTTCATCTCCTTTTGGTAGGTTGAGCAAAAAATGGAAATCCATCACGATATCTACATGCCTCTATCCGTAGTAGGTCCACATGGCAAGCTTGTAAGACCATTGAACCTAGACCTAATCGACTGGGAGTCAACCATGGCCAACATCATAGCATCCTTAGAAACATCCCCAGACTAGCCTGAACATCTGGTCCAAGCCCTAGATCTAGAGGCTAGGGATATAACTGAGGACCCTCTCATCAAGATGCCTGTGACCATGTCCAAGGGGGAAGTAAAAATGTTAAAGCTTAGTTCCCTCTTAGATGTGCAGACACATGAAGGTGTGGTTAAAATCCTGCAAGACAACATTAAGATCTTTGCATGGTCATACAGTGACATGTCCAGTTTAGATCTGAGGCTGATACAGCACAACAATGTCCTAGACCTAAGCATGAAGACAGTCAAGCAGAAAGCTCGTAAGGTTAAACCAGAAATTGAACTAGCTGTAAGGGATGAAATCACCAAGCTATACCAAGCTGGTTTGATTCGTGTAGTTGAGTATTCGGAATGGGTGTCCAACATCGTTGTGGTTTCTAAGAAAATGCGAGGAATACGAATCTGTATAGACTTCTGGGATCTGAATAAAGTAATGATCAAAGACTATTTTCCACTTCCAAGCATCGATCAACTCATCGACACTACGGATGGTCATGCTTTGTTATCCTTCATGGATGGTTTCTCCTACTACAGCCAAATTCACATTAACCCAGAGCATTAGCTAACAACAACCTTCATGACCCCATGGGCTACCTTTTCTTATGCCATGATGTCATTTGGGCTCAAGAATGTTGGAGAAACCTATCAGTGAGCCATGATCTACATCTTCAGTGACTACATCCTAGAAATGCTAAATGACTACGTGAATGATATAGCGGTCAAGTCCAAGGAGGCTGATAATCACCCACATGATCTAGGGGTAGTCCTCAAATGTTGTCAAATGCATGATTTGTGACTTAATCCTAAGAAGTGTATCTTTGGGGAGAAAACTAAATGCATGTTAGGGTTTGTAGTATCGAAGGCTAGAATACGGGTCAACCTTGACAAAGTTAAGGCCATCATCAACCTAGCACCTCCTACAAATCTTAAAGAATTGCATGGTTTGCAAGGTAGGGTACAATTCATCTGAAGGTTTATAGCAAGGTTAATAAGTTACACCCTATGCAACATCTGCTAAAGAAAGGGGTTAACTTCGAGTGGAGAACTTAATGTCAACAAGCCTTCGATGACTTGAAGAAAGAGCTCTTGCACCTCCCAATTGTGCATCCATCTCAGAGGGATAAGCCCTTCTTCATCTACCTTTCCACCTTTGACACATCTATCATAGCACTATTATGTTAGAAATGAGACAACGAATCTAAGATACCAGTGTATTATTTGCGTCATGCATTAATAGCGCATGAGGAGAAATACAACGAGGTGGAGAGGAATTGCCTTACCTTAGTATTTGCATTAAAAAAATGGAGGCATTATCTGCTTCGCATTACAATTAACATCATTTGCAAAAACAACATACTCCGGGCTATCACTAACAATCTGTATGAAAGTATCAGGATAGCCCGATGGCAAGTAATAACCGCGGAGTTTGACTTACACTATGTAAGCCGATCATCGACAAAGGGTCAAGCTATAGCGATCCAACTTACAGCCTCACCCATCGATGACCATGCAACCATAGATCCTGAATTCCTAGATAAGCACGTTGGCACTATCAATGCCATCCCATTGCACCTAGAGGCTACTTTACATTTCAATGGTGCCTCAACCATGTGAGGGACTAGTGCAGCTATCGTCATTATGTTCCCCTCTGGGGAAATGCACCCGTTTGCTTATCTCTTTGTGTTCCCCTACACTAACAATGTGGAAAAGTACGAGGGGCTACCCAGAGGCCTCTTAGCTACCCAAACACTGCACATACAACACCTAGTGATTCACGGTGATTCACAACTAGTTGTGAGTCAAATCACCAAGATCTATGCCTGCAAAGCTACGCATCTGCAACCCTATTACGATATAGCAAAAAGCATGCTCAAACAGTTCATAACTATGGATGTGCAACACATGCCATGCAACAAGAACACCATAGTAGATGCCTTAGCCACCTTACCACTAAATATTTCACCACACTTGTTTGCAAGTCTGCCTACTTCAATCATCAAATGTACTAAGCCTATCACCTAGGTGGGACATGTGGCCTCTATCAATGCTACGGATACTCAGGAGTGGTACGCCAACAGTAAAGCCTATCTACAACACGGAAAACCCCCAAGCAAACTGACATCTACCTAGAGAGATGCGATCCGTAATCATGCTCGACAATATACACTCATGGGAAATGATGTCCTATGCAAATGTTCCTATGACGGGATATTTCTGGCATGCATGGGTGAGGATCAAGCATGGAAGGTGATTAATGAAGTACATGAGGGACTATGTGGTAGACACATAGCACCTAGAGCTATGGTTGAAAAAATTAGGTGCCTAGGGTACTACTGGCCCCATATGGAGCATGACTACATGTCAAAAGTTAGAACATGTGACATGTGCCAGAGATACGGAAATCTCATACACGTCTCACCTACGGAGCTACATCCAACGCAGATCACGTGGCCTTTTCAGTGATGGGGACTAGACCTCATAGGACCTATCACGTCCAAGTCCTCCACAGGGCATAGCTTCATCATCACCGACACTGAGTACTTTACTAAGTGGGTGGAAGCTATCCCCCTAAGGAAGATGACATCTCAACAGGTTTGCCATTTCATACTGGATAACATTGTGACAAGGTTTGGGCTTCCAATGACTATTGTAACTGACAATGGACCACAGTGCAGTAGTACGGAAACCCGAACCTTCTGTAGTAATTTAGGCATCAGAAAATCATTCTCCTCCCTGTATTACCCACAGAAAAATGGGCAGGCAGAAGCTACAAATAAGTCCATCATCAACTTGCTGAAGAGGATGCTTAGCAATAGAAAGAGGCAGTGGCATGAGAAAATCCTCTATGTTCTATGGGCCTACAAGACGAAATGTAGGACCGTGATGAGTAAGACTACTTACAGTCTTGTTTATGGATCTAAATTTGTCTTGCCTCTTGAGTTGTAGGTACCATCACTCTAAATGATCCTATCAGATGTTGTGAGCGAAGCCCAGAACGAGTCAAGAATTATTGACCTCAACTCAATAGAGGAGGAGCACACACAAACGCTGAGTCGCATAGAGTGCTACTAGAGCAAGAAACAACAAAATCACCATGCAAACCCACATCAACAGCCAATATAGAAGGGAGAGATCATCCTCAAGGAAGTTCGTGAGCATGTGAGAAAATTCTTAGCCAACTGGAAAGGCCCACACATGGTCACTAAAGCCTTTGCGAATGGAGCCTTCAAGCTGGCAGACATGGATGGAAATGAGTGCAAAAACCCAATGAATCACTTGTACCTCAAGCCATACTACATCTAAGTGCATGGAGTAGACAAGAAACCGTTCGCTACGACGTAAAACTAGCAAAGGTGAGCAAACATCCACTATGATGTAAAACTAGCACAACTAGTCTGCTATGACTATAAACTGGCATAGCACATTTGCTATGATGCTAAACTAGCACATACGGTCTGCTGGGACCTTAAACCAGCATAGCGATCTACCAGGACCTTAAACTAGGTTCGCAGCACGTCCCCAGCATGCATCTGCATCAAGTACACATCAAGTGAGCATGCACAGTGCTGACATGGGATGGAACATTGTAGTTCTAGAACGTAGTTCATGATGCATTGAGAACACTATCTAGAACATATGTAGCACTACCACCCTTGGCACCTTGCTGATCCCCCGAAGATGTCGTATAACATCTCACTAACCCCCCGCACCTACCTTCACCACGACCCATCACCCTAACGATAGTTCCCCCGTTAGTGCATGTTGTTGGAGTTCTAGTAGTATTGTGGCCTAGCCACAATATTGTCACCCTCCAACTCCATGCCAACGTCTGGGCTCAAGCGACGTTTAGCTATGTGGTAGCTGATCCCATAGTTGAACTGAGAATGCATGCCTTTGGTAGGGATTCTAGAGCATCTGCACTCACAGCAACTCCCCACTCCTTCGACGCTAGCTCCAACATGCTGATGCTGCCAAGGCCATTACTAGCCTTTCTACTTTGGACACTGTACTGACCTAAATCATCGGTGTAAGGATGAAAGGGAAAACAAATATCGAAAGATTGTTGGGTAGGCACAGCTGACCCTGCCTTCACCCGAGGGAAAGTTGGAAAAGAGAACGAAGGTAGAGTGCCTTGGATGGTTTACATGCAAATCAACCAAGGACTTCCCTGAGTGTAAGCTACAGCTAGCACTGGGGTTAGTGTAAACGGTGTAAACGAAATGTAAACGGAATGCAAACAACAACACAAAATGTAAACAGAGCGTAGCGCATAAACAGAGACTGAATTGTAAATGAAGCGTAAACAAAGCTATATTGTAAAATAAGCGTAAATAGAGTAAACAATATAAATGGAAGGCAATAATGAAACTGTATTGTACTATTTAACAAGAGTGTACCCTTGTCAAAGTGTAGTTGCATGTGTGATAGCAAGTCAAGCGCTAAGCCCCGGAGTGATGTGGTGATGTGTTTGCGGGTGCTTGGATGCTAGGAGTCTCGTGTGCTTGAGTGTCCAAGGTTCAAAGTTGCTCTTTCTTCAAAATTTCCCCACCTCGTTTAAGTGAATTGACAGGGTATTTATAGTGCTGAGCCAGGCTCGAGTGTGGGATTCTAGAATGGAATCAACTGTTGGGATTTAATAGGAAAACGGATCAAGTGACATGTGTCTGATGGATAGCCATGTACAAGTTGGTCATGTGTGGGCAAACTACATTTTTGACCAAGTGCATTGCATCTTACAACTTGTGGGTTACTCAAGCCCATGGGAGTACATACAATTTGGACCGTGAGGGCCTGACAAGCCCACAAGTGAAGATTTACAAAGAAAATCCAGAGGGATCAACTCCAGCTCACTTGAAACTTCTTGGTCTGTGAATCAACTGCTACAGGATGTCTATTTGAGTATTTTTGTGGCCTTTTGAGGCATCTCTACTTCACCAGGGCTCCCATCATGAGTTGATTTGGTCCTGGCATGTCCTTAGCATGCATTTGGAGTGCTTTCTTTTGATCATGAATAGTGTTTACGCTGATGAATAGTGTTCATGCTGATGAATAGTATTAACGTTGATGAATAGTGGTCATGCTGTGAATAGTGGTCATGCTGCACTCACACTGGGTAGTCACGTTGGGCATGTCCTCAGTGTGACCTCAGCGTGAGTGAGGTGAAATGCAATTTTTGACACCAAATTTGGAATTTTTTGAAGCCTGTTTCTGGGTACAACTGCTGCATGACTATGTGTGATCTGAAATCTAGGAATTTGAGCCTAGATGTGACTTGTTTTGGACTACTTTGGGTAGGTCACGCTGGGCTCACACTGCAGCGTGACCATAGCGTGACCTATAGCGTGACCTGCAGAAACCTAACACTGAATGCTGAACACTAGAATCTTGACACTGGACCATTGACCTCCCCTTTTAACTTGATTTTGATGCTACTTGGAGTTGTTCATGCTGAGGGTGAGCAAACTACCTTGGGTAAGCTAGGTGTGAGCTCAATGCCTTAGCCAAATTTTGCCTCTCAGAACTTCGAAAGGGCTTGAGTCATTTTCATTTCAAAGTGTTAGGTCGAAATTAGTGGTGTTTCATTGGCCCCTCTTTGTTGACATTTGGAGGAATCCACTTGAGAGGAATTGACAAAGAAGTGCAAAACACCATGAACAATCAAGTACCAAGCATTATCCATGGTCCCCTTGGCTAGATGTCATTGCACCGTGTTCAAAAGTACATGGGATCGGGGAAATGCAGTTTGAGATGCAAGGGAAGGGGATTGGTTGTAACCAGGGGATGCCAAGAGTTGGTCAAGGGTGATAATTGTTGTTGGAATTGTGGGAGAGAATGCTCTCGCATGAACAAGTTATGTCATTGGTCCTTGTCAATAGCCAGGTTTTCAGCAGACTCGGAATCAAGACATAGGAGGTGCATTCTTTGGAGAAACATGACTCTTTTAGAGTATTTGTGGGGTCCATTGTAAACAACCAAAGCCATGCAATGATGTACAACATGGTCTCTTTGAGATATGAGTGTAACTATTTTCCAAGACAATTGCCTTCTTGCTTGAGGCTTGTATGAGAATGGCCAATAGTCTTTTGTTTATGATGTCAATGGGGTCATGAAGACCTTTTCTGTGTATTTTTCTCTTTGAACTTTTTGTTCTTTTTTCTATTTGTTTTTTTTCTTTTCCTTTGTTTTTGTTTTCTTTTGTCTTTTCCTTTTCTTTTATTGTCTTTTCTTGATCTTTCTAAAAGAGCTTTCTTTTTGTGCCATGCTCATGTTTGAGTGTTTGCATTTTGCATCATGTACCATGTAGTATGTTTTGCATCGCAACTTCTTGGGGAGTCACAGTATGCAACAGTGTATCGAGAGTTTTGAGGTGAGTGGAATGTATCTAGGGGTGTAATTAAATAGGATAATTGGGACATGATGGGGAAATAGGGGATGTATCAGGAGTTGAGAATGTACTTATGAACAGATTCATTAACTCAGTTACGTGCATTAGGAAGAATGTGATACCTTGTCATCATGATGAAGTGCATCTATGCATGAACGTCTCAAGAATGTCATCCTATAAACAAAACTCTAAGAAAATAAGAAAACCACAAATGAAGCACTTAGCTAAGCACTTTAAACAAGGAGATGGAGTCACCATGTGCAATTTTCAAAGCAAATAGAATTATGAACAACATCAGCTTCATTAGTGTCCAAGAGACAAATCATGCAACAAGTCTTTGAGGAACATGTACAGCCAATTGCAGCAACACATCTTTTCAAGTTTTTGCCTGGTCGTTGATGATGTTGCCAGTTTATAGTCTTAGCAGACTGTTATGAGTTAGTTTTATGTCATAACCCTTTGAACGGTGCCATTTTAGCATCGTAGCAGATGGTGCATTGCTAGTTTATAGTCATAGCAGACTGTGAAGAGGCAAGCTAGTTTATAGTTTTCGTGAACTGTAGGTGCTAGTTTCACGTCATGGTAGATGGGTGTGGCAGTTTAGCATCATACTGGATAGAGCTCTATGGTATCAGTTTTAAGTCATGATGCCAGGACTATTCTATGGTATCTATTTTAAGTTATGATGCCAAGACTATTCTGTGGTATCAGTTTTAAGTCATGATGCTAGGACTTTTATGTGCCAGTTTATAGTCATAGCGGATTGTGAAGAGGCAAGTTAGTTTATAGTCTTTGTGGACTCTAGGTGCTAGTTTCATGTCATGGTGGAAAGAGCTCTGTGGTATCAGTTTTAAGTCATGATGTCAGGACTATTTTGTGGTATCAGTTTTAAGTCATGATGCCAGGACTTTTCTGTGCTAGTTTATAGTCATAGCGGACTATCTATGCTTACCTTGCTTATGTAAGGTGTGATGCTGCATGCATGGTCATGTTGTGTGCCTGCAAGATCCTACAAAAATCAACTAGAA
Organism: Gnetum montanum; assembly: GCA_015680685.1. NCBI lineage: Eukaryota > Viridiplantae > Streptophyta > Gnetopsida > Gnetales > Gnetaceae > Gnetum > Gnetum montanum. The sequence continues at coordinate 125,127 of MNCI01030039.1, read as the reverse complement.
AGAAAAAAATATCAAGCAACATCTATCATAAACAGAGTTAAAATTTATGAATGAAAGGAAAGCAATGCAAAAAGTAATAGTTTTAGGCCGTTCCAGGCCGTAAGCTAGTTTAAGGCCTTTTCGGGCCCTTGTTAGTTTAACGTCATTTTAGATGTGGGATAGTTTAACGTCATTTCAAACAAAGGTTTTGAATGGCTATTGGGTGGATGGGGCATTGTCGCCATGTATGATGGTCTCCCTTCCTTTGTGGAGGAGGTGGGATTCTTGGTGGATGGGAGATGACACTGTGCATGACCTAGCTAGCCAGGGGCATCCTAGGATCATGTTGTAGTTTTGCATCTTGTTGATGACTATAAAGTTTGCAAACGTGGGGTGCTGGTCTCCTATCATGAAGGCAATGTGGACTGTGCCTCTAATAGCTACGCGTGCTTCATCGAAGGAGTTTAGAGACTCGATTTTGGTCGGTTGAATGTTGTGCATTAGGCCTAGTCGTTATGTGTACTCTGTGTACTGTGTATTTTCTAATGCTTACACTAATTTTCAATGATGCATGTGTGACCTCCCCTTGATTGGGGTCAATCTTGACATCATTGTTGTAGAAGGTTAGAGTCGTTGTATTTGTATCTTGTGGTATGGGGGATGTAATGGATTTGTGAATGGCATCTTCAATTGGAGAAATGTTTTCTATAGTAGGGATGGAGGTGAGCACATGTGCTAGTGCTTGGCAATGCTTTGATGATGTTAAGATGAGGTTGAGCAAGGTAGGCGTTACATTCTTATGTTTTAATTCATTGTGTGTATGAAATAGTACGTCTGTGAGGTTGTCGTTTATGTTTGTCATGGTGGGAGCCTCCTCTATTGTGTGAGCCGTAATGTAGAGCTATTGTGGAGGGGCAATGCATAAGGGTTGTTGTTTAGTGACCCTAGGGGTAGAGCTAGGGCTAGTTTGTGGTTTAGGCATTGGTGACTGGGTTGCCACTACTTGTATGTGGCCAAGTTGCTGGAACTTGGACTTGATGTGGATGTTGCTGGAGCAACTTATGTATTTAATGTTGCGATGGATGGTGGTTGGCAATTTAACGTTGTACTGGACAGGTTGTTAGATGTTGCCCTTATGATGAAGGGTCTCTTGTTTTGGGAAGTTGTTGAAGATATAGGACTACTAGGTTGTACTACGTTGAGCAATCCTTTCTTTTCCATTCTTTGTAAATCATTTTGCAAAGTTTGACACGTGTCTATGTCATGTCTAGGAATTTGGTGGTAGTGGCAGTATGCACTTATGTCAAAATTTTGTGGGACACATGCGTTGTATGTTGTAGTGGGATGACTTGCCAATTCATAGTGTTTCTGGTTGTGTATGTAGGCATCATCTGACATGCATTTGCATTGGACCAAACCAACGTTGAGGAGCTGTTCTAGCAATTAGGAAGGTTTTCCTGGCAAGGGTATGTGTTTGCCTTGGGTGCACTCATGTCTAGGAGCAGCTTGTGTGGTGGCACCAAAGCTAGAGCTGGCTGCTCGGGGTGTTGAGGCCATGGGCCTGTTGGTTGCATGTGTTGGCATGGTGATTGTTACAATTGTTACATTTGATGTTGCTTGTGTATCCTGCGCTATTTTTGTTGTTTGTGTTGGTTGCAGTTGTTACATTTGTTGTTGTGCATGTTTTTATTTGTGTTGTTGTGCATGTTGTTGTTTGTGTTGTTGTACATGTTGTTGTTTTTTCTGTTGGCTCCTGTAGGCCAAGTAGGATGGATCATTGCTTGCTCTTACTGCCTCTTCGATGCCCTTTTCTTGGTCAAAGGCCTGGGTAAGAGACTTTGGGGCCTGGTAGAGTAGTTTGGACTCGATGAAGTCATTGACTGCACCCTTGAAGATTGCCAAGAGATGTGTCTCCATGATCGGCTCATGCATTTCATTGGCTATGGCACTCCATCACTGGAGGAAGGGTAGTATGGCCTCCAAGGCTCTTTGTCTGACATGGAGGAGCTTGTCAATTGCACTTCAGGTCTGATGTTGTATTTGAAGCATGTCACAAACTGTTGTATGAAGTCCTCGAGGGATGCAATGGAAGCTTGGGGTAGGGCACGGTACCAGTCTAAAGCTTTGCCAATGATCAACAAGGGAAAGAGGCATAGAATGGCATGTGTCTAGGAGTGTAACAAGATGGGTTCTGCACGAAATGTGATGATATGTGCATTGGGGTCACTATGACCATTGTATTTTGTCAGATGTGGCAATGAACCACCCATGGGTAGTATAAGGGGTGGGACCGTAGGACAGATTGGATCATCACAGTAAAATTCCACCACCTTGGGTGTGTCTAAGGAGGTAGCCTTAAGCTAGTTGATTTCCTCCATCAAAGTCTAGATGAGTTGGGACACTTGTTCCCAACTCATAGATTCACCAACCAGCTATGTAGACTAGACTCGCGTAGGTTGTGCGGTGAAGGGTTGGATCATCAGTCGTGGGCTTTGCGAGTTTAATGTCATGGAAGATGGTTGTTGGTAGTTTAACGTCATACTGGATGTGTGTTGGTATTTTAAGGTTGTACTGGGCCATGGATAGTTTAACGTCATCCTAGACAGATGATGAGCAGGTGCCTGAGGCACTGGTGAAACAGGCATGACACATGTGGTGCCTGTGTAAATGTTTGGTTGAGTTTGTGGAGGTTGGGGCATGGCCCCAATGTAGGCATAAGGTACTTGTGTTGCTTGGGGCCCAGTCCCATTGTACGTACAAGGTGTTTAGATTGTTTAGGGCTGCACCCTAGTGTGTGTAGGCTATGAAGTGAATGCCTTGGGCATCTGCTCCAAGTGCTGTGATTGTTGTGAGGATGAAAGGCCCCAAGGGCTGTCGAGTTCGAGTAGAGCTGTGAACTTGTACTCATACTCAGATGGTGATCTTAGGTAAGAGGAAGTGATCTTGGAATTTTTATGTTGTGTGTATTGTATGTATTGGACAAGGTGATCCATGTTGGTGGTAGTCAGTACTTAGACTGGCTTGAAGTTAGGTGTGAATTACGGTGCATTTAGCTTTGAAACGGATGTGTTTTGTGTGTTTTTGCTAAAAAAACACTGTAGCAGCATTGTAGCAGTACTATAGCAGTATTGTAACGGTGTGCAGTGTGAGCACTGTAGCAACATGACTACTATAGAAGTATGCACCATAAGTACTGTAGTAGCGTGACTACTATAGCAGCATGAGTTTTAGCACTTGGTTTGCGTAGCGTTTGAATAGGTAGCGTGGTCAGGATTTTGATTAAATGGTAAACATGTTCAGCCCTCCTTCTAGCACCATTTTACTATATTGACCTAAATCATTGATGTAAGGTTGGAAGAGAAAACAGACATCGAAAGATCATTGGGCAGGCACAGCTGACCCTGCCTTCGCCTGAGGGCAAGCTGGAAAAGAGAACGAAGGTAGAGTGCCTTGGATGGTTTACCTGCAAATCAACCAAGGAATTTCCCGAGTGTAAGCTATGGCTAGCACTGGGGTTATTGTAAATGGTGTAAATGGAATGCAAACAGTGACACGAAAAGTAAACAGAGTGTAGAGCGTAAACAGAGACTGAATTGTAAATGAAGCGTAAACAGAGCTATATTGTAAACAAAGCATAAATAGAGTAAACAATATAAATGGAAGGCAATAATGAAACTGTATTATACTATTTAACAAGAGTGTGCACCGGTCAAAGCGTAGTTGCATGTGTGATAGCAAGTCAAGCGCTAAGCCCCAAAGTGATGTGGTGATGTGTTTGCGGGTGCTTGGATGCTAGGAGTCTCATGTGCCTGAGCGTCCAAGGTATAAAGTTTCTCTTTCTTCAAAATTTCCCCACCTCATTTAAGTGAATTGACAGGGTATTTATAGTGCTGGGCCAAGCTTGAGTGCGAGATTCTAGAATGGAATCAACGGTTGGGATTTAATAGGAAAATGGATCAAGTGACACGTGTCCGATGGACAGCCATGTACGAGTTGGTTGTGTGTGGGCAAGCTACATTTTTGACCAAGTGCATTGCATCTTACAACTTGTGGGTTACTCAAGCCCATGGGAGTACATACAATTTGGACTGTGAGGGCCTGACAATCCCACAAGTGAAGATTTACAAAGAAAATCCAGAGGGATCGACTCCAGCTCGCTTGAAACTTCTTGGTCACTGAATCGACTACTATAGGATGTTAATTTTAGTAGTTTTGTGGCTGTTTGAGGTGTCTCTACTTCACTAGGGCTCCTAGCATGAGTTGATTTGGTCCTGGCATGTTCTTAGCATGTGTTTGGAGTGTTTATGCTGATGAATAGTGTTCACACTGATGAATAGTGATCACGTTATGAATAGTGGTCACGCTGCACTCATGTTGGGCATGTCCTTGTCATGACCTCAGCGTGAGTGAGCTAAAATGCAATTTTGACACCAAATTTTGAATTTTTTGAAGCTTGTTTTTGGGTACAACTACTGCTTAACTATGTGTGATCTGAAATCTGGGAATTTGAGCCTGGATGTAACTTGTTCTGGACTACTTTGGGTAGGTCACGCTGCAGTGTGACCACAATGTGACCTTCAAAAAGCTAATGCTGAACACTGAATGCTAGAATCTTGACGCTAGATGATTAACCTCCACTTTTGACTTGATTTTGATGCTACTTGGAGTTGTTGATGCTAAGGGTGAGCAAACTTCCTTGGGCAAGCTGGGTGTGAGCTCATTGCCTTAGCCAAATTTTACCTCTCAGAACTTTGAAAGGGCTTGAGTCATTTTCATTTCAAAGTGTTAGGCCAAAATTAGTGTTGTTTCAGATACCATGGATCAGCAAAGGTGTCCAAAAGCTTCAACAATGTTTGTAGTAAGAAAGATCTTTTCCCTTGTTTTGCATCATGGTTGTTTCTTCTGGTTTGCTCTCTATCACGTTTGCAAAGGCATCGGCCGAAGGTGCGTCTCTCCACGGTAGCAAATGCTACACCGTTACAAAGCGATTATCTTGACTAGCTTGGCTACTTCAAAGTGCACATCCTACCTTGTAAGCTTCTTCCCTTTACCCTACTTCTTACATATGCAATTCCTACTCACTCCCCTCTTTTACAAGCTTTTTCCAACGCCTGTTAAGCCCTCCTGTTTGCTCAACCACAAAGTCCATGATGTGTGCAACACAGCTCGCCACATGGGAAGCATCTGTAGGTAGGTTAAAGCCCCCACACAGATGTAACACAACTCATCTAGGGAAAGAAACACTTGTCCTACAACAAGGTTCTTCGCAAATGTAAACGGTGAAATAGCAAGTGGTAAAAGTATAAGAGAGAAAACACTCACGTGTCTAAAAAAAATGGCACATAAGCCGTTTCGCAATCACCCTCCTCAAGAATTCCAATGAGAGGTTGAAGGTTAGTAGAAAGGAAGATGAAAACGTGAACAACTCCCTCATGAGCACTCCGACGAGGGATTCTACTAAGCCTCATCTTTATCCTTTTCCTGAACCTCCTTCCTTCCTGCCTTGCCCTTTCCCCCCACAAAAACCAATGCAACACTCTCAAGCATAGCTAAGTGACATCTTGACAATCACCGAATAGTAATGTTAGCATTTTGTCTTCCATGGTGTTTCATATTCTTTGTCAATGTCTCTCAGGCTCGTCCTCCAAACTTTGACAAAGAAGGGCCAATGAAACACCCCAAATTTTCAGGGCATCCTTGCTTCACCAGGTCTTCGCAATTCAGGTAGTGTCATGTCACTTCGGCAAGAAGTGGATGTTTCGAGTTTAGGCTGTACAGTTTGGAAAATTTTCTAGCTGGGTAATTCATCCAGTTGACAGCCCACTCAGAAATGATGTAGGGAGTTGTTGACAGTGCTCAAAATGCAAAAAATAGTTTGGCAGGTTTTCTAAGTTAAGGAGTTTGCTACGCTATGCCACGCTATATAGCGTAGCAGGCTTTGGAAGACAGTTGTTCAAAACAATTAATCGTAAATTGCTACAAGACAAGGTGCTATGCTATAGTATGCACTGTAGCACAACATAGTGAGAGCAAGACAGGAAGGCTTGGCTTACTTGATGATTTCCAAT
>MNCI01030039.1:90443-119061 GCA_015680685.1 Gnetum montanum | reverse complement strand
AGTTGCTTCACTCGACTCCAAGTTCTTCAGCAATGGCTCCTTTACCAGAAAGTAGAAAACTTTTAAAAAAAAGTAGGCCATGTCAGTTGCTACACTATGTAGCGTAGCATAGTGTAGAAACTCTATGGAAATAACGAAAGGCATCTCAAAGGGCAGGATCAGCAAGTTCGCAAGTTTAGCAGTGCAAAGGGCAAAGTTTTGCAGATTCTCAATGTTTTGCGACTAGGGCCAACTGCTACGCTATGCTACGTAGAGTAGCATAGCGTAGAAAATATGCAATAAACAATTAGCACACTTCAAAGGCTTCCAACACATGCAGCATTTTGCAATGCAAGTTTTTGCTTCGAACTGATGGTTACACTATGCTACACTGCATAGCGTAGCATGGTGTAACAAGTTGCTACACTATGCCCACATGCTATGCTACAAATCATGGCACAACATAGCAGGAAATTACACCACATCAATGCACTTCACCTAATTTCACCGTTGGCACACATATCCAAGCTTTGATGACGCAATTATGGCATGGCAGGTTTGCAATTACAGCATGATAGGCTTGTCCAATGGACATGCATGTCCAACGGTCATGCATGTCCATGTATCATGGACAAGTCAACATAGGCCCAAGACACATGGCATCCAAACTGCATCTTTCACGTGCCCTTGGTCCTATAAATACCCCAATGAACAATGCTCAAAAGGGGTTCTTTTGGAAATTCAGTCAGTTGGCAATTTTATCAGCTAGAAAGTTAGCATTGTATTTCTAAGCATTATAAACATCTTATTTGATACCATAAATAGTTAGCACTCTCGTTTGACATTCTATTCTACTATTTTTTGCTATTCTCATAGCATTTTGCATTGTTAACTCCCAAGTCCATGTTCAAGCACACAACTATCTTACTCCAAATGTCTTGGTTACTCTTGGGATCTCTGTGCCTCTCAGTACCATGCAACCGATTGTATCCACCTTGAAAGAGTGAAGTCACAACCTTGAAGTGGTGTATTTTTCTAACTGCATTTTACTTTTCTTTTCTACTTATCGTCGCATTTTACATAATTTTTCGCTCTTTCTTTTGCATTAACATTTAAGCGTTATCATTCTATGTTACAAGTGTTGTTTTTCAAATTATCCATTACAAAAGGTTATATTGACACCGACTAAGTCCCTGTCTGATCAACTAGACCATTCAGGGTGCCCTGGTTCCATTTCATCCACCACGACCTTCACACGAATCTAGGGTTAAGACTGTCATCGACCAACAACCCATCGACATTTTCCAGCCATCAATATTTTCGGTTGCTATAAAAAGAGCTTTTCACAACTCATTCCAAACATTTTGTAGATATATAAGAGGACTCCCAGGATCATATAATTTCCTAGGAAGATGGCCAGCTTTTATCCAATTGGTGATGACATGAGTTAACATGACTGTATGCATTGGACGCAGTGTTTGGTTTGAAGGGAGTTCTGAAGTTTTGATTGGTAATGAGGCATCTAAGGGGTTAGCCACTTGTGGTTGCAAGGACTTAGTTAGATTGTTGATTCTAAATAAAGGTCTTTTCTTCATGCGATTGTCAGAACCAACAATATATTGAGAGTTAACAGCCCTCATAGCATTACGTTGTTGTGGCTGGGTAGGGAGCTCACCCTGCATAGCTAGAGCAAGTGGTAATGGAGATATGGGTGGAAGAGATGCAGCTGGATTGGAAGGATGGTATGTTTGTGGAACATAATTCTTAGGAGAAGGAGTCCTATAATACTCACAGGCTTGGTAGTGAGGTTGAGAAGTGATGTGACTAGTAGAGTCAGGTGGAGAGATTGGCTATTGCATGTAATATCCATATAGGTTAGGTTGACGGTAAGGATACTGTTGTGGTGGTGGTGGCATTCCCCATGATTGTGGATGTTGCCAAGATGATTTTACTTAGTTGGTTGTCATGGAGTTCCACTTGGATAATACATTAAGGGTTGGTGAAACTCACCTGGGTTACCCTAAGGATAAGGTAACCTTCAAGGTGTTTTCCTTCTGTTTAATTGTGGGTTGAGTGCATACATCCTAGACTCTTGTAGATGTGAGGTTACAGGGAAACATCCCTTAGGATGGTCATATTAGCATATCTTGCATCCACTATCACTGTCTGTATCTGAATCCACAACCTCTTCGATGATGGAAACTTTGCCCTTACCTTTGTTACATTCATATTCAGTTTCTCTCTTTTTTCTCTTTTTGCGATCACTACCTTGCTCTCTAGACTCCTCTACTATTTTGAGAACGGTTTGAAATCTATTATCTAGGGAGTCCCACATTTGGTCTACCTTTGTTGATATTTTCGATGCCAACTTTTGAATAGGCAAATTTTTCCTATTCACCATCTCTTCAAGTGGTGACTCTTCTTCCTCCTCACAAAATCTTACTCCCTTCTTTCAAAGGGAAGGATCTCTGTTATATTCCTCTACATTGTCTCTTTTCCTTAGCTCACCTTCCTCTTTAGCAACTTGCTCCAATAATCTCTGTACTTGATGGGCCCTAATCTCAGATAGTCTTCCTTGGGCATAAGTCCCAATGGTTCTTCATGTTTCATGCCTAAGCCCATCTACGAGATGGCGTAGTTGATCCCTCTGCAAATAACTATGGCCAAGACAATGATGTAACAGTGCATAATATCAACCCATGGTAGTATCTAAGGGTTCATGTCCTCCTTATTTCTACCCATCAATTTGCTTTCGCAGGTTGGACACTCGGGAGTATGTTTGATACTTATCGTTGAATAATTCTAACATGGTACTCCACCTACGAATGAATTCCAATTCTAAGGACCAGTACTAGCTCTCCGCTTCTTTGACTACTATCCATAGGAACAACTTTAGTTTTTTCCATTCAATTTCTATGTTTTGTAAGGCACATGCATCATGAAATTCTTGTAGATGATTTTGAGGATTACCGTTGTATCCCCCTTCAAATTGTGGGATATTGTTCATGTCTAATATCTTGAGCCTACTATCTTTTCGGTGCCAGGTTGGAATGCTAATAGCCTTAGTTATGTCTAGCATACTTCGAGTAGTGAGTAGGGGTTCATTGTGATCTTCCCATCTGTGGCGTCTATGATGCCTTTGTTGTTCCCTTCTTTTCCTTCTTCTATGTTGTGATTCTCTAGAATGCCCTCGTCCCCTTCCTTGACTATTTTATCTATGACTCCCACCTTGCCTACCTTTATCCTCATGGTATTTTCCTCTATGACTACGTCTAGATCCTGAAGGAGAGGGTGAAGGAGATGATGAAGGTGAAGAAGAAAGAGGACTGTCACCATGATGGTGCCTACTACCTTCTCTTTGGTGGTCATGGCCTTGGTTATGGTTACGATCAGCATGTCCATCTTTATCATGTGTGTGTGTTCCTTTTTCAAACCCTTTGTGTCCATTGATATCAGAACCTAGGTTATGGATGGCTAAATGAAGGTTCTGATACAAAACCCCTTTACCAAAGTCAATAGAAGGAACATCGTTTCATGGGAAGCCTTCTGTGGTAGGTTCACCACCCTTATTTTCACTTGGGACATGTGGGATATCCTGAGAGCACTTGCCCTTTATAGACTTGTGATTTCTCTTCTATTGTAAGTCCCTTTGACATTTGGCTTCTATGGGTTGATACTCTCTCGAGTCATGTTCATGCACAACATATTCTGCATGTAAGTGTTGCATGCCAATTCATGTGAGAGCACGAAGAAGCATGCTTGGGACTTAACGATTAGGAGGTAACACAATGTTACCTTCTAGATCTCACCAACATAGTTGTTCATCTTGGTTGATGATAAAGATGAGGTCTGGTATATTCTCATCAGGATGAACATATACCACACGAGACTATTGAGGGACTAGTAGATTATCATATGTACTACCCCTTCGATTATTTCCTATATCAGACCTAGGCAGTGAAACACTCTCATAATAAGAATGAGACATAATTGTCTATTTAGTGTGCAATACTCTTCATTTTACTATTTGTAAGATAACCAACCCTAAGGGTTCATTCCAACGATGTGAAGATTTCCTAAGTTCTAGCTAGTGCACAACCAACAAAGTCCCCAGAAATGGCGCCAATGATGAGCAACGAGGTATCCCTATGCTCAGCCATACGAATATGAGTGTCCATGCACAATCTGGTTGAATTCCAAGGACTAAGTGCTTATGCTCTTGATGAGAGTGGTTACTCTAGTAGTTTATTCTAATTATTAGAGCAGTTACTCTAGCGGGTTATTCTAATTATCAGGGTGGTAGTTTCTCTAAAATTAGAGTGGTAGTTTTTGTAATTATTAGAGTAGTTTCTCCCAAGCCTATAAATATAGTACCTAGGCACATAATTAGGGAGGAAGTCTTGGGAGAAAGTCTTCTAGAAGTCTTTTAGGAGTCAATTTAGAGTATTTTCAAAGTTCCCGCAACAGGAGGTCTAAGTGTGGATAGATCTTTATTCAAGCATTGTGTACCTGAGCACACCTTGTGCATGGCAATAAAGAAAAGCTCTTGGATTCATCCTTATAGCACTTGAGATTTCTTTTCTTGCTCATTTTTTTTATTTTATTTTCTTCTACATTTATTTTATTTTATTTTATGCACTTTATATTTTTGTTATTAGCACACACAGTACGATCACTTCGAGCATGAGTGTAACACTGGGTAACCCAGTAATGATTAGCGTTTGGTAATCCCAGTAGTGTTGCACTGTTTTAGGATGTGTACAACAAGTGAGAATGGATACTGGTGTTAAGATTAGTTAAAGCCTAGTTAATAAGTAGTTTAGTTAAATTAGTCATGTAGTTATCTCTCTCTCTCCTCCCTTATTAGCGGCAAGACATAAAAACATAAAAGCTATAAAAATCATATGCCTCAAACTTACTTAACCATACAATCGTGACATACAAGTAAGTTTGAGAAGACAACAATAAACCAATCCATTCTTGTTCCAAAAAGGCACATAGGCACTTAGTCCTTGGAATTTGACTAGATCGTGCATGAAATGCTTGTATTCATATGGTTGAGTGTAGGGGTACCTCACCGCTCATCATTAGCACTATTGCCAGGGACTTAATTGTTTGTGCGCTAACTAGAACATAGGAAATCATTCATATCATTGGAATGAACCCTTAGGGTTGACTAAGAAAATAATAAACAAGAGTACATTGCACATTGAACAGACAAATATGTCTCCTTCTTCGTACGAAAGCACCTCACCGCCTAGGTCTGAAACATGAAACAATCGACAATGTAATACACATGATGTTGATCTGCCAGTTCCTCAACAATTTCGTGTGGTATATGTTCATCCTAATGAATATGTACCAAAATTTACCTTTATCCTCCACCGGGATGAACAACTGCATTGGCGAGATTTAGAAGGTAACATAGTGTTACCTCCCGATCGTTCAGTCCCAAGCATGCTTCTTCATGCTCTCACACGAATTGGCATGCTGCACTTACATGCAGAATACATTATGCAAGACCATGACTTGAGATAATACCATCCCACGGAGGCACAATGTCAAAGGGACTTGCAACAGGAGAGACATCATAAGCCTTTGAAGGGTAAGTGGTCATAGGATGCCCCACATGTCTTAAGAGAAAATGAGGGTGGTGAACCTACCTTAGGTAGTTGTCCACATAACGATGTTCATCCCCTTGACTTTGGCTAAGGGGGTGTGTATCATAACCTTTATTTCACTATTCATAACCCAGGTTCTGATACCCATGAGCATAAAGGATCCAAAAAAAGGACATGAACTCATGATAAAGGTGGACATTCTGATCGCAATCATGATCGGGGTCGAGACCATAGAAGAGAAGGTAGTAGACACCATCATGATGACGATTCTCCTTCTTCTTCACCTTCATCATCTCCTTCACCCTCTCCTTTAGTATCCAGATGTAGTCATAAAGAAAAAGATCATGGGGATAAAGGTAAGAAAAGTTGAAGTCATAGATGAAACAGCCAAGAAAGGGGACAAGGACACTCTAGAGAGTCACAACATAGAAGAAGGAAGAGTAGGGAACAACATAGGCATCATAGACGCCATGGAAGAGATGATCATGATGAACTCCTACTTACTACTCGACGTATGTTAGAGATAACTGAGGGTGTTAGAATTCCAACAAGGCACCACAAAGATAGTAGGATCAAGAGATTAGATATGAACAATATCCCATAATTTGAAGGGGGATACAACACTGATCCTCAGAATCATTTACAAGAATTCCATGATATGTGTGCCTTACAAAACATAGAATACGAATGGCAAAAACTTAAGTTGTTCCTGCAGACACTAGTTAAAGAAGCGAAAAGCTAGTACTCGTCCTTAGAACTAGAATCTATTTGTAGATGGAGTACTATGTTAGAATTATTCAACGATAAGTACCAAATGTACTCCCGAGTGTCCAACCTGCAAAAGAAAATCCAAGACTAGAAACAAGGTGGACATGAACCCTTGGATGCTACCATGGGCTAATACTCTACACTGTTACATCATTGTCTTGGCCATGGCTATTTGCAAGGGATCAGCTGCACCATCTCATGGATGGGCTTAGGCATGAAACAAGAAGAACCCTTGGGACTTATGCCCAAGGAAGACTATCCAAGCTTAGGTCCCATCAAATTTAAAGATTATTGGAGCAAGTTGCTAAGGAAGAAGGTGAGCTATGGAAGAGAGAAAATGTAGAAGAGTATAATAGAGATCCTTCCCTTCGGAAGAGGGGAGTAAGATTTTGTGAGGATGAAGAAGAGTCACCACTCAAAGAGATGGTGAATAGGAAAACTTTGCCTATCCAAAAGATAACATTAGAAGTTTTGGCAAAGGTAGAACAAATGTGGGATTCCTTAGACAATAGATTTCAAACTATTCTTAAAATAGCATAAGAATCTAGAGAGTAAGGTAGTGAGAAAAGAAAAAAGAAAGAGGTTGAACATGCACATAGCGAGGGTAAGGGCAAAGTTACCATCATTGTCACTCCTCAACCTCACTAGCAAGCCCATGAGTATTATGGGACTCCCTCTTCTAGAGGCAATATTCTGTAAGCATATCATCCTTCTCATCTGGCCACATCTCTTCCACCAATAGCTCCACTACCACCTACTCCAACTATGTAGGGTGAAATCCCTACCTAGCCGTAGCAACATAATGCCATGATGGCTATTAACTCTCAACCTACTATTGGTTCCAACAACCACATGAAGAAAAGACCTTCCTTTAGAACCAATAGACCAACTAAGCCCTTCCAATCACAAGTGGATGATTCTTTAGATGCATTAATATCAATCAAAACTTTGAAAGCCCCTTCAACCAAATCATCACACTCAATGCATATGGTCATGCTAACACATGTCATCATCGATTGGATCGAAGCTAGCCACCTTCCTAGGAAATTCTCTGATCCTGGGAGTCCTCTGATATACTTACAAATCACTAGAAATGTGTCATGTAAGGCTCTTTTAGATTCAGGTTCTAGTATCAACTTGATTTTTCAAGAAATGTACAAGGCCTGGAACCTGCCTCCATTAAAAAAGAGCAACATCCATCTAGAGTTGGCTGACTAGTCCATCATTGTCCCATTGGGACTAGTGAAAAAATTGTTACCATTGTTTGTGGGTGGTCGTACCCAGCTGAATTTCTAGTGATTCAGGTAAATAATGTAGGGGTAGTTCCCAATCATAATGGGAAGAGCATGGCTAAGCACCATCGACACATACCTAGGAATCTATGATCTTTCCCTAGAAATATCAAAGGAAAGTACATTTGGAAAGATCAAGAAGAAGAAAGTTCTATGCATTGCATACAGTGACACAGGGTGTAATTGTGTGCAGAGGTCATGGTTTGTGCAAAGTTTAATATTTCTTGCATGTAATCTGTGTGCACAAGTGATCAACATACAAAGATGACTATATGTAGTAGCCACGCAATAGGAAGGCACCCAATGATTGACAGCTGATCAAGAAAGTAGTTCACTCATATGCATGGAACCAACTAAGGGTTTAACTTGCACTTACATCAATAGCATAGACGCATTAGGGCAGGTCCACCACCAACTTCCAAGTATTAACCTTGAAAATGTCAACTGGGGGAAGTTGAAAATCCCTAAGAAATTTAAGTAGGAGCCCCTCGAGCTGAAATCATTGCCCACCAGTATGGAATACACGTTCCTTAAAAATGGAAAACTGATAATTATCAACGCTAAGCTTGCTCCTCAACAGAAATAAAAACTACTGAAGGTAATCAATAGATGGTCAAAAGCCTTTGCTTGGTCATATCCTGAATTAATTGGAATAAATCCTAAGATATGCCAACATAGAATTTATACTGATCCCTCCATGAAGCCTTGAAGACAACCACAGAGGTGATTGAACCCTAAGCTGAAGCAAGTAGTTAAGGAAGAAATCAAATAACTTCTCAAGGCTGGGTTCATATACCCCATTGCTAATAGTAAATGGGTTAGCCCCTTAGTTATTGTGCCTAGAAAGGGAGGCAAATGGAGGGTGTGCATAGATTTCAGGCTACTAAATATGGCAACATTCAAAGATCACTTTCCATTGCCATTTGTTGACCAAGTCTTAGACACCATCGTAGGGCATCGCTATTACAATTTTCTGGATGGATATAACCAAATACAAATAGCCCCAGAAGACCAAGCCAAGACTATGTTCACTAGTCCTTGGGAAACGTTTGCATACAAATAGATGTCGTTTGGCTTGTACAATCCCCCTGAAACATTTGAACGACTAGTTCTAAGCATCTTCCAACAGCAGATAGGAAATGGTGTAGAAGTTTTTATGGACGATTTCTCCACCTATGGAGCAAACTTTGATCAAGCCTTGGATTGGTTAGAGCAAGTGATAAAAAGATGTGTAGAAACCAATTTGAGGCTGAACTGGCAGAAAATTCATTTGATGGTCCAAGAAGGCATAGTACTAGGACACAAAATCTCACACACAGGGATAGAGGTAGACCCCAAGAAAATCAAAATTATCCATGGAATTACCCATCAACTGGAAACTATCAAAGATATTCAATCATTCCTTGGATATATTGGCTACTATAGGAGATTTATTGAGAAATTTTTAAAGGTTGCCAAACCATTGGTGGAATTAACGAAAAAGGACATACCTTTCGAGCACAAGGAATTTAATAAACAATGTCATGACCTAAGGAGATAAGGTTCTCTACTGGAATCCCACACATGTACCACAATGTACTAAATTTCAAACACTATGGAAAGGACCTTATATTATTTATGCAACTTTTCCTTCAGGGGCCATGACAATATACAAACCTGAGAGCCCAAATAAGAAACTTTTGATCAACATACAACAAACCAAAAATTTCCATGAGCTTAGGATAGCCAGTACACATGCTACCTCTCTTGGTGGACAACCTTGCTCACTATTTCAAATCTCCTCCTTCCAACTCAATCGTGGAGGATATGGCCACCTATGCTAACCATTTTAGGCCCTCAATTCTTTTTGAATTTTTTATACATTTCTTTTACATGTTTTTGTTTCACACATTTTTGTTTTACACATTTTTCCAACTTTTCTTTTTTTTTTCTACACCATCATTCATATTTTTACTATTTTTAATTCCTTGATTTACTTTTATTCATCATCCAATAAGTGCTCATGATGGTGGATTGAATTATATCATATTGATTGCTAATGTTTGGTTTTTACCTTTGAATTATGATGTTGATATTAAGGTATGGTTCTTTTGGTAAAACAAGCAATGAGTCCACGTCGTCCACTCATCCATATAACTCTATGGTCTCCTTTGGCTTGGAACTATATAGCCCCCTTTTTATAAGTAACCTTTTAATGAATTGGGGGCTAGGTATTTTTCAAACCAAGGAAAGACTCAAAGGATGAAAAGGGTGTGACTTCAAGGAAATTTGATGCATTTGTGATGGCCATTCTCTTAGGTGCTTGGATGCTTTTTCTTGGATTTTTTGCCATTCTGACATTGTTCAAAAATCAGGATGCTGAGTGAGTAAAAATAATTCTTTGCATGGTGTGGTTCTCACACGGAAAAAAAAAGAAAAAAAAGAAAAAAAAAGAAGAAAAAAAAGGTGGGAATTCAAAGCACACCCCTTAGACATAATAAAGAAATATGGGCTACAAGCACGTGTTATGGAACTGGAAAGACATGTTACCCATCTAAGGCCCTTTCTCGCTTCCTACTTCTCCATCTCACTCTCCTCGGAATGGTGGTGACTCTTTGTGGAAGCATTCTTGTTACTTCAAGTGGATGGATTGATCAAGTGTGTTGATGTGAGGTGACTAGATGTGGTTTGTTTGAGTCTAGATTTAGGTTGAGTTCTACTCAATCACATTAACCATAAAATACACAAGGGGCTTTACACAACCTTTTTCTTGGGATTCTATTCCATTCTCTCCTCTCCATCTTTCTTCCCATTTTCCACCTCATTGCCAATTTTATCATTAGTCTGTTCTAGGTTAATGCATTTTTTTCTTTGGTGATTTATTGTGGGTAAATTTTTAACTCTTGCTTCCAAATGACATTCCTATAGCCTACGGACTCTTTGGTTTGTGGGTTTGTCAAGGAATAAAAGGCATGAGCTTGCTTTGGGGAGGACCCACTGGTATTTCTTTTTGGTGCAATTGTTAACTTCTTTCCCTTAAACATTTCCTACAATCAATCATTTCTTGTTTCATCCCCATCCATGACATTCATTTTATTGGTGTTGTCATTGATATTTTTTCCATCTTTCTTATTCATCAGATTTTTCCATCTTATAGCTACTGGAGGTTTACTCTTAGTCGTGGGGGGCCTGGCACAAATTTTTTAATTTTCTTCATTTTACTATTCACCTAACCCCTACACCTTGGGTAGTCACTTGTGATAAATCTCTGAACCAATTTCTGCCATAATCACAACTCAGCCAATGAGCTTCATATCGAGGTAAGGTATCAACTGCATTATGGTTTATCTATCTTTGCTCATTTGTGACTGTGTTGTGTGTGTAGATGATGATCATACAAACAACGGATTGGGCTTGGAGGAAGCATGCAGGATGGACTAGAACTGGAGCATTTACGAAAGGAGAAAGTCTGGTGGCATGGCTATGGATAAACAATGGAAGGCATAATTTTGACATTGGTGGCAACACACTCCATCTTCTTTCTCTCTCTCTTTTTCTCTTCAAGCTACCAAATAAAGGTTTGGATGTCATTTATGTATGATTGTTCACCACAATAGTCATAAACACTAATGTTGTAATATACTTATTGATCCATTCATTGGGCATGTTGAGTCTATCATCCCATTCCACCATTAGTTGTCAATTAGTCAATAATCCCATACCTTTCCAATATTTTGTAAGGAACTCAAGGACAAGTTTTCATTCAGTCCTAGGGGTATGATGAGAGCAGTTACTCTAGCAATTTATTCTAATTATTAGAGCAGTTACTCTAGAAATTTATTTTAATTATTAGAGTAGTAGTTTTTCTAATTATTAGAGTGGTAGTTTTTCTAATTATTAGAGTGGTAGTTTCTCTAAAATTAGAGGGGCAGTTTCTCTAAAATTAGAGTTGTAGTTTCTCTAAAATTAGAGTGGTAGTTTTTGTAATTATTAGAATAGTTGCTTCCAAGCCTATAAATATAGTGCCCAAGCATACAATTAGGGAGGAAGTCTTTTAGGAGTCAAGTTAGAGTATTTTCCAAGTGCCTATAGTAGGAGGTCTAAGTGTAGATGGATCTTTATTTGAGCATTGTGTACCTGAGCATACCTTGTGTACGGTAATAAAGATGAGCTCTCAGATTCATCCTTGTAGCACTTGAGATTTTTTTTCTTTCTCATTTATTTTATTTTATTTTCTTCTACATTTATTTTATTTTATTTTATTTTATGTACTTTACATTTTTGTTATTAGCACACACAGTACGATCACTTCGAGCATGCGTGTAACACTTGGTAACCCAGTAACAATTAGCATTTGGTAATCCCAGTAGTGTTGCGCTAGTTCAGGATGTGTACGGCAAGTGAGAATGGATACTGGTGTTAGGATTAGTTAAGTCCTAGTTAATAAATAGTTAAGTTAAATTAGTCACTTAGTTATCTCTCTCTCTCCTCTCTTATTAGCAACAAGACATAAAAACATAAAAGCTATAAAAATCATATGCCTTAAACTTACTTAACCATACAATTGTGACATACAAGTAAGTTTGGGAAGATAATTATCAACCAAACCGTCCTTGTTCCACAAAGGCACATAGGCACTTAGTCCTTGGAATTTTACTGGATCGTGCGTGAAACACTTGTATTCGTATGGTTGAGCATGGGGGTACCTCACCGCTCATCAGCGCCTTTGTGGAATAAGGATGGGTTGGTCAATCATTTTCTTCCCAAGCTTACATGTATAGCATGATTGTATGGTTAAGTAAACTTGAGGTACATGATTTTTATAGTTTTTTATCTTTTTATGTCTTGGTGCTACAAAGGGAGGAGAGAGAGATAACTAAGTAACTAATTTAATTTAACTACTCAACTATGCTTTAATTGGTACTAACACCAGCATCCATTCTTACTTACCATACACATCCTAAACTAGTGCAATACTACTGGGATTACCAAATGCTAATCATTACTGGGTTACCAAGTGTTACACGCATGCTCAAAGTTGTCATACTGAGTGTGCTTACTTAAGAGAGTTGTAGGGTGAGAGAGAGAACATTAATTAACTAAGGAAAGAATTAAGTAATAGTAATTAACATTTATTAAAATATTCTGAATGCTACAAGGTTTATCACAAAGTTCGTCTTTATTGCCATACACAAGGTGTGCTTAGGTATACAATGCTCAAATAAAGATTAGTTCACTTTATGACTCCTACTATGGGCACACAGAAATAATTCTAACTCTAAGAGGGAGAAAAGGCAAGAGTTTGGGTAAGGTTCTAACTAATCAATTGCCAAACCAAGTGCACCTACCTCTTATTTATAGGCAACGAGGTAGGTCCCAATATCAGATGCTTGATATCGCTTGGAAGGCTCCAATATCGTGGACTCGATATCATGGATGCAATATTGTGGTTCATCAGTTATATTCAATGGCCTTGATGATGGAGCATGATGAAGAAGATGTCACATGGCTATGATGTATGAGTATGAGACATTGGCCAACATTGTTGTTGAGGGTAAGGAAGGTTATATTTAGGCTATGGGGTTGGGCTCAAGGAGTGGTGCTAGATGGAGGTAAATGGCACAAGCACTCTTAACATAGTAAGACAAACTCACCAAATCTTTTTCATTAAGATCACGTGATGACTTGCTTTCATAAGAAGTGACACCTTTGCGATGGGCCCAAGCTTCATCTTATAAACACTACTCCAAGGGAACAAGAAAACTGAGCAAATAGAACATGTTATAACATTACAATGTATGCAAGCCATATGAAATGGTAAAACCAACCTACCTAAATCACCAATGTTCCCAGTTTAAGGCTGTGGTAGGCCATGATACTAGTTCAAGGCCCTGGTAGGCCTTGTTGCTAGTTTAATATCATAGTTGACCGTGGTGCCAATTTAAGGCCATAGCAGACCATGGTGTTGGTTTAAGGCCTTGGCAAGCTATAGAAAGAGGTTCCTCTATTGTGAAAAGATGGCATGTAGGCTTATTTTTTGTAGGTCATCAAAGTTTTCAACCTCATTCATTCATTACGACTTGTCAACAATAGTAAACAACACTTTAAGAAAACGTGTGAGTGTTAAATGTAAGCAATGCTATGTAGTGGCTTTAATGTTGCATTGCACATGCTCGATAAGGTAACGAGTAGGCTAAAGTTTTGGTAAGGAACTTGGTTTCATGTGTTTTCCCATCACCATTGTGTTTAGATGGAAATTCTGAGTAAGGGACCCTTCATGATGTTTTTAGAGTCAAAGTTAATGATCATTAGGCTTCTTTAGGGTGTTATGGTTGCATAGTATAATGGTTACAAAGCTCAATGTTTGGGTACATAAGGTCAACTTGGACAACATCACGAGAGGGGTTTATCAAGGCTTTAAGACTAGTTGAGTTTGCTTCCTCATCCCCTTGGCTCAGTATGCATGACAACACAAGCACATCAAGTGGTACTCGTGTAACAAAATGATAAAATAATGTAAAAATACATGTAAAAATGCATTAATACTAAAGTAAAAGTAGGTCAAAACCAATTAAACTGATGTCAAAATAGGTCAAAGCATGGCCAATGAAGGTCATTAAGGATATTATAAGGTCAAATGTGGTCAACTATGATTATACTTTGCTAGTTTTAGGCCTTAGTGGGCCATGTTGCTAGTTTAAGGTCTTGGTAGGCCATGGTTACATGGTGTTAAATAATGGTCAAACCCATTGCCTAACACCAATTAAAGGCTAACCAAAGGCTAAATGTGGTTAATAAAGGTTATAAGGGATAAGTTGAAGAAAACAAGGTGAAACATAGGTCAAATGATGCATAACTAGATCAAATAAAGGCTAAATTATGATCAAAACCACATAAAATGATGTTGAATAAGGGTCACATAAGGCTATGTTGATGTTAAATGACATCAATTAATGTCAAATCAAGTCAAACAAGGTCCAAGCAAGGCTAGGTGATGAAAGAATGAAGTTAAACCAAGTTAGATTTTGTCAGTTTTAGACCGTGGTAGGCAATGGTAGGGGCCTATTTCATTGACAAGGTCACTACAAGGTAAAGCTTGATAAAACAAGGTAGAATAAAATGATATTGAGGTAAAATAGAATAAGACTAGGTGAACAAGGTAAAATAACAAAGGTCAAAATAGTATTAAATTTAGTATAATAAATTTTTTTATTTTCCTAAATTTTCATGGAATACTAAGAAATCTGTAAAAGATTTTATGGAAAATACCATGTTAACTCTTTAAAGCCATCCAAGTTGAGATTATTATAGCAAATATCAACTCATGAAGAAGCTTACAGCTTGACTAGATAGATACTATGGTGAAATGCAAGTATAGAAATTATGAATAATTTGTTGATTTAAAATAGAAGTCACCTTAAGATAATAAAAGGAAGATCTAATTTTTTCATCAATTCCAAAAAAAATTGCAATATTTATCCTTTTTGTAATACTTTTTAACTTTGGTTGTTTGCCTTGGTGCATAATTAGTCTATTTCTTCATTAATATTTCTTCATTGAATTATTACACGAACATAGATGGATTGGGCTGGTTATAGTTTTGAGTGTAAGTCAACTAACGACTCCAAGTAATTTCCTAACTAACCCTTTCTTATGTGTACTTTCCATGAGGTTTATAATTCATTCATTTGAAATTCAATAAAAAATGAAAAATTTTTTCAAGGCCACATGGCCTATCGAGGCCTTGGAGAAGGTTGTGTAGGCCTAGCAAATAGGTGTGCAGGCCCATGAAGATTACACTATGCATCATGGCACCTTCATCACATGTTGCTAGGCAACACCACCACTTGGCATTACCTTGCCAGCATTTTCCATTCCTTTCTATCATGCATTGTTTGTGTGCTTTACATTATCATTCTTCCAAAAACCTTTCCCACTATGTGTTCCTTAGTGTCCTCTCTACCATCATGTTCTTCATCATTTTAGCCGATTTGCAGCCACACCTCCAAGAAACTATTGAATTGTGAGCACATGCTCTATTGAAATTGGAAGCGATGCTATGAATGGATAGTCATTCACCATCACATCCCTTTTGGGAACTCTCTTGGTGTTAATGGTGGTGCAAGGACAATGGTTTTCTAGGTGATATTAGGCTATGATTGCACGGCCTGTTGAAGGGCTTCTATAGTGCCCATTAGGATTTTGGTGTAGGGCAAGACCAAACCCTGGCACATTTGTTAATAATGGCTACCTATGAAAGCCAGGCTAGCCTATGGAGGCTAACAATGGTAGTGTGGGAAGGGAGCAATGTGCACACAATGATGAGGGAGGGATTAGACAAAAAACAGTGGTAGCCAGAATGGTAGGATTTTTGTTTGGTCATGCCTCACTTGTGGCACTGATGGCCAATGCCATGGCCATAGTCAACATTGGCTCCAAGGGTTGAGGTCATTGCATAGAGGTAAGTGGTGTTGTATGTGCCTAGGGGTGGGAAGTAAGAAGTGGCAGCATAGCTTGTTGTAGGGCCTATATAGTGCATGTAGGGGTTTTGTCAGTCTGCATGCATTGCTGCGATGGCATGGTCAGTCTCCTCCATGCTAGATCCATGCTGACCAATGTGGAAAAGAGGCATGAAAACATGGCTGAGTAGAATCCATGCTAGGTCCACATTGACCAGCATGGAAAAGAGGCACGACAACATGAATTAGTGGTTTTTTGTCCAACGTGGATCTCATCCATGCTAGCTCTACACTGATGAGCATGGAGGAGGAGGGGATCAGCATGGATTATGGGCAATAGTGGCATTGGAAAATTTGTGGGAGTGGTAGAGGATGCATGGACATGTGTGCATGGCATCGATGTGCTTGGAATATGGCCGAGGTTGTGGTGAAATGTGGTAGTGATAGAGGATGGTTGGCCCCCAAACAAAGGTTGTATTACCCTTGTAGGGCTATGTGGCCCCTATAGTGCTAGAGCGGCTTGCAGAAAAAATTCTTGTAGGTAGGTTACAAGCTGAGGTTTGGTAAGCACAAGATGCAGATGGAGACTATGTAGTATGCTTACAATGGACAACATAGTGTCATGGTAGGTTGGTCAGGTTGCAAGGATCAAAGGTGTTATGGTGCATCACAGAGAAAGGGGTGGGTGCAAAGGTTTGACAACATGCAATGGTAGAGTCATCCCTTCTATGGTCCCAAATGTGCTACCTTTGGTGGTGTAGGCCCTAGGGCCTCTGTGACCACTCCCATGAACCTTGCAGCCCCAAGCAAGCCTATGTGCCTTGTAGGCCACATGGCCTCTAAAATTCTTATTTTTAATTTTATATTATTATTATTCTTTATTTCATTTTTTTCCACTAACACTTGGATCTGAATAAACTCGATTCTTTCCATTACTTAAGTGAGCCAATGTGAAATTCCTATCTATAGTCATATCTGGATAGGAAAATTTGTTGCCATAGCTCCACAAGTGTATGTGTATGTAATCCAACTAATGGCACCATTTACAATGGTCATTTCCTTTAACATCTCTGAATAGCATTACTAGTCCCATTGCAAACCCCATTATTACCGGATTGAGACGAATCCAAATTCTTACTCTAAGTAGATTCCAATGAATAATAAGCTTAACATATTGGCCAAAATGATGGATAACCCCTATATGCAACCATATGCTAGTGATAAGGCACCACTCCTAATGATCCTTAACAACTTTTACCCATGAAAAACCACCCATTTTTAGTAAGGTGTTGGAGGAAGAACAGAAAGGAAGAATTCTCCTTGAGTGGCTAAAAAGAAAACTATCTACGAGACATGAATTGACAATTTCACAACAACTTAGGGTAATCATTCATGAACATTACAACAATGAACATAGTGATATTGATGATGACAAAAAGAGTGATAATCTCGATAGGCTCATGTTGGTTCCATAGTCAGATCCGTTGCTTTTGTACCTACTATTAAGGCCCAAATTCACATTGAACAACAAGATTGTATCTTGTGTTTGGTTCTGGTTAATGTGTTTTTGGATTTTTTGGAATTTAATATTTTCTTATGAAATTTCATATATTGAACCATGTTATCGTAGTGAAGATAATAATAGAGTATTAATAGAAAGATGCAGTTAGAATTTTTAGGCATCCTTTGAGCTGTTGGGTTATATTTTGAACCTTTCAAGTTTGATGGGAAAATATGTTATTATTATTATTATTGTTTAAAATGGTTTTAATGGTTATGTGCTACAACCATAATGGATACTAATGTTTACTTGGTTTATTTGGTTTGTTGTTGCTTGTAGGCCTCATGTAATGGTGCTGATGCAATTGATGAGGATATACTTAATGAGGCCCCTTCTTCTGCCTATGACTTAGATTTTATCTACATGATGAATTTGTTGATGATCATGTAATGTTATAGTTATTGTATGGTGCATGGTGTGCCTATGGGCATGGACATATGGACATTTTGGTATTCTTTGATTGTTCTCACATATTGTGACTATGGCTACACATTAGTTTTAGATTTTTTTATGTTTCAAATGCATAAAGAGTAGATGCAACAAGGCTTATAAAAATATGTTGTAATGATTATAGATAAGTAAAACTTGCAAAAAATTCCATCAAGTAGGTTAGCTATGATGTTGGTATAGGGAAAAGAATAAAAGTTTGTTATGCTCATTAGTTTTAGGCCCTGGTAGATATTAGGTTGCCAATTTTAGGCCTTAGTAGGCCATAGTGCCTGTTTAAAGTCTTAGTGGACCATGGTCACATGGTGTCAAATGGTGGTTAAGGAAGGTCGAACCCTACTATTTGACACCCATTCAAAGCTAAAGAAGGGCAAATAATGCCATAAAGAAGATGTAGGCTATGTAAAGGCAATACTGGGTCAAGAAGGTAGATAGTGTAAATCAAGGCTATAAACAAATCGAAATATTTTGGAATAAGGAAAAATCAAGCAAAATAGGCTACAAATAGTTTAAATTAGCCAATATAGGTCAAAAGGGTTAGATTTTGCTAGTTTTAGGCCTTGGTAGGCCATAGTCTACATGCTGTCTAGTAATTATGGGATGCTCTTAAAAGAGCATATAAGGATAAAACTAATAGTGAGATATGATACAATATTGCAAAAGTGAACAAATGATCCTTAGCAAGAGAGAGTATAAGGTTCTTGCTAGGCACTTGTTATTTGATCTTAAACAAATCAATGAATCTATTTTGCACAATCCTATGTTCACCATTTAGCATGGTCATTTGCATGCATTTTTGTTGGTTATTCATCTTTGTGGAGTTGATGTTGCTAGCATCATTATTATCTTTGTTATTGGTGACCCTAGTTGAAGTGTCAGGAGTTTCCTCTTGAAAATACACCTTTGAGCCTCAATCAATGTTGACATAGTTAACTAAGGACAAAAATACATTGTCTTTGTAGATCACAATCTCCCCACCATCATATGAAAAGTGAATCTCTTGATGTATAGGAGAAAAAACTACACAAAGCCTAGCCAACCATGCCCTTCCTAGGATCAAGTTGAAACCTAGTTTCTCTTCACCCACTAGGAAGTTGGAAAATGTGGAAAATTGCTCATTGGCTACAAAATCCAACGAGATGAAACCTCACACTACTACTCATGAGCAATTAATTGACTTGAGTGCTGAGGTGGTGGTCACTTAGATGTTCTTAGTTAGGCCTAGTTTGTCAACAATGGAATATGGTACCACATTTGTGGCTGCCTTATCATCCACATGAACGCAATGAACTTTGTATCTACTAGCATGTATGATGATAAGGAGAGGAATAGATAGCACTTCTTTGTTTCAAGAGTTAATTTTCACTTCACTATCATGGAAGTTAAGTGTGGGTTGATTCCCATTTCCCCTAAGTGATGCTTACTCAATGATAGAGTGAATCAACTCTCAATCGGTAGGCATGTCCCTATTCACAAGGATAGTTGTTAATACTTGAGCTAGTGCATCTCCATGAGTAGGAGATGTCATGACCAGGTCATAAAAGTCTGGGGATGTGTTTTTCTTTAGCGATCATTTAGCTTGGTTCATTATTGCATGAAAGCTCTTTCTCTTGGCTTGCAAGGTTTCAGCCTTGGTGGTTCTAACCTCCTCTAATCTTTCTAGAATTGGTTACTTAAGTTTTGGCCCATGTGCCTTGGGCCCCTTGTCCATGGTTGTAGTTGGTCTTGGTTGATTACCTTTAGTGGGCTTCTTGGTTGGTTTGGTGATAGGTTTCTTTCACTGCTATTGTGATGATGATTTCCTACTAACCTCTAAGTTATTAACCACTATAGGTGGGCTTTGTTCATGGGTTGTTGTAGGCTTACTTGTTGAAGATGAAGGAACCTAGATAAGGAATGGCTCCATAGGATTTGGAGGATTAGCAACTCATTGATTATGTTGTGGTGTTGAAGCCACTGAAGGAAGAACATGTATGATGAAAGGTTCCTTAGGGACTAGAGGAGGTGGTATCCATATGAAAAATGGCTCTCTAGGCTTTGTGCTTCCGGATTGTGGTGGTGCTCTAATAACAAATGGTTCTCGAGGGGGATTAGACCAATTGGTTTTTGTGAATGAGGTCAGAGTATAAAAGTTATCACTGGCTCTTGGAGAGTTGGGTTCATTCACAACCAACTTTCCATAGTTTATCATCTTCTATAGGTCATCCTTTAATGCTAGGTAAGAATTGGTATTATTGCCAACCATTTGAAGATAGTAGCAATACCTATCCAATATAAAGTACTTTGGTAGCTTAGGATCATCGTTGGTAGCTATCGTTGGGTCCTTAGCTATATCACAAAGATGATCATACCTCTTAAGGCCTTCTTCAGATAGTTGCTTATGTTTTATATGGTTGTCTTTAAGCAAATTTTCTAGAAGCTCAGAAGGCTTCATAAGCAACTTAATGTAGTGAGACCTCTTCTTAAGCCCAAATTTTGGTCTTGGTTGATTTAGGATGTAGGAAGTGGATGGTTGTGATGAGTTAGGGGATGTGTTGCATGGTGGTGATCCCCTCCCCTATCCTTTTTTTGGTTTTTTTGCTAAAATGGCCATAGTTGTATGTTCTTGTTTATTCCTATTACTATCCCTTCCCACATGTTAATTTTTGTAGGCCATGTAGGTTGAGTCGTTGCTTGCCTTAGCTACCTCCTCAATGTTCTTGGTTTGTAAGAAGGTTTAGCTTAGTGACCAAGGCTCTAAGTAGTACATTTTTGACTTAATAACATCATTTACTATCCCCTTGTAAATAGCCAAGAGGTAAGTTTTAGTAATAGGCTCTGAAATCTCATTAAGTGTTGAGTTCAATCTTTGAATGAACCTTTTGACTAGTTTAAGTGGCCCCTACCTAACCTTTATAATTGGTCCAATGTAGCATCCAACTTCATGTTGTATCTGAAGTGGATGACAAACTAGTTAATAAGGTCCTCAAGGGAAGATATGGAACCTCTAAGCAAGGTTCAATACCAATCTAGAGCCTTACCCTTAAGGGACATGGGGAAGATCCATAATATCATGTGAGGCCAAACTTGCAAGAAGAGGCACTCAAATAGGAAGGTTACTAGATGTACATTGGGATCTCCTTCACCATTGTATTTGGTGAAGTTTGGAATAAGTAGGCCTACAAGAAAGGTTATTTGAGACACTGTAAGGATTACAGGATCATCTTAATAGAAATCTAGAACTTTGAATATCTGAGTTGTATTGGATTTAAGTTTTTGTAGCTCTTTGTTAAGGTCTTGAATCATTCGGAAAGATTGATCCAAGTCGTGGGCCATCCTTGTAGGCTATGATGCTTGTGTTGATGGTTGAGGAAGAAGTTGTGAGACTTGTGGTTGTGGAATTGAAGGAAGAGGCTATGTTATTGTGGTCATAGTTGGGCTAAATAAGGAGAAAGACATTGATGCTAGAACTTGAGGCACAAAGGGGAAAAATGGGGTATGATATGCTTGTGATGCTAGGGGCCTCAATGAGGATCATTGGTATGACAAAGGGAGGTGGTGAGGTAGACATCACCATGGTTGGATGAACGAAGTTATGTTGTGTGGAAAAGGGTACTGATGAGAATAATGAGGTGGATTAAGACATGGGTTGTGTCTAGTGTATGATGATGATGGGTGTGGACCCAAACATGATAGGATGGATAGGAGGAGAGTTTCATTGAGGAATCAATTCCATCAATGAGGTATAAAATGTGGGGTCCCATGTGGTTCTTTGAAGAGCTAGAGTTTAAAAAGATTTTCCATGAGGGTGTCCAGCTCCTTTTTAGCCTCAAACTCATCTTTCTCTCCTTGCCAATTCTCTGAGCTAATTCCCTCACTAAACTCATCAACCTCTATGAGTTGTATGAGCATTTTCACATAAACATTTATGTGGGGTACTTGGTCATACAAGGATGGGATGTATTCTTTCCCATCTTGATGTATGATTTCAAACTAATGCTTAGCATCAAATTCGAAGCATAGTATCAAGAGATCAGCTTGTATCTTGGCATAGAGGAAGTTATAAAATTCCTCATTGATTACCACAAAATTTGGGTTCTCAACTCTTTGGCTAAGAGATTGCCTTTGTTCTATGACTGTAAGGTCTTTTGGGTTATAGATACAAAATTCATCCTACCTAGATACCATGTTTGTTAGGTTTAGAGGCAATACAAATGATTAGTTGAAATACATGGTTACGATGGTGAAAATGGCTTGAAAAGGTTACAAAAGGTGGAAAAAGTACAAGTTCCAAAAAGTGGAATTTAAAGATGGTTGAAAATGGGTTACTTACTATAAATAGTAAGTGGGGGTAAGGGGGCTATACCTGTTTATCAAAAATGGAAAGCTAGAAATGGTTCTAATAAATTTCACCCATATTGGCCTCCTAGTTGTCTTCTACATTGGGTGTGGTAGGGGGAAAGAAGAGGGTGAGATTGAAGGATCTCACACCTTCCTATTTCAACATTGGTAGAGTAGGGAAAAGGTTTTGATAAGTATTGTTTTAGTGAAAAAACTAGAGTGGAAACTCTTATTTTTAAAAAGGTCAGGTTTTTTAGTGGGTGGCCATGTTGACCCTATTGGAAACAATTCACAACAAGGGGTTTGGGTGGTTCAGGGGGGTAACACCCTTCCTAGCTAAGGAAGATTTAATACCCACAAGGTGGAGAGGGGGGAATGAGGGGGCTAAGATTAAAAATCTCACACTTTCCCACACAACATTGGGGAAGCAGGGTTTACATTTTGGGAAGTAAACTAAAGTGGAAACTTTGTATGTTTTTACAGTATGAAGGTAAGGTTTTGGATGAAACACCCATACTGGTTTTTAAATTTCTAGTAACTATTATGAAATTTTCAAAGCCCAAACACTCACACTAGGGGCTTGGGGATAGAAAAAAATGGTAGAGAATTGACAGATTAATTTTGACAAAGAACTTGAGTGGAGACCCTCCTGCTAGCATCATAAAACTATAGCAACTAAAAAATTTGTTTGCTAGAAAACCAAAAGTCCTAGCACAAAAAATTTAACCCCAAATCCTCAGGGCCTTAAAAAAATGGGATTCAAGGTGTCTTGGATGGTTTGATAGATCACCTAGGAACTTAGAAGAGGGTAAACAAGGTTGTAAAAATAAAAATGCAAAGATTACAGATCTAGAAAATTAAAAGTAAATGTTGATTGCACACAAAACTAGAAACCTTCAACTTTATTTAAAAAAGAAAGAATAAAGAAATGTGCCTGGGGTACCAGGGGTACCAGGGGAGTTCACTTCAATGGGGGTTTGGAATCCATTGCTCCACAATATAGATGCTACAAAACTTCCAATGCTTTCAAACCTTTGCTGCTCCTTGCACTAGATCCACAACATTCATGTCATAGGAGGGTGTAACAATGGCTATGGGGGGAGGGGGGCAACAATTTTTATGGGGGTAGCAATTGCTCAAAAAGGGAGTTCCAAGTTAGGGATTCCAGAGGCTTTCTATGTGTTCAAAGCTATTGAATGCAAAAATGTTTGCCAAAAATGCCAAAGTGTGTGAGTGCAAAAAAGGTCCAACCTTAAAACGTTGTTTGGTGATGGGACACGATATCGCATGGGCTGCGATATCACATACATGATATCACATCGTCCCCCACAATATCGCGGTGCACTGCCAAGTCTATAAATAAGAGGTGGCTCTCCCTTGTTTCTACATCTAGATCTAGACCTTAGCAAAACTCTGGCAGTTTTCCCTCTCCAGAGATAGAATATTTTCCATGTGCCTGCAGTAGGAGCTCCAAAGTGAACAGATCTTTATTCAAGCGAATATGGTACCTGAACACATGTTTGTGTACGGAAATAAAGATGAAATTCTTGGATAAACCTTGCAGTGCATGGAATAGGCTAATTAGGACTTTTATTTATTTTTATTTATTGTTTATCATTTACATGTTTTATTAATGATTAAATCTCTCTCAACCCTTCTCTCCTAGTTAAGTGCCTCAGTACGACCGCTTCGAGCACGTGCGTTATGCTTGGTGATCCCAGCAACGATTAGCATTTGGTAACCAAGGTTGCATTGGTTCAGGGTGTGAACGGTAAGTTCGAATGGATGCTGATGCTAGGTTAATTCAAGTTTAGTTAGTTAGTTAAATTTAGTTAATTAGTCTCTTCACCCTTCACCTTATCAGCATAGGAGATAAATCAGAAAAATATATAAAAATCATATACCTCAGACTTACCCATACACCGTGACAACTACAAGTAAGTCTGGGAAGATAACGAATAATTAACCTTAAGTGTTCCATAAGACGTGTAGGCACTTAGTTTGCAGAGTTCGACCAGATTGTGCATGTTACGCTCATATTTGTATGGTTGCGTGTAGGGGTACCTCGCCACTCATTATTGGCACCGTTGCCAGGGACTAAGTATTTGTGCGCTAAGTAGAACATAAGAAATCACTCACATCATTGGGAGCTTAAATGAACCTTAGGGTTAATTAAACAAAAATTTATATAACAGTTAATTAGCACACCGATAAGACACAATGTCTTCTTCTTCTTCTCATAAGATCATTACACCACCTAGGGACAATACAAGAAACAGTTGGCAATCTAAAACACATAACCAAAATCAGCTAGTTCCTCAATAATATAGGGTGGTATATACTCATTGGGATGAGTATATAGCCAATTTTACTTTTATCCTCCATCAAGATGAATAGATGAGTTGGAGAAACTTGCAAGGTAACATAGTGTTACCTCCAAATCGTGCAGTCCCCAACATCCTCCTCCATGCGTTGGCACAAATAGGCATGACATAGCTCTATGCTAAATATGTTATAGGTGATTTTGACACAAGGGATTATCATCCCATAGAAGGACAATGTATGAGAAACTCAAGGCAGGAGAGCCATCATACACTGTTGAAGGGAAAAGAGGTCCTGCACATCCTAAGTAAAATCGGAGATGGTGAACCACTTATAACCAGTTCTCTATCGAAAGATGTTTTTCCTCCTAATGATAGTGAGGAGGTGGGGTATCAAAACCTACAATCCACAATACATAACCCTAGTTCTGATCCCTGTGAACACCAACTGTTCACTAAGGGAACAACAACACATGACAAGGACAGGCATTCTAATTGTCATCACGATCGGGGCTGAAGCCACAAAAGAGAAGGTAAGAAGCATCATCATGGTGATGGTTCTCCTTCTTCTTTCCCTTCATCTCATCATTCACCCTCTCCTTCCACATTAGGGTGTAGTTATAAAGAGCATAACAGTGAGGATACAGGTAGGCAAAATGAGAGACCTCGATGAGAGAGTCGAGAGAGAGGACAAGGGCATGAAAGAAGGGAAAGTAGGGAACAACAAAGACATCATAGATGTCATGAAAGAGATGATCATGATGAACCCCTACTTGCCACCCAAAGTATGTTGGATATCACGGAGGCAGTGAGAATCCCAACAAGGCATCAAAAATATAGCCGGATCAAGCACTTAGAGACATGAATAACATCCCATGCTTCGAAGGGGGATACAACGCAGATCCAAAAATCATTTATAGGCATTCCATGATGCATGCGTCTTGTAAAACATAGAGAATGAGTAGCAGAAACTGAAGTTTTTTCCCAAGACACTCATAAAGGAAGTAGAGAGTTGGTACTGATCCTTAGAACTGAAAACCATTAGGAGGTGGAGTACAATGTTAGAACTCTTCAACAATAAGTATCAAACTTACTCCAGAGTGTCTAACTTGCGTAAGCAGATCCAAGGATGGAAGCAAGGTATGCATGAACCCTTGGATGCTTCCATGGGCCACTAATATGCATTGTTACATCATTGCCCGGGCCATGGTTACGCACAGCAGGATCAACTCCGCCACATTGTAGATGGGCTAAGGTATGAAACTAGGTGAACCCTTGGGACTTATGCCCAAGGGAGATTATCAAAACTTAGATCCCATGAGATTCACCAATTGTTGGAGCAAGTAGCTAAAGAAGAAGGGGAGCTACAAAAAAGAGAAAGTTCGGAAGAATATAACTATGATTCCTCTCTTCGAAAGAAGGGAGTGAGATTTTTCAATAAAGAGGATGAGTCACCACTTGAAGAGTTGGTGAATAGAAAAACCTTGCCACTTCAGAAGCTAACAACAGAAGTATCGGCTAAGGTAGATGAAGTATGGAGCTCCTTAGATAGTAAAATTGAAAATCTCCTAAAGATTGTAGAGGAGTCTAAGGAGAAACGAAGTAGTAACAAAGATAAGAAAAAGAGAAGAGATTCAGGCCTTGCACATGACAAGGGTAAGGAGAAAATAAATATCTCTGATGAGGTTGTGGATTCAAACACAGATGATGATGGTGGATGTGAGATCTACTAATATGACCATCCTAAGGGATGTTATCCAATCATCTCACATCTACAAGAGTCTGGGGTGTATGCACTCAACCTTAGACTTAACAGACGGTAGACAACCTGAAGGTTACCTTATCCCCAAGGTAATCCAAGATAGTTCCACCAACCGTTGATGTACTATCCAAGTGGAACTCCACCACAACCCATCGGACAACATCAGCAATGGCAATACCCACAGTCATGGGTGATGCCATCGTCGAAACATCGATACCCTTACCGGCAACCCGATCCTTATGGTTACTACGTGCAGCAACTGATTTCTCCAAGTGACTCCATGGATCACACAACTCCCCAACATCACTACCAAGTTTGGGAGTACTTTAGAAGGACTCCTTCTCCTCCGGGATATTCTCCATATCCATACCATCCTCCTAATCCATCCACTTCTCTTCCACCGATAGTTCCCATACCTCCTGCTCCAACAATGCAAGGGGAACTCACCACTTAACCGTAGCAACGTAATACTACGAGAGCTGTAAACATTCAACCCGCTACTGGTTCTAACAACCGTAAAAAGAGAAGACCTCTCTTTAGAACCAAAAGCCCAAACAAGCTCTCACAACCACAAGCGGTTGAGTCTGTGTACACTCCTCCAACATACAAGGCTTCGAAGCTCCCTTCAAATCAAAACCAAAGCTCAACGCATACGGTTATGTTAACACATACTATAATAGACTGGATCAAGGTAGGCCACCTTCCCAGGAAATTATCTGACCCTAGGAGTCCCTTAATCTACCTCCAAGTTACCGGGAACAAACCACATAAGGCTCCTCTTGACTTAGGTTCTAGAGTTAACTTAATATCACAAGAAATGTATCAAGCCTAGAGCCTACCCCAACTTAAGAAGAGCAACATTCAACTAGAGCTAACTGACCAGTCCATCACCATTCCGTTGGGATTGGTAGAGGACATCATTTCCACTGTGTGTGGTTGGTCATACCCAGCTGATTTCTTGGTGATAGAGATCAACAACAATGAAGGGGACTTCCCAATTATAATGGGAAGGGCATGGCTAAGCACAATAAATGCATACCTAGGGATTCATGATCTTTCCTTGGAGATATCTAAGGTAAATATTTATGGGAAGATCGAGAAGAAGAAAGTTTCATGCATCACATACAATGATTCATCGGGTGATGACATGGAGGAATGCTCCGCATCTCTGCCATGCAACAGGTGTGCCCTTGAAACTCTGAGACAAAGATGCCTATATGTAGCAACCACACAAGTAGTGGATACCCCGTGGTTGACAGCTAGTTGAAAGAGCAAACCAACATGCATGGAATGAACTAGGGAAATAACTTATGCCAACAACGAAGGCATAGATCCCTTGGAATATGAGCATGGCTGACTTCCATCCCTTAATCTAAGAACATCAATTGGAAGAAGTTGGACACTTCTAAGAAATTCAAACAAATGCTCATTATTTGGGATCTCTCCCTTGAAATTCAGTCATGGGGGAGATGGCCACCTATGCTAATCATTTAAGGCCCTTAGTTCTTTTTAAAAAAAATTTTTACATGTTTTTTGTTTTACACATTTTTTGTTTTACGTGTTTTTGTTTTACACATTTTTTTACATGTTTTTGTTTTATACATATTTGTTTTACACATTTTTGTTTTACACCTTTTTATTTTACACATTTTTGTTTTACACACTTTTGTTTTACATGTTTTTGTTTTACATGTTTTTTTTACACATTTTTGTTTTACAAACTTCTTTAATTTTTCTTATTTTTTTTACAACATCGTTATACTTTTTCATTTTGTGTGTGTTTGTGCATGTTACCCACCTTGTAAGTTTGTCACCCAATAAGTGTTCTTCATGATGGTATGAACTGTTTTCCTATTGGTTGCTAATGTTTGATTTTTACCTTTAAGTTATGATGTTGATACTAAGGTATGTTTCTTTTGATATGGCAGGCAATTAGTTCACTTCATCTATACATCCACTAGTTCTATGGTCTCTCTTGGCTTGGAAATGTACAATCTCTTTTTAAATAAGAACTATTAATAAATCGGTGACTAGGTATTTCTCAAACTAAGGAAGGACTCAAGGATTGAAAAGGGTGTGACTTCAAGGGAACTTCATGCATTTGTGTTG
>MNCI01030039.1:53839-73176 GCA_015680685.1 Gnetum montanum | reverse complement strand
CGATAAGCGTGTAGACGCACATCCTCAGGAGATAGCGTAAGAACAGTGGCGGCATTGCCGCCTCTGGCGGTTGAAGCTCCGTCGAAGTACAATGTTGCTTCGAGGCCTGTTGAGACAGGGCTTAGACTATGTACATGCTCATCTGGGAATTCCGGCTCTACAGTTGTGTGGTTGTCAATCGGTGAAGTTATTAACTGGTCGGCTATCGCCTGGCCTTTCGTGGATGACTGGCCAATATAGTGGAGGTCAAACTCCGCAGTGATAGCCTTCCAGCGAGCGATTTTGCTANGTAGATGTTGCAATTCCTGTTTTAGACTGTCAAACGCACGCTGGCAATCGTCGATCCATTCAAACTTAGCCCCCTTTTTCAGCAAATGTTGCATGGGGTGTAATTTGTCGGTTAACCTTGAAATGAACCTGCATATGAACTGTAAGCGGCCCTGTAACCCACGTAGTTGCTTGAGGTCCATGGGAGGTTTCAACGCGATAATGGCTTTGACCTTATCAGGGTCAACTCGTATGCCAGTTTCCGATACCACAAACCCCAGCATGCGTTCGGTTTTTACTCCGAATACGCATTTCTTTGGGTTAAGCCGGAGCTCGTGCGTGGAACATCTTTTAAGGACTAACTCCAGGTCCTTTGAATGATCTTCCGACTTCAAAGACTTCACAGCTATGTCGTCTACATAATCATTCAACCTCCCTAGGAGGTAATCACTAAAGATGTATGTCATGGCACGTTGATAGGTCGCTCCGGCGTTCTTCAGACCGAAAGGCATCATGGTATATCAAAATGTCCCCCAAGGTGTCATAAACGTTGTAGTCAGTTGATGTTCTGGGTTGATGCGAATCTGGTTATAGCCTGAAAAGCCATCCATGAAGGACAGAAACGCATGCCCAGTTGTTGTATCCACTAGCTGGTCGATACTCAGCAACGGGAAGTTATCCTTGATTGTGGCCTTGTTCAAGTCTCGGAAGTCTATGCAGATGCGTATGCTCCCGGTCTTCTTCGGCACGACCACAATGTTGGATATCCAGTCCGAATAATCGACTGCGCGGATGAAACCAGCTTGGTATAGCTTGGTGATTTCACCACACACCGCTAGCGCGATCTCGGGTTTGATTTTGCGTGCCTTTTGCCTAACTGCTTTGATCTATGGGTCGAGGATAATATTATGCTGGATTAATCTAGGATCTAACCCAGGCATATCCTGATATGACCATGCAAAGACAGTGATGTTGTCTTGCAGGACTTGCTTTATTGCGTGGTGCGTTTTCTCGTCTAACAAAGTACTGACCTTAAGCGTTTTGGTCTCACCCCTGTGCGTAACGATAGGGACCTCACTAAGGGGATCCTCGGTTACATCTCCAGCCTCCAGGTCTAGCGTGCGCGTCGACTGTTCTGGCCACTCTGGGGACGTCTCCGATGTAGCTATAGTTACGCCTGCTGAAGGGGGGCTAGTGTCTACTAATGTGGAGTCAAGGTGTCTAACTAGATGCCCGTATGGGCCTGTCAAACTTAGAGGTGCTGAAACTGTGGCGTCCATCCTCCGTCTGTCCTGCAAAACCAGCAAGCGCGTAAATGGTTAGGAGACAAATGACGGGATGTCGCCAAGCATGGGATGCTGACTGAAATTTTGAATATTGCGTACAGAGCTTGTAATCAATGTAACCCGATTACGAGGCGATAAGATGGGGTAGTTTAACATCATTTCGGACAGCGGTGCGTGCGATATCAACCGAATTAATATCAGATTTTTCGGATTCCGTTTCAGGAAAGTTCCGCTTAAATCTAATATCAGGTCGGCGATCCTCACGTATAAATAGATGGTTTTTTGACGAAAACTAGTTGTTGGCTATTGTAGTTTGAATTTACAAGGAAGAACAGAGAGAAGGCAGAACAGAGAGCTAGGGGAAGCAACCTTGCGAGGATTTGCAAGCAGGCCGCGAAGGAACTCTGCCGCTATTGCGATGGCACCGAAGGCGAAGAAGCAGAATGCCAAACTGGCGAAAATTGACGAGGTGCAGGCAAGTTTGAATCGTGTTTCGCAGGCGTTGATCGATGTTTGCGAGCCGAAGCCTCTCAACCGGTAGGTCATTCTTCCCGTGCTTACACTCATTCTATATGTCTATATTTGTTCTGCCCCTTTTATCTTTTATCTTTTGCGTATATCCAATTATGGACCTCGGTCAGTGCGAGGGTTTAGGTGAGGTTGCGTTCGTTGCCGTTGTCAGGGACAAACCTTGCGTTATTGCAAGGGTTTGGGCAATTTCAGCCTGGTTGCGTTTTACGATTTCCTGTGTTAGGTGCGCAAATGTAGATGTAAGTGTTAATGAGTCTGGATTTTTCCTACAACATCGCGCTGAAGCCCGTCCTGATCGTTCTGGACATCATCGGGGTTTTATGCTGGGTAAACCCTATCGTCCCAAATGTTCCTCCCCCACACATAAGAGTGGAGGGGAGGGCTGTTTGGTTCCGAAAGGGGGCGCTGGAGTTTTTGCAGTTTTTGCTACATAATTTCAGCATTATCGTCTGGTCTAATGTGACCGGGGATGTTGTCGGTGCCCTTTTGGAGCACCTGTTGCTGGGGTCTTCACGAGGGATTCTGGCTTACCTGACAGACGGAGCCATTGAAACAGGCTATCCCGAGGACCGAAAGCTCAGCTCCCGAGGTTTGCGGAGCTTATGCTGGATCTGGGATATGGCCCGTTTCAACTGTTACCACGCATACAACACGCTGTTCGTGGCTCGCCACGTGTCAACGTACTTCCAGAACCCCCAAGGCACGGTATACTATGTAGGCGGGTAAGCAGATCTGGATAGCTGTATCTTTATCTGTTAGAGTGCCTGTTTTCGACGTGAAAAGGAGCAAGAAAGGTCTACTGTAGAGCGTAGATTAAGCGTACGCTGTATTGTACAGGTTTTTCATACGCGACAACAGGCTAATCGGCGACGGCGACGCGCTGCCCTGTGCCGAGACGGCGATAACGCTGTTTACCGCAACGAATAACGTTCGTGCCGGTGTTATTGGACAAATCGTCCACGAGATGCGTGAGTACCACACCCGCTATGCGGAGGCTTTCCATAAGTGCCAAGAAATCGGGTGGCTGCACGAGGATTGGACACTGGATCCGCCTCTCAGCGTCGAGGACGTGGAGAGAGAACTCCCACAATTCCCGTTGCCGTTTGGCCCCGGTAAGGTTGCCGCATGTTTTGATGTTAATTGTGCATTTATGAGTTATGACTAATAATGTGTTTTTGGCTACAGTCAGGGAATCTCGGGAGATTACCCTTACGATTTCCGGCCGCGAGGCGAGGGATGTCCTTTTTCGTTATGGGGACATCAAAGAGGCACAGCGTTGG
The DNA here is from genome assembly GCA_015680685.1 of Gnetum montanum. Taxonomy (NCBI): domain Eukaryota; kingdom Viridiplantae; phylum Streptophyta; class Gnetopsida; order Gnetales; family Gnetaceae; genus Gnetum; species Gnetum montanum. The sequence continues at coordinate 69,812 of MNCI01030039.1, read as the reverse complement.
CTCGGCCATTCAGCGGCCCCAGCTGTGGTGGTCACCAATATTCAGACCGCAGGGCTGATGCACCTGTTCTTAGCCGCCACCCCGGACGTCCCCGCCAGTGAGATGATAGGCCTGGTCAACTCTTTTAATGCAAAGGCGGATCGTTTCAGCACGCGCGTGCATAACGTGCGTGTGAACTTTGACATTAACGCTCAGCTCTTCTCAGACCTGTTTGGCATCCCTTCCAGCGGCCTTCCCGTAAAAGTGAAGATCAAGAGGGGCGCCAGAGTGGAGGAGCTTCTGCAAGAGTGGGCAAGGATCCCTAAGGAGACCAAAGGGTTTCCTTGTGAGTAATTTGAACTGGCAACCGCCAAAACGCTGTATCCCCTTTTTCGGGCCCGTACCTTCCCCAAAACCCTCTCACAAGCGCGGTTCTTTTCAGTAGAACAGACGCGTATTATGCAGGAAGTTCTGGAGGAGGGAGCCTGGTTTGACTGGGGAAGCCATCTCGCCAAGGGTTTACGCAGCGAGATGGTCAAGCTTCGCGAGAAGCTTGAGTCTCGCTTCAACGTGCACCATGCCTTCTTCATAGCTGTCCTCCAGCGGTTTGCTGAGTATCTGGTCATTCAACGGAATGGGGCTTGGGTACTGCAAGACCGGGACCAACTATCTAGACCTTGGATTGCCCACATCCTCAGCACCACCCGTGGGCAGGATCCGCCGGAAGGGATCGGGGAGTCAATGTCTGTGACAACTAAAGGCATGACCGCACTCCGTGTGCGAGGTGTCGACAGTGTGGGCAGGATAATGCCTACCTACACCGGCGATGCCTCGCGAGGGAAGCGCTTAGCGGAGGAAATCGTGGAGCCTGCAGTTCGGCGGAAGAGGCTCCGTCTGGCTGAGGCCCCTGAAGGCGAGGCAGGCCACACCGTTAGGCTTACGGTGCAGCGAACTAAGCCTCCGCCAGGTAAGTGTAAACAGTTTATACGCAATGTTTCATTCTTCTTTTTTTTTATTTAGATAAACTGGAATTATATACTAACGCATAGAGATGTAAACAGCCAAAGCGACACGTCAGTTGACCCCTGAAACAGGGGAAATGGTGTTGAAACGTGGGGAGGGGACCTCAGTTTTGGAAGAAGAGGCCCCGGGTGTTAATACGCGCCGTGCACGGGCTTCAGCTCATGGGGCGGTCCCAGCTGCTAGTGGGAGCCGCACACAGGCCGGGGAGGAGGCCCCTGCTACCGGAGCTAGAGACGCACAGACCCCGGTGCGTGAAATGGAAAGAAGTACGGAGGATGTCGATGACGTCGCCACTGTCACCGGCAAAGGTAATGAGCGTATGCTATACGGGTTTTGATAGAATCTGTAAACAGGTAATATCTAACAGAGTAATGTTATAGGGGAAGGAGATGCCTCGACGTCTGCTGCTGCTAACGCAACATGGAGGGACCTCCCTGATAAGTTTGCCTTCATGGAAGGCGTGATAAACGACATGATCGAGCGTCTTGAACGCCGTGACCCTGGTACTGGTAAGTTAGTGAAAGTGACTGTGTAATGTCTTGCTGATAATATGTCATCTGTCTTAATGCTAGTTTTTTTTTTAGGAGCTCACCTCCGATGGGACCCCGCGGAGCCCATTGACCTGGACACAGCAGAGCCTCCATCTGATGGGGCGGTCGTGCCACGCCACATTTATGAGGAAATGCATAAATGTGCGTTACGCTCGACACGCTCCGTATGGGAAAGCATGAATATTAATGAAGACCTATGGAAAAAACTGCAGCGGTCAGAACAAAAGGTTGAATCCTTGACTAAGGAAGTTGAGGACCTACGGGCGCGATACGAATTCCTATAGGCTCGAATGACAGGAGACGAGGACTGGCGTACTGCTGTTATTGATCATTCCCGTTATTGGAGAGCCATCAAGAACAGCGTAGATACCAGCCGAGCGTTAGTAGAGCAAAGGATGCAAATAGAGCTCCTTGCTCAGAAGAATCGGGACTGGAGGGACTACTGCGCGGGTGTACAGGAATGGGGGCAGCAAGAGAAGGACCACAAGTACGTGTACAAAAGGGAAAGCACTGCTTATAGAAAATGCTACCGCGATCCTGCTGTTAAAGCTCGATCCCTGGAGGTCTTTGTGGACACCATCGGAGCGTCCGAAGCTTTCAAAAAGTTTGAGGAGCAGGTGACTATAACTGCATCCCCAGAGAGAGTAATGGTCTTCCCTGGGACTCAAGCTTCAATCCCTGCTTTCTACCCAGACCCCCCCACTTGGAGTAGCGTGGAGAAAGGGAAGATAAAAGCAGGGGCGGCTTCGGGCGGGGATGTATGGCAAGACCTGACAGAGGACGAGATCATGCAGCGTTTGTGGGCCGGTTTAGACAAGCTTCCCTTTGCTGCGGAAGTCAGGTCATCTCAAGTAAGTTTATGCATCGTTTGGCCAGCGCGTTTCCCGACATAATGTTGCCTATTCTGATGTTTACGCTATGTGTGTTTTAGATGCCAGAAGGTGGAGGTCGTACGCCAGTTGAGGGGCTGGGAGAGGAAACAGTGGAAACGGAAGTGGAACCCCACGATGAAGATCGTCTCCCTGTGGAGCAAGCACTAGAACGAGAGTCTCATGAAGAGACAATCTTTCAAGGAGGGATACTTCCCGGAAACGATGACCCACTGGAGGACGACCTTCTGGGATTGGACTTAGAGTTAAAGGATACGGGTGATAGTGGCAGTAGGGGTCATGCGTGATTTTGTTTTCTTACATAATGTCACAAGCGATTTGAAAAAAAACAACACATTATAAATTTCCATTGACTATCAGCTATCTATCATATATTGTTTTTTAGTTTAAGGCAGTTGCGGGCCGGAAGCGTGAATGGATTACGAAGCAATGCGTAAAGTGCAAGGTAGCTACTAGTTTAGGGCCGTTGCAGGCAGATGCGTAAATTGGAAATTCGTGCCTAGTTTAAGGCTATTGCGGGCCGGTGCGTAAAGTTCGAAGTAGCTACTAGTTTAAGGCCGTTGCGGGCCAAAAGCGTGAACGCGAATAAACTGTAATCGGGCGTAAGTGTCTAGTTTAAGGCCATTGCGGGCCAATGCGTAAATTGCAACACAATGTAACCCTGGACACATGCGTAAAGGAATTAAGATGCGTAATTAACGTGCGTATGATAACACATGCAAAGTCTAAAAATGCAGAGCGTAGAAACAGAAGGCAAACACTACATAAAAGCACACAAAAAATAAAGGGAACAAGTGATGGATGGGTATGCTAACTTACATGAGCACATGCTGGAGAGCTTTGTTCAGCCGTGAATACGCAATTGCCTCTTAGCAGCTTTCATGTTAACTGCTGCGTAAGGGCGAGGAGGTTTGCAGTTCGACTCCTCTACGCTGTCATCCGGAAATGGCAGGTCGGCCCAGGCTAAACCGTCAGTATTGTCATTGTTCTGTTCAGGGGCTTGGAGAGAAGGCTGATCATCAGCCATTTCGATCTCTGAACCCTGCTCTTCCTCAATGTTATTAACGGTTTTGGGAGTGACCTCGTCGCCGCGTATGATAACCTCCCCCCCAGCGTAAGGCAGGTGTATCTCCTGATGGATAGGCGACGAGACCGCCCTCAGCTGAGCTAACCACGACCTTCCTAAGATTAGGTTAAAGCCTGGCATCTCCTCGATGACTAAAAATGTGGCTTCTGTGGGGAATTGATTCCCCGCCACGAACTCAATACGCACTGTCCCCTTGACTTGGACCCGTGCTCCATTGAATGATTTTACGCAGGCTGTCGTTGTGGGAGTGATCTGGTCGACCAAACCCAACCTATCCACGATAGAATAGGGAACGACGTTAGCAGCTGCGCCATCATCCACATGTACCCTCCGGATCTGGTACTGGCCGACCCGAATGGTGATGAACATAGGCTCCGTCGTCACTTGACCTTTTGTTGGATCATCTTTGACAGACTCGTCCAGAAAGGTCAACGAGGTGGGCTTGGGTTGTTCAGCTTCAGAAGGAAACATGATAGCGTGTATCGCTTCCTCTTCCGCCGGCAAGCTGGCGTCCACTGGTATGGACGCCAACATGCGTACCATTACCTCGCGATGTTCTCGAGAAGTCATCAAGAGGTCGTACAAGCTCAGCGTTGTGTTCTTTTTCTTGAGAGCCTGTTTGACCTGCGTGAACGCATCGAGGAGGTCCTTCTCTCGGCAGAGTGGTTTATCCCCCTTATCCTCCTCCATCCGCCCCAAGAGACGGATCTCTCGAGGCGGGGTGGTGTAAGGAGAGGGGTTGTTCTTCTTCCTACCAAGAGAAGGTGGCTGCGTTTCTGTACCTTTAGCATGCTTCTGGGGCATGGTCATGGGCATAGAGGCCAGGGGCCTAGGCTTAAGGAAGCCGAGCGTAGGGTTGTTTTCCTCCTTCCACTTGGGAGGCGACTGATGGTGCTGGTTGGAGGTCTGCCCCTGTGTCAGAGGCGCAGCCTGTGGTTTTGGCGCCCTAATGATGAAGGGCGCCCTCGGCGAGGGCGCAGACGAAGCTGCAGCTTGGGTAGTAGCGTGTGACTGAGGCCACACCTGGGCAGGCACCCGTATAATGAACGGTGGCCGTGAGACCTCACCTGCTGCCGAAGAAGTAGTTGGCCCCCTTCGTGAGCGGGCGGGCACACGCAAAACAAAAGGTTGTTTTGGCGGCTCCTTACGCTCACCGTCCGTACTTACCACAGTGATTGTATAAGGATCGTAACTTGCATTTAGCGGATCCTTGTATACATGTAATGTCTGATTTTCTGGACGTGTAGGATTACTACTGTCTAGTTTCAGATGAACTTCATCGATCATGCGTTGAGTATCGTCTTTCAACGCCCAGCAGTAATCTGTGTCGTGACCACACATCTGGTGGTAGTCACAGAAGCAGTCCAGCCTAAAAAATCTCGGAACCGCTGGTTCGTTGGGCAAAGCTAAAGAAGGATCCTTCGAGAGTTCACAGTGATGCCTGTGACGCTTCAAGGCTTCTTCGGACACCTTCTTAGGTTGAATGTGTCCCGCTGCCAACAGTTGTTTCAGCAGTTCGGAATGCTTCACAGGAAGAGCCGCATATTTTGAACGATCTTTACGCTCAAAATTCGGTTTTGGCTGGGGGGCCTGTTCAGGACCAGCCGTGGCCTGGCTGGTGGCGGCACCAGCCGTGGCCTCAGGGGGTGCTATTGTGGCTGCCTTTTTGTTCTTGTTCTTCGTGTTTTCAGTCAGCGTGGCTACTGTCGTTGTCGCTGCCTTACCTTTGTCCTTGGCTTTGTTATGTGTGTTTTTATAGGCGACATACGCCGGATCTTTGCTGGCCTCCGCAGCATCTTGGATGCCCCGGACTTGTGCGAAGGCCTGACGTATATCACCGGGGGAAAGGTAATACAGCTTAGACTTGATAAAGTCATTGACTGCTCCCTTGAATATAGCCAGTAGATGAGAGTCCGCGATCGGGTCACGGATCTCNAACAACAAAGATTCAGATCTAAAGGTAGCCAGATGGGTGTTGGGATCCCCCTCCCCATTATATTTGGTAAAATGCGGGAGGGACATCCCTGGTGGCAACGTCAACACGGGGACCGCTGGATTGATCGGATCATCCTGATAGAAGTCCGTGATCTGAATAGTATCAGACCCAGCGGTTTTGAGGCGTCTGACCTCCTCAGTAAGCGTCTGGATGAGCTGGAAGGCTTGGTCCAGACCTATCGGCGAAGGTGTCTGTGCGGTAGGTGCTGGAGGTTGGACTGGATGGGCAGCCCTGGGGAACTGGAAGGCAGGAAACGGTTGACTAGCCGCTGGTGGAGTAGGGGTCCCCGTAGGCTGGGGGGCTTGCGAAGACCACCACCCACCAGTCTGGGCCGAAGGGTTAGCCGCTGCCTGCTGCGTAGCATAGTGGTAAGTGTATCGAGGAAGCACCTGCGAGAATTGTGTCGTGGGTGCTGGCGGTGGCTGTGCACTGTAAACCGTATACAGCTGCTGTTGCGTAGCAGGGTTGGTCCACTGACTTCCTACAGGGTATTGAACAAAGGGTTGCGGTGGTGCCATTGCTGCATTTTGCTGCGTTAACGGGGGCAAGGACGTTTGGTCCGGTCGAGTCGTCGATGCAGCGTAAGACTGCATCTGAGGAATGCAATAGGGAAGGGTGGTCTCCGGGACCACCGCTGGAATGCTAAGCGTCTGAGGCGACTGAACCACCCCCGCATTGTGAGGAATTGGCGTTCGTGACCCAAACGGCTGCAAATGAGCCTGTGGCGGGACAGGAGGGTATACTGGCGTGGCTGCTGCCGGGTTCACCTGTGTGGCCTCCCCATTGTAAGGAAGCGCAGGGTTTACATAGGGTTGAGGGCTTAACATATGGAGCGCAGGCTCCATAGTATGGAACGACGGCTCTGACTGGGCCGCCAATTCGTCGTCTTCTTCCCTATGCTGGGACTCTACGGTAGTCCACACACGTTGGTCTTTGGCCATGACTAACTGTGTCAAAATTTGGTGATAGTGTTCAGTCAGGGGAATTATGTCATAAGCGGTTGGCTTAAATTCATAGCCCCCTTGGTGGCGCACTTCGAAGTTCCTCTTGGCCTCGATTTCAGCTCTGCTAAGAGGCAGCTTCGCCTGAATCTTAACACATATAAAATTGTATTCTTCAGGGGTTATAACCGTGAAGATGGGTTCTTTTCCCTGCAGCCTTAATGATTGGCGCAACGGTCCCTGAGGCTCTGTTGTGCCAGGGGCTGGTCCCGCGATCGTCATGGGACTAACGGGCGCGAAACCCAAGTTGGTAGGGACCGCGGCAGTTGTGGTTGTGAGCAAGGAATCCATGGATCGATGAACAGGGATGAATGGTAATCGAATCTAAACGAAAGAATGGCTGGTAAACAACAAGCACAAAAGGCTTTCTACCCTGACGGATTTCAAAGAAATCATCTTTGCGACCGATCTATACCACGCGATTGACCGTAGAATTCCCTGAGGTATTACGTCTATGGCTTAGGGTATGGATCTCTAATAGGGTGACCCGAAATATTCAGATCGGAGGTTCAGGCCCTCCTTCTAGCGCCAGAAAACTGTAACGACAGAAAACGTCGGCAGCTGGAAATACCGACCGATGTTCCGGCGTACGCAGTTTTAACCACGGATCCGCGCGAGGGCTAAGCTGGAAAACAAACGAATCCGCGGTGCCCTGAACGGTCTTGTCGATCAGACAGGGACTTACGGGTCAGTAAAGCAATGAGAATTACATGGAGAAAAAAAAATGATCTGTTTCGAAGAATGGTGAAACAAAGGGAAAATGATATGATCAGATTGCAACGTCGACAATGCTAAATGCGATGAAAGAAAAGGAGGCTGGAAAAAGAGAAACACGTAGCTTCAAGATCCGCACTTTGACTTACAAATGTATGTTTCGTATAAGAAATTACACTGGGGAATCCCCAATTACAGGATGTGAGACAAGAAAGAACAACAAAGCGAAACGATCTAAAAGGAGTTCCGATCTACCTCGTGGGCTAAGCTGAGATGCAAGGCGGGCCAAGCTTTGACGTCTACCGATCAACTGCGTCTGATTGATAGGGTCTTTTCAGTAGAAAGATTACTCCTGTCACCGGTGCTCAAGTCGAACTGTGCTTTGTTTCAGCTGTAAGGTGATGAGGTCCGCAATTGCCAAAGCGCTCTTCTCTATATCTCTGCTCCAAAGTGCTAACTGCTCTGGTGCTCAGAAATCTGCTAACGCCAATTTTTTGTCCACCTCTGTATCCTTGTCAACTGGGGTGTTTATAGGCTGCGACACTTCGCGGAGAAGGCGCAACCCTGATGATGTGGATTCCGGACATTGCGGGCCCTTGCTGGCATGATCTTTTGAGTCAGACTGTGACTATGCACAACACGCTCGTTTGCGTGTTGTGCGTGTGAGGAGTAAGCATATGCTGAGCGTGTTTTAATTGCTTATTACACTCATTCGCGTTGCGTTGCATGTATGAGTATAATCTGGTGTAAAGCAATGAACTCAAGGTTGTTTTACGCTCACTACGCAACTGTGCGTGACAAAGCATAAATGCACCGTACGCTCTCTACCCAGCTGTGCACGACAAAGCGTAAATGCATCGTACGTTCTCTACGCAGCTGTGCGCGACAAAGCGTAAGCAGAGTAAAACTTACGCTCATCACGCAGCTGCGCGTGATGGAACGTAACAAGCGTGATCTTGAATTATGACCTACGCACTGATACGCATTGCCGCGTAACGAGCGTAAAGACCAGTTATTTATGCGCTGTAGGAAAAAGTGCCAACCCGTTGTGTTTTTTTTCTGGATTTTGCCTTCAAATGTCTTGGAGCTTATTACGCTCATTACGCTGCCGTGCGTGACAGAGCGTAGACTTGTCCTTGAACAAATTCGAGGCGCGTTCTTGCTTAAATTACGAACCTTCGCCTGAGGCCGACCCGTAATTTTCTCGGTGTTTCAGTTCTGATACACAACCCCTTGGCCAAAGTCAAGGGGAGGAACATCATTATGTGGACGACTGCCTGAGGTAAGTTCACCATCCTCATTTTCACTTAAGACATGTGGGGCATCCTGGGACCAATTACCCTTCAAAGAATTATGATGTCTCTCCTATTGCAAGTTCCTTTGACATTGTGCCTCTGTGGGATAGTATTCTCTTGAGTCATGTTCTTGCACAATGTATTCTACATGTAAGTGTTGCATGCCAATTCATGTGAGAGCACAAAGAAGCATACTTGGGACTGAACAATCAGGAGGTAACAGTATGTTACCCTCTAAGTCTTGCCAATGTAGTTTTTCATATTGATGGAGGATAAAGGTAAATTCTAGTATATACTCATTAGGGTAAATATATACCACTTGAACTTGTTGAGAGACTAGCAGATCAATGGCATGTGTATTACACCGTCGATTATTTCCTGTTTTAGACCTAGGTAGTGAGGCACTTTCATATGAAGAAGGATACATACTTGTTTGTTCAGTGTGTAATGTATTCTTGTTTATTATTTTTTCAACAAACCCTAAGTGTTCATTCCAACAATGTGAATGATTTCCTATGTTCTAGTTAGTGCACAAACAACTAAGTCCCCAACAACGGCACCAATTATGAGCAGCAAGATACCCCTATGCTCAACCATATGAATATGAGCATTTCACATACAATTTGGTCAAATTTCAAGGACTAAGTGCTTATGCATCCCTATGGAACACGGACAGGTTGGTTGATCATTATCTTCACAAGCTTACCTATATGTCATGATTATATGGGTAAGTAAGCTTGAGGCATATGATTTTTATAGCTTTTATGTTTTTATGTCTTATGCTAGTAGGGAAGGAGAGAGGTAACTAAGTGACTAATTTAACTTAACTACTCATTAACCAAGTTCTAAGTAATCCTAACACTAGTATCTATTCCCACTTACCATACACATCCTAAACTAGTTCAACACTATTAGGATTACCAAACACTAATCGTTACTGGGTTACCAAGCGTTACACGCATGCTCGAAGTGTTCATGCTTGTGTAATTTAATGATTTTCTTAATTGATCAAAATGAATTGCTATGCTAATAATAGAAATGTAAAGTGCATAAAATAAAATAAAATAAAATAAATGCATAAGAAAATAAAATAAAAGAAATTCTTAAGAAAACAAATCTCAAGTGCTGCAAGGATGAATGGAAGAGCTCGCCTTTATTTTTATACATAAGGTGTGCTCAGGTACACAATGCTAGAACAAATATCTTTCCACACTTAGACCTTCTTCTATGGGAATTTGGAAAATACTCCAACTTTCAAATAGACTACAAAAGTTTTGCTACTTGACTGCTAAAGACTTCTTCCCAATTGTGCACCTGGGAATTGTATTTATAGACTTGGGAGCAACTACTCTAATAATTATAGTAACTGCTCTAATCATTAGAATAACTATAGAGTAACTACTAGAGTAACCACTCTCATTAGTAGTTTTTTGTCTTGATGGAGGATAAAGGTGAAGTCTAGTATATAATAATCAGGATGAATATATACCACTCAAACTTGTTGAGGGACTAGCGGATCAACATCATGTGTATTACGCCACCGACTATTTCCTATTTCAGACATAGGCAGTGAGGCACTTTCGTATGAAGAAGGAGACATACTTTTCTATTCAATGTGCAATGTATTCTTGTTTATTATTTTCTCAAGAAACCCTAAGGATTCATTCCAATGATGTGAATAATTTCCTATGTTCTATCTAGCACACAAACAACTAAGTCCCCGGCAACAGTGCCCATGATGAGCGGCGAGGTACCCCTATGCTCAACCATATGAATACAAGTGTTTCATGCACAATCTAGTTGAATTCCAAGGACTAAGTTCTTATGCACCCTTGTGGAACTAAGTTCTTATCCATCCACACTTAGACCTCCTACTGCACGCACTTGGAAAATACTCTAACTTTCAAATAGACTACAAGAGTTTCGCTACTTGACTGCTAAAAGACTTCCTCCCAATTATGTGCTTGGGAATTGTATTTATAGACTTGGGAACAACTACTCTAATAATTAGAGTAACTACTCTAATCATTAGAATAACTACTAAAGTAACTGCTAGAGTAACCACTCTAATAATTAGAATAATTGCTAGAGTAACCGCTAGAGTAATGAATCTAATAATTAGAATAAATACTAAAGTAACGACTAGAGTAACCACTCTAATAATGAGAATAACTGCTAGAGTAACCACTGGAGTAACCACTCTCATCACTAAGGTTGCACCAATGAGCATATCTGCAATATCCAAAATATCAACTTTGACAACAAATATTCTAGCAACAAGGACCATAAGTGTTGAACTTCATACAATATGAACTAGCATTGTAAGAGCTGATACTAACATACCTACAGTTGATCCTAAAGTTTATCACCTTGTAATAAGTTATTTGCAAGAGTTGTCACAAGTTTTGAGTTGGGGCCACAAGACTTAGCAAACATGTTCAACATTGATGAATCACTATTTTTTTGTGGCCGTGATGTCAGGTATGTGACATTGGGGCCCCGACATTCCATCCTAGCTATGACATTAAGTACGCAACATTAATGTATATACCTTGAGTCTATAAATATTACGCCTAGGCTCTAGTTTTCACATAAATTTTTGGTCATTTTCTAGTCAAAGTAGTAGAGCTTTTGTCATTTCTTCCTTATAGAGTTAAAATATTTTCTAAGTGCCCACAAAATGAGTCTAAGTATGTACAGTTCTTTGTTTGAGCACTAATAACCTGAGCACAATAGTGTGATGGGAATAAAATGAACTCTTCTGACAATCCTTGCAGCACTAAGAATATATTAATATGTTTCTTCAATGCATTTTACTTCCTTGATCTTTACTTTAATGCATTTGAATTAAGCAGTTTATTTCCAAAAGTTAATAAACACAAGCACAACCACTTTGAGGATTCATACAATACTTGATAAACTAGCAACACTTAATGTTTGGTAGCCCAGTAGTGCTATATGTGTTCAAGAAAGTGGAATGATTACTTATGTTAGGCTAGCTAGGCAGTAGATGAATTAGATCTACAAATTACTTCACTTTTCATTCTTGTTGTAGGTGATCACATCTATAAGAAATAAAATAAGAAAAATCATATACCTCAATTACACTTAAATCATATCCTTGAGCCTCAAAAGTATAGCTGGGAAGACAATGAGTGTTTGTAATGCTCATTTTACTTCCTAGAGAAACTAGTGTACTAGATAACTATAGGTCCATGGAATTCAACCGGATCGCACGTAACACCTTAGTGATTCGTATGGTTGGGCATAGGGGTACCTTGCCACTCATCATTGGCATCATTTTTAGGGACCTTTTGGTTGTTTTGTGTGCTATCTAGGAGCCAATGAAAGTATTTAAATCTTCATAATGAACCTTAGAGTCATTTCCTATTCTATCATTACTACAACAAATTATTAGAAGCACACTATGATTTTTTATTTCACTAACCGAGAATGTCTTCTTCTCACAGGAGTGCTTCTTTGACCAAGTCTGATAAAGCTTATCAGCCAGTGCCTCAACAATATCAAATTGTATATACTCATCCTAATGAATATGTACTGAACTTCACCTTCATCCTACACTAGGATGAACACTTGTGGTGGTGTGACATTGAAGGCAACATTGTGTTGTCACCCAATCAAGCTATTCCTGCAATGCTCTACCAAATTCTTACATGATGTGGTCTTCAAGATCACCATGGGGAGTATATTATGGAAGATACTAAAATTAGGAATTATCATCCCACAAAAGCACAACATCTATGGGACTAATAGTTAGTGCAACACTAAATTTTTGAAGGGAAAAGGACTTAACGATTCTCCATTCTTGTTGTACCAATAAGCTAGTGGGGAACCATTCTCTAGGGGTTTCCCATTCAATGAAACTCCTCTCTTTAACGTTGGTAATAGAGGTCAAAACTAAAACTTGCACTCCACAATTCACAATCCTAATTCTGGTAACAAAGGATCCAATGACAAAGAAGGATCTAGAGGGGCAAGCCAAGGTAGGGATGTAGACAAGAAGCAAGATTGTGATCGTGGTTGCAATCACTCAAGAAGTGGAAGTAGGAACCAAGATGGTGCTAGTTCTCCTTCTTCTTTCCCTTTTTTGTCTTCTTTTTCTTCTTTCTTTGACCATGACCATAGAAGGTAAGACCATGATGGAGGTGATCAACATGAACAAAATAACCGATGGGACCAAAATGACTGAAGGGACCATCGGGAAAGGCAAGATCAAGGGCGTAGACATTCAAGAGAGGCCCATCACCATGAATGAAGGGGTATTAGAGGGCATCATGGGCCCCATGGTCAAGGCCTCAATGAGCCTCTACTTGCTACTCAAAGTATGCTTAACATTGCAGAGGCAATAAGAATTCCAACAAGGCATGTGAAGGATAGTTGGATTAAATAGTTAGGCATGAACAATATTCCTCAATTTGAAGGAGGATATAACTATGATCCATAGAATCATTTTAAAACTTTCCAAGATGCATGTGCCTTGCAAAATATAGAGAACAAGTGGCAAAAACTGAAGTTGTTCCCCAAGACACTCATCAAAGAAGCAAAAAACTGGTACCAGTCCTTAGAGTCGGAATCTATCAAGTGATGGAGTACCATGCTTAAATTGTTCAATGATAAATATCAAATGTACTCTAGAGTGTCCAAATTAAGAAAGAAAATTCAAGGATGAAAACAAGGAAGGCACAAACCCTTGGATGTTATCATTGACCAATACTATGCCTTAATGCACAAATGTCTAGGCCATGGTTATTCTCAACTAGATCAATTTCACCACATAGTAGATGGGCTTCAGTTAGAAATGAGGGGAACCCTTGGTGTCTATGACCAAAGGTGACTATCAAAACTAAGTACCTATCAATACAAAGATTAATAGAGCAGGTTTCCAAAGAGGAGGGTGAACTAAGAAAAAGAGAAATTGCAAAAGAGTACAACCATGATTCTTCCATTTGCAAGAGGAAGGTTTGATTATGTGATAGTAAGGATGAATTCAGATTTGATGAGGGGGTGAATAAGAAAACCTTGCCAGTTCAAAAATTTTAGTCTAAACTTATGTCCAAGGTTGATCAGTTATGGGACTCAATGGATAATAGATTCCAAGATGTTCTCAAAACTGCTAAGGAGTCCAAAGAACACGAAGGTGATTGTGAGTGTAGAAGGTGCAAGAAAGCTAAATGTGCATGTCACAAAGGTAAGGGCAAGATTGTTGCAATCAAAGAAGTTTTGGATAGTGAATCAAATGATGATCGTAGATGTGACATTTATCAGTATGAACATCTTAAGGGATGTTGCCCCATTATGTCACATCTACAGGAGTCTGGGATGTATGCCTTACATCCATGACTTATAGAAAGGAAAACATCTAGAAGGTTACCCTATCCTCAAGTAATCTCAGGTAGTTCCATCAACAATAACCATATTATCCAAGTGGAGCTCCATCGCAACTGTATGAATAATATCAATAATGGAAGCAACAATAATCATGGGCACTGGTACCACCAGGTCACAATACCCTTGTTGATAGCTGTTGGCACATTTTGGCCATCTTATGGAATAGGTTGGCATGATTAAAGGTTTATACAGTTAGAAGAATTTTAGTTTGTAGAAAAAGAGATATAACATATAAGGAAAGAAAAATGGTCAGAGAAAGGATGTTATATCCATTATACAAATCATGCACTCATCGATGTATTATCCTTTTATTCTTTTCATAAACTACATCAGTCCCATTCCCTACCTACACATTACAATGGACATTTTATTTTTGTCTATTTTGCTGTTGATACTTCTTAGGGATGCATCTGCCTATGCCTGTACTGTGCCGTGTTTCTATTTTCATTTGAAGTGTGGAAAGGGAGGCAGCTAAATAATCATTTGCAGAGCCTTCAACGTCATGTTCAGCTTTTAAAATCTTTGACAAAAAAATTGGATGTGATTGCTACAAAAAAAATAATAATAAGAAAAAAAATGCTACCGAAGGAGTCAGTGTCTCTCAATTTGCAGATACGGTCTCTTCTGCACCCTCCGACGTGGCTTTAGAAATTAGCGGAAAACTTCCTTTTAATGTATTAACTTGAATACACATGGATCCATGGCTGTGGAGGCTGGAATTGTTGTCTAGACGGTAATCAGGAATATGCTTGTTCCTGTAGATTCTTTAATTAATCGAAGTTATCCCTGGGAAGAGATTTCAGTGGCCGTCAGCTTAACCGACAAGGGTTTCTAGGTTTGATTTTTACAGCGCAAAGTGGGGCTCGCTTGCCGATTTGGATTACCGTGTGCTTGCATAGATAAGTCTGGTATGGCTACTAGCACCATTGTTTGATCCACGGGCTGCACAGCTGCAACACAAACCCACATTTCCCTTTTTGCAATGACGAATTTATGGAGGAACGCTTGGTGCCTGTTGTTGTTGCTTTGCATCAATGGCAAAAAATTGAAGGAGAAGCACGTAACTAAGGAAACTATGGTACTCCTCCATTTCTAAGAACTGATTTGAATTGGATAATCATGGGCACTATTACGACCAGAAAAATAGAAGGCAGCGTCGACCGCGTTGTCAGTATGGATGTCTGGCAGAGACTAATGCATGAAATCACGTAGGATTTTAAGATGGATCTACGTTTCCACTCACCGCCGTAACTCACAATACTCTATTGTAGGGATTCTTCAGCTGCAGCCTCATCAAGAAAACCTAGGTTTTCCTAAGAATACACTTCAAAAAAAAATTTAGGCGATAATCACAAATGATGTTCGCTCCCAGAACCTGCAATCCAAAACAGCAGCTGTGCCCGACGCCGATGCATTCGTTATCGCCTTACCAATCCACTGAACGTGGCAATGGAGACATGAAGGCACACTAAGATAGGTGTATAACTGAATCTGCAGAGCAAGATATATTTTAACTGATGTTGAAATTACAGTTTAATCTATCGTTGAAACTTACCATTAATTTAATTATTCCAAGTGCCCGACTGAAGACTTACCTTTAATTTAACTATTCCAAGTCTTAAGGCATTCTTAAAACATTATTTTTCAAACATTATTATATATATAAGTTACTACTTATAAAATATTTTCAATATTATATATTTATAATATTTACAAATATTAATATTAGCATAAATTCCTCCTAACTTTATGTATAACTTCCTAACTACATAACTTCCTCCTAACTAGTGGGGTAAGTTGTAACTTCCTTACTTGGGAGAGAAGTTAGCTAAGATATTTTACAGTATGTAACTACCTTTGAACCCTATAAAAAGGCTTCAATGGTAAGAAAAAAGAAGATATCACACTTTTGAGGAGACATTGATATCACACTTTGGAAGGCTACTAGCTAGCACTTGGGCTCTCACTTGGAGACACACTTTGGGTCTTAGGAGAAGAGCATTTGTAAAGAAGAAAGTGTGAAAGATT
>MNCI01030039.1:20860-53486 GCA_015680685.1 Gnetum montanum | reverse complement strand
TATCTAGCCAAAATGGAGTCTCATACGTGATAGTTTACGCAACAATTTTTTGGTAGCATATTAGGATTGTCTTGAAGAAATTGCTTATTTGAGCCTTGGAAGTTTGAACAATTCGTAGTTATTGAATTTGGGATAGCTTTATTGCAAAGTTTTTACTCGTGTCATTTTACCTTGTTTAAATATTTGAGGTCCACACAAATCTGCTTTCTTTTCTATCTATTTCCATCGAATCTTGCTCTATTTCTTGTTTTCTTTTGGAACTATCTCTTTCTTTGGGGAAAATTAGAAGTAGATTCGTGGAGTTGTGCTCAAATGTTTTTGCAAAATTTTATTTGTTACAAGTAGGTATTATAAGGACCACATAGACTAGGCAGTTGAAAAAAATAGGAACTCTCAACAACTCACAGTACTTGGCAAAGTTGGCTGAATCTCTCTAAGATAAGTCATTTGTAGTTTACACACAAAGCAATCTTTTCATTTTCACAACTGCACACCGCAATAGCACACACACATACTTACGTTAACTACTGTGTCTATTTGGAGGTATCTGGGCCTTGGTGTTGCTAGAGACCAGCAGGCACCTAAATCCTGTTCGAGGACACTCGTTGGCAGTCACATTCCAAACGGTCACCAACAATAGCCTGATCCATATGGTTACTACATTTAGTAACCCATGTCTCCATGTGACTCTTTTAGTCACATTTCTAATTTCCAATCTCACTGCCATCTTTTAGATTATTATCAAGCTCATTTGCCACATGACAGAAGGGATATCAACTCTTCTCCTTACCCTTCTCCTATTCTTGTACAAACTCCTCCTCCACATGCATAACTACCACTTGCTCCACCTATGTAGGGTGAATTGCCAACCTAATCATAATAACGCAATGCTACGAAGGCTATTAATCTACAACCAAATTAGCAGTCAAGGGATTGAATACCCAATCAAAGAAAAGACCTTTCTTTTGACCTCGTAGTCCACCTAAACCCTCACATATTCCCATGGTTGACAACCCTGCTCTTGCATCTTCCTCTATACCTAATACCTTTGAGTCCCCTTCAAACCAAACTCTGCCTAGGATCTATATTGTAATGCTTACTCATACTATGTTTGATTGAATCCATGTAGGAAATCTTCATAGGAAGTTAGCTGATCCTAGAAGTCCTCTAATTTATTTGTAGATTTTTGGGAATGAACCATGCAAGGCTCTTCTCAATTTAGGTTTTGATATTAATTTAATTTCTCATGAGATGTACACTACCTAAAATCTACCTCCTCTCAGGAAGAACAACATGAGATTAAAGTTGGAAGACCAGTCCATCACTATTCCATTAAGACTAGTAGAAGACATTATGACCACTGTCTGTGGGTGGTCTTATCCTACCAACTTCTTGGTAATCAAATTGTAGAATTGCAAGGGGGATTTTCCAATCATCATGGTAAGAGCATGGCTAAGCACCATTGATGCAAGAATGGGCATTAGAGATCTTTCCCTAGAGTTATCTAAAGAAAACACATTTGGAAAGATTGAGAAGAAGAGAGCTCCATGCATTGCATATAGTGATATCAGGTGCAATTATGTCAAGAAACTTTGGGCCCATTAAGCAAGCATCTATCTTTGCATGCAAGCAATGTGCACCAAAAGTAAAAATTCAAAGATGGTTGTATGTAGTAGCCACAAAATAGAAGGGCACCCAATGGCTGACTATTAATTCTAAGAGTAGCACACTTTGCATGGAACCAAGTAAGAGCCTGACATGTGCATATGTCATAGGCATGGATGAATTCAAGTAGGTTCATCACTAACTCTCTGATGACATAAATGATGATACTCACTAGGAAGAGTTGGAAATTCCTAAAAAATTCAAACAAGAGCCCCTTAAACTAAAAATGTTACCGACTAGAATGAAATATGTATTTTTGAAGAATGGGAAGCTGGCTATAGTCAATACAAAACTTTCTCCAACATAGAAAAAGATGTTGTTGAAAGTAGAAATATGGTCAGCAACTTTTGCTTGTTCATATCCTAAACTCATAAGAATTGATCCTATGATATGCTAGTGTCACATCTACATTGATCCAACCATGAAGCCAAAAATATAGCCATAGAGGCAATTGAATCTTAAACTAAAGTAGATTGTTAAGGAGGAAGTTGAACAACTCGTCAAGGCAGGGTTCATCTATCCCATTGCAGATAGCGAGTGGGTTAGCCCACTTGTAATTTTTCCGAAGAAAGATGGCAAGTGGTGAGTCTACATTGATTTCACATTGCTAAATATGGAAACATTCAAGGATCATTTTCCATTGCCATTTTTTCATTAGGTGCTTGACACAATATCTGGACATTGTTACTATAGCTTTCTAGATGGTTATAGTGGCTATAACCAAATTCAAATTACACTAGAAGACTAGGAAAATACAACATTCATGAGTCCCTAGGGGACTTTTGCATATAACAAGATGTTATTTGATCTATGCAATGCTCATGCGACATTTCAATGCCTAGTCCTGAGGATTTTTCAACAGAAGATTGGTAGGGTTGTGGAAGTCTTTATGGATGACTTCTCCACCTATGGGGCTACATTTGAGCAATCCCTAGACTACCTTGAGCAACTGCTAAAACAATGTGTTGAAACTAACTTGTAGCTCAATTGGCAAAAAATTCACTTAATGGTCCAAGAGGGCATTGTACTAGGGAACAAAATATTGCAAGTAGAAATTGAGGTAGACCCTGAAAAAATAAGGGTCATTCAAGAAATTACCCATCAACCAGAAAAAGTTAAAGATGTTCAATCATTTCTTACACATGTTGGCTACTATGAACAATTCATAGAGAACTTTTCTAAGATCACAAAATTGTTGGTGGAGCTAACAAAGAAAGATGTTCCCTTTGTCTAGACCACAGAATGTGAAATAGCATTCTAGTTACTAAAGAGAAACTTGTAGAAACTCCAATTCTACAAGCACCTGACTAGTCTAGGTCATTTCATATCATAATAAAGGCATCAAATTATTCCTTGGGAGTGGTGTTGACATAGTTAGATGATAAGAAATTTCTATACTACATCCACTATACTAGCCAAAGCATTGTGGATGCACAACTAAACTACATCACTACAGAGAAAGAATTGATGGTGGTGGTGTTTTCTCTAGAGAAATTTAGGAATTTTGTGCTTGGATACAAAGTGTTTGTGCACATAAATCATAGCACCATCTGCTTCTTAATGAACAAGCCAATGATAAGTCCCCATGTCATACGGTGGCTGGTGATCTTCCAAGAATTTGATCTCACAATGGTAGATCAAAAGGACACTGAGAATGTGGTTGCTAATCAGTTGTCTCAATTGTGATGGAATAATAAAGAGGAAGAAGCTCTATTATCTGATATGTTTCCTAATGAACTCCTCTTTGCTGGGGCTATAACTGAACAAATTCCTAATAAGCCAAAATGGTATGATGGCATTCTCACCTATCTTCTCACTTAGGAGATGCCATAGGGGTTGGACCATTGGAAGAAATAATAGTTTTTTCACCAAGTAAAGCATTTCATGGAGATCAATAGAAATCCCTATAAGGTGTGCATTTATGTTCTAGTTCATTGGTGTGTCCTTGATGCTAATCAACTGTGCATTCTCCCAGATGATCATGAAGGTCCTTGTGGAGGACACTATGCTAGAAGATGCATGGCCATTAAAATCTTGATAGTAGGGTACTACTGGCCAACACTTTTTAGGGATGCTCACCATTACATCTGCTCTTGTAAACAATGCTAATGAGATGGTGGAATGATTGCTCGAATGGAGGGACCTTAACAATAGATTCAACCATTGGAATCCTTTGACATCTGAGGCATTGATTTCATGGGTCCTATTACATCCATGTCAAATGAAAAGGCATACATCACAGTCTCTATTGACTATTTTATGAAATGGGTAGAAGTAATAGCGATAATTAACTATACATCTTCTACTACTACTCAGTTTGTACAACCAAATGTTATAAACAACTTTGGTGTACCATGTGCATTAATTTCTAATAATGGAACTTACTTTATAGGAACTATTTTTTAGAAGCTCATATAACGCTTGAGGATTGAACACAAACTCACAACACCTTACCATTCCCAATCTAATGGTCAAGCTGAGGATACTAATAGGGAAATCAAAAGGATTCTAACAAGAACTATTAGCAAGTATAGAAAAGACTCAAGCATAAAACTCAATGATTCCTTTTGGGCCTATCACTTAACTTAGAAACTTTCTATAGCTATTCTCCCTATGAGCTTGTGTACTAAAAATTACCAACACTTCTTATTCAATCCGAGCTCCATACACTTTTAACTGTTTGTGACCTTGACCTTGATTTAAGTCTAGCCGAAAAGGAAAGACTAATGAACCTCAATTTGCTAGACAAAAATTGATTAGTAGACTTATCATCTAATGAGTTGCACAAGGCCTATAACAAAAAGTGTCATGACCTAAAAATCAAAAAAGTCAAATTTCAACTAGGAGATAAGGTTCTCTACTAAAACCCCACACATGTACCTCAACGAACTAAGTTCCAAACATTGTGGGAAGGACCCTACATTATTTATGAGACTTTTTCTTCTAGGTCCATGATGATCTACAAGCCTAAGAGCCCAAATAAGAAATAGTTGGTCAACATCCAACAAATTAAACCTTTCCATGAGCATAGGCTAGCTAACACAACAAGAACCTCATTAGATGGACAAGCACACTCCATATTTCAGATCTCCTCCTTTCAACTTACTTGTGGGGGAGATGGCCATCCATGCTAATCATATAAGCTACTTCTCCATTTTTCAACTTTCTATCTCACATTTTTTTTTACACATTCTTTATTTTGCATCTTTTTGTTTTCATATATTTAATTTTTTCTAATTTTTGTTTTACACCATCATTACTACATTTTCTATTTCTTGAATATTTTACACTTTCTTTTATATTTTATTTTATTTTATTTGATGTGATTTTCTAAATTTTTGTTAACAAGTACTAGGTACATTAGTAATGCATTATTTGATGGTGGTTTGTATTATTTTATTATTTGATTATTGGTTTCTGGTTTCTGGCTTTGAATTTTATTACAGATAGTTAGGACATGGTTTTGTTTTCATGCAATAGGTAGTGAGTCCACAACATCCACCCATCCACAAACTCTATGGTTTTCCTTATTCTGGAAATGTGCAATTCCTTTTTCATTAATAAAACTTTAATACATTTGTGACTTTGGTATTTTTTGAAATTTGGAAGGATTCAAAGGTTTGAATAGGGTGTGGCTTCAAGGGAATTTGGTATTCTTTGTACTTTTATATTTGCCTAGGTGCATGTGTGTTTTCATGGATTTCCTACCATTTTGTGTCCACTAATAAAAGGAAGTTGAATAAGTCCTTACATGGTGTGGTTCTCATCAGAAAAAAAAACAATGAGAATTCAAAGCACACCCCTTGGACAACATAAATGCATACATCCTCGCATGGTTTGGTTCTCATCAAAAAAAGAAAACACAAAAAGAAAAAAATGAGGATTCAAAGCACACCCCTTGGACAAAATAAATGTATGTGTCTTTGCATGGTGTGGTTTCTATTCAAAACAAAAACAAAAAAAAAGCATGATGGGAATTCAAAGCACACCCCTTAGATAGAATAAATAGGATACAAGCATTGGTTATGGAACTAGTCCCCTCTAACTAAGGCCTTTCCTCACTTCTTACTTCTTCTCTAATAAGGAATGGTGGTTATTCTATGGGAGCACTCTTATATCTCAGGGGATGGATTGGTCTTTGGATGATGATGCAAAGTCATGAAACATGGTTGGTTTTAGTCTGGACTAAGGATGGATCCTATCAAGTCATTTAACCGTAAAATCCACAAGGGACTTCATCTGATCATACTTAGGAACTCCATTCAACTCTCTCTCTTATCCATCTATGCTTTTCATGTCTCACCTCACTACTAGTTTCATGTTTTGGTTTGATGTCCTAGTTTGATGTGGTGTAATTCTTAGTTGGTTACTTTCAGGTTTTTGTACTTAACCTTTTGTAATCATTAATCATCCACAAAGCCCATGGACTCTTTGGTTTGAAGTTATGCAAGGGCATAAAAGGTTTGTGCCTACTTTGGGGAGGACCCACTTGCATATTCTTTGGTTGGGTTAGTTAAGTTCTTTACCCTTAGATACTTTTACAATCAAATTATTTTTGTTTACCCCATCAATGACATCCACTTATGCACACCTTCACAACATTTTTTAGTGAACTTGTCTTTTTATTGTTGTGAACTCTTACACCCTCTTCAGATATTTTCCTTGTATTGAAATTTTTTAAATTTAATGGATCACTTATCTAATTTACCCTATTTTTCAGCCTTCCTACTAACACTACTAAAGGAAACAATCTACCACAATCATGACTTAGCTAAGTGTAACCACCAATGAGACAAGGCATTGAACTGCTATGTGTTACACATTGCATACTAATTTTGATTCTGTTGTGATTGCAATGGGAAGCATGGACTAGAAGCGAGACTATCTTTACCAAGGGGACACAACAGTGCCATACAATGAGGACCAATTTTGATCATTGGATCTCTTCTCTCTCTCATTTGTTTGCTACCAAGAGGTGTTGGGTGTCAATGTTCTCTAAGGTGTTCACTTCTCTTATCATGAACACCCAATGTTGTAAAAATTGTAATTTTGTATACTTGGACACTCAAAGTCTATTTGTTCCATATGAGTCAATTTATGTGTCAATCAATAATCCCATACATATCCAATATATTATGTTATATAGAAATTGTTCCTCCTCTTCTTCACTTGAAGATGAGTTTTCATTCTGTTATGGGGGTATGATGAATCACTATTTTTCTATGGCTACAACATCAAGTACACATCATTCGGGCCACGATGTCACATACACAACATCAAGGCTTGGCTGTGATGTCAGGTACGCGACATCAGGGTATATACCCTAAGTCTATAAATACCATGCCTAGGCTCTAGTTCTCACATCAGTTTTTGGTCATTTTCTAGTTAGAGTAGTAGAGCTTTTTCTCTTTCTTCCTTTCAAAGTTAAAATATTTTTTGAGTGCGTACAGAAGGAGTCTAAGTGTGTATGGTTCTTTGTTCAAGCACTGATGTACCTGAGTGTAGTGTTGTAATGGAAATAAAATGAACTCTTTTGACAATCCTTGCAGTACTAAGAATAGATTAATATTTTTCTTCAATGTATTTTACTTCCTTACTCTTTACTTTAATTCTTTTGAGTTAAGAAATTTATTTCCAACAGTTAATAAACACAAGCACAACCAATTCAAGCATTCATATAGTACTAGGCTACCATTTGGTAGCCTACTAGTGCTATATGTGTTCAGGAAAGTGGAATGGTTACTTGTGTTAGGCTAGCTAGGTAGTAGATGAATTGGATCTATAATTACTTCACTTTTCATTCTTGTTGTA
Organism: Gnetum montanum; assembly: GCA_015680685.1. NCBI lineage: Eukaryota > Viridiplantae > Streptophyta > Gnetopsida > Gnetales > Gnetaceae > Gnetum > Gnetum montanum. The sequence goes on along the minus strand of MNCI01030039.1, from coordinate 46,010 downwards.
GGTAATGACATGTATAAAATATAAAATAAAAAAAAATAATATACCTCAATTACACTTAAACCATACCCTTGAGCCTCAAAAGTGTATTTGGGAAGACAACAAATGTTCACATCACTCATTTTACTTCCTAGAGAAACTAGTGTACTAGATAATTATAGGTCCACAAAATTCGACCGGATCATGCATAACACCTTAGTAATTTGTATAGTTGAGCATAAGGGTACTTGCTACTCATCAAACATCATCAAGGATGAGCTTGAGATTCTAACGTCTCCTTAAACTAAGAAAATTTCAATGAACACAAGAAGGGATGACTATATATAGATCTATGAAACTATAGCCATATTTCAAATCACTGTGAAAATTTGTGAGGATGCGACCATTATCTTGATGACCCATGAAGTCTAGGAAGGATTTACAAAGTTACTCATTGATCACATTACTACAACACTCAACTTCTCTATGGCATCAATTCCTGATTTCATTGTCATTGAAGACATCCAAATTTCTATAGGAATGGGGATCAAAGGAGAGGGAAGCATGATCAAAGCTTAGCACAAGGATGCATTAGACAAGATGCTACAATCAAGATAAACAATAGAGAACATACTCAACATTCTTGAAGATATCACTACCCAAAAATCTAAGTTGATTGGAACTAAAGAAACACTAGTGTTATCTAAAGTCCAATTATAGCAAACCAAACTAGGCAAAAATTATAGGATGAACTAGTCCAACTTTATGGTAAGCTTAACAACCCCATGTGATTTGTTGATTTTGAGTAACTTGGCTAGTTCCATGTTCATGAGACTAAATACTTGATGGTCAAGTAATAAAAAGACTGAGTAGAAGAAAGAAAATTCAACATGGAATGCATCTTAATCAAATGCAAAGTCACATGGATTGGAAAAGACCATTGTAATGTTGCAAGATGAGAATAAAGACATGTTAGTAGAAAACTAAAGATGGACTCAAGTGGAAAAAGAAAAGAAACAAATGAAAGCAAGCTTAAGCCATCACTAGGAACAATAGGTTAAGGTAAATTTGAAGATAAAGTTAGCTAGGGAGAACCATAACCTATCCATGGAAGAGGTTTGGGTGATTTAGTAGAGGTTCATGATCGAAATTGAAGTCTAGAAAAATGAAGCTACAAGATAAGAGATTTTCAAGAAGTAATACTAGTAAGGATTCCACATCAACATTTCAAAATTTCCTTAGAAACCCAAGATTAAAAAGTTAAAAGAAATAAGCATAAGTAAGAAAAGAAACCTCCTTTATTTCATGCTAAAATTCAAAGTACAATGTTGGAACAACAACCTTAAGGATTTAGACCAAAACCCATAATAATATCTCATTCTCACAACTTCTAAAGATCATAATTGCTCAAGGTAAGTATACAAAATAATGGCCCCATACGAAAGAGAATCTCCCACTCCTATAGAGCTCTCTCACACTTCCATGATAAGAAAAAATGTAGGGCATTGACATTAGATACCTTCTCTAGCTTGTATAACCTCATGGTAATCTTTGGGATTTCTTTTCATACATGTATCATCATTAAAATTTAAATTTTTGTACATTATGAGCTATTGTGACTAGCACAAGCTAGTAATCTCAACCTATGTTCATACTATAACTAGAGTTAAAAATTTTAAGGACATTGATATTTTAGCTTCTAATTATGATCAAATTGCAACTCTGATCTTCCTAGTAGTTCTCCCTTGTAAGTATATTACGATTTGTAGTTCCCTACACTAGTAAACCATTTGAGACTTCCAAAAAGTGAATTTTCTTCAATTGCTAGTTGGTAGTACTACTATGAGCCAATAATATGAGACTATGAGTTGCTGCGACTAGCATGAGCTTGTAGTCTCTAGATTGTGAGTGACTATAAGTTACAATCCTTGGTAGTAGCCTATCAAAAATATAAAATTCATTCAAAAGACATCTATATTGTTCCAAATTAATGCCATGGATTCCTAATGACCTCTAAATAGACTGAGGATACAATTTACATCAAAGAGATAAGTTGATTTCCTCATCAACTATAAAGATTAGGTCAACCTATAGAAAGAAATTAATGAAAAAGAGATCAAAATGATAAAAAATCCAACTACATGCCACATTGTAGCAATCATCACATAATGTCTAGAAGAGCGTCATTAATGAAATCAATGTAATTATAACAACCCATATTTTAGTAAAATTTGCAAAATGGTTGAGGACGGTTAATAATATTAATATTAATTTTTCATATATGCATAATTAATTTTTCTTAGCATATGCTAAATTTTTATTACTTATGTTTACTTACTTTTACCATTATGCATGATTAATGATTTTTACCTATTACTAGTGTGCATTTATTAGGGTGAATGAGTTATGGTAGGTTCTCATGAAGGCTATGGCATGGGCGTGGTATGGCTATGATGGCAGGACATGTGATTTATCCATGTAATTTGTAATTTTAATTATAACTTGGTTATTGCTTAGATTAAATGGAATAATGATAGATGAGTCACATAAATATTGGAGATAGATGAGATATGGTAGCTAGATCACATGCATTGTGGGTAGATGGAGTAGGGAAAAAGCCTTTATGTACCATCCACTCGCTTAACCCAAAGCATTCTTAGTTTCTTAGCTCTTGGGCATGCACGTTGCTAGGTTGGAGAAGTGTGAAGACCTTGCTAGTCTAGGGAACACATGGGAACACTCAAGTAACAAAAGATAGAAACATCTAGGTTAGTAATCTCGGCCCCCTTTTCACGGTTGTTTTAGTTCACTAGGTTTTGCAAAGATTAGGATTGGGTTTTATTTTAATTGATGTAAAATCTTGTAAATCTAGCATATTTGGGGATGGGCATTATTTCCATATTCTAAATATGAATTTTAATTAATAGATTTATTAATTTCTTTCTTATTTATAGTACTTCCTATGAACTTTTCCTTTTGAGGGTTTAGGATGATTTGAATAGGTCTTGGTAAAATGTCCATATCTCTTCCTATATTTCAAATCTGGTTACTATCTACCAATTTTTGGGTTTCTTAAGGAATTATCTACAAATTTCATGAGAAATTAGATCATAAGTAATTTTATATGAGGTCCTACAAGTTTTTTTCCAATGTTATCCAAAATCACATCAATTTCATAAGGGTTTATAGTTAAGGATATATTTATGGATTTAGTGTGACTTTGATTTTAAAATTTTACTATGATACTTAAAACATATATAGCATACAAATCTAAGTAGAAGCACTAGAAATTAGCATGTGTAATTAGAGTTATAATTTAATATATGGTAGTTGTTTGAATTTGTCTAAATTTAAGGAGAAATATATTATAGAGATTCATCTATTAATAATGCCTTATCTATAGCTTGATTTCTTTTGAAATTCTTATGAGGATTAAATGTGGATGTTAGGTTTTAGTCAAAAGTGGAAGAAGTTAAAAAGATGATCAGCTGATAGAGTTATATGAGATTTACTATCAATCACTCATTTTTCCTTTGTTTCTGATTACCTATAATGTTGGACTGATATCTTTTGCTATGAATATGTGATTTTTAAAATAATTTTACATTAAATAAGTATGGATATTAACTTTCATTTGAATCATTAAAAGAAAATTTGTATGGATGTGTGAGTTATGGCTGTCTTATTTTTGTTTGTTCATTTTGCCTATTATCTTGTTTGAGATGTTGAATTCTAGTGTTGTTGGGAGATCTGTATCATTTTCTAATTTTGATCCTTGGCATTGCTATATTTATTTTGAAGTTGATGTTGGATATTACCCATTACAACTAGTTGAAGGGATATGACTTTTAATTGATTATGAAGCTTTGCACATTTGGGACTTGTATTTTGTTTAGTTTAGTCTTGTGTTTAGGTTTTGAAATCTTGGAGAATTTGGATCTGTTAAATTGGATTTTGTTGGATTCTTGGACCATTATTTTTGTTGGAAGATGCTAGATTGTTGATCTTGGAATTGTTGTAGAACATGTTAGATTTTGGGATTTTTGATGACATGTTGAATTGATGGTCCTTTTGTTGGCTTATGTAAAACATGATGTTGAGTCCCTCCACCATCAATGTCACTTTTCCATCTTTTGATGATTGTAAGATGGCTCGATGATGCCATGGCTTGGTTGTTTACTATATGTTTGGATGATGGAGCTAGCATTGAGTTTTTGACTGGTTGGAAATGAGGCTCCCTAGAAATGATTTTTTGATTGATCCCCATTATGAGTGCATCAGTGTGGCTTTTGTTGTAGGACTCATTTACTAGGAGAAGATGATCCATAACTCATTGATCTTTTTTCATATCTCTAGAATTCTAGAGGTGGGTATCTGCAAGAACACCTCTAGCACTATTATGTTTGGGAACCTTGGTGAGGAATCCACAGGGATCACCTTGGTTCGAATCTTGGTGGGGATCCATAGGAATCACATTGATTCATTGAGACTAATAATAAATCCATGCACATGGTAATTTGTTATTTTGTTGGAAACTTTAATTTGGAAATTTGAAAGTACTCATGAACACTTAATACACATTAACACTGAGTGTGATGCATGCTAGCCTCCTTATCTACTTGGTTGATCGATAGAGTGGACAGTTGTTGGTTTTGGACCATTGTGAGGGTCAAATGAATTGATTCCATTCTTGATGGATGTTTGTGATGGTTGTGTGTTTTGATATTTCTTGAATTGATAGATGTATGACATTGGATTTTTGGCATGTTTGTTATGGATGATCTTGGATGATGTAGTGGTTGTATGATTGGATTGCTTTGTTTTGATTGTTTTGTAGGTTGCCATGCCCTACCTAGCCTCCATGAGACTTGTCCATGATTTGGATGGAAGATGGTGCCAAGGTTACTCACTCAATGGTAGCTAATATTTTTGTTTATTCTATAGGTAATTTGGGTTAGAAAGAGCATGGAGTACATGTGGTATCAAGGAGATGCTTATGTTATTCATAAGTATATGTATATTAATTTGATTCATGTTTTTGATATTTTATAGTAGACTTGTATAGATTATAAATGATGTAGTGACAATGAGAACTTATCATATTTCTTTATGTAAGATGTTTCATATGAGATCATTATGGAATTTATGATGTCATTAATGTAAGATTTCTTTTAGTGGATCCTTATAACTTAATTCTTTATTACTTGTATATATATATTCATCTTAATATTAAAGGATATAGTTTGTTCCCATTATCTTGTCATTTAATCACTTTTCCCCCTTGGTCATGGCTTAACCATACTTCCTTTCACTGCATTAGAATGAATTGATTTCATTATTCTATCATGACCAACCTTTGTTTTCTATTCTTTTCCCATGTAATGCTCTTCATTCTAAGGATACAAAGAAGGGTGTTACAGTAATGAACTAAGCAAAATCAAAATGAATGAAAGAGTTGTAGATTGAGAAAATGTAGTAAAGCTGCCTAACCTTTATTACACCAATCTCATCATTTTGACAACTAGTAGGCCTAGAGAAGTAGGTTACCACCATGTTTGTGTTTTGGAAATGTGACTTCAAACTCCATGACTAGGCTAAGTAGAAACTATAATCAACAAGTGTGGAGTCAGTGGTTCTCATAGCATAATACATTGGTCAAAGAGATTTTGCAAAAGACTTGATAAAAAGAATGACAAACTACTAAGAGATCAAGAAATGATTATAAGTGTTCAAGGTTGAGCTTATCACTTTTTCCACCTCATTCGTGCAAAGCTAATAAAATATTTTTCAAACTACTATATTTGTGGAATGTCTTAATGACTAATAACTTGGCCAAGCTTGTTTGGATTGTAGAGGATCCATGAATCAATGATGAGAAATTCATAATGCTCTTGTAATATTGCCACATGAAGGGAGAAATGCCAACCAAATCATTGCAAAAGCCACCAAGACATAAGGAGTGATCACAATAAGACACAACCTTAAGACTCTTTAATGGTAATTTTAAAGATTCCTACATATTCTAAACTTATTTTATACTTGTTTAAATTTTTTTCAATCCTTTGTAATAACTTGAAAAAAAATTTGTAATACAACACTTAGTCATCTAATTAGTTATTCTATCTATTTCTTTGTCAGTATCACTCCACAGTTTTGTAATAAATTTTATCCTAATTTTGTTTAACTTGAGCACACATTTTTATTGAGTCAAAAGGGTATGATGAATAGTTAATTTGTTGACTATGATACCACGAATCATAATGGTTAGTTATGCCTATAAATACGACCCACATACTACATATATGACATCATAAATGTAGTAGGTAGCCAAGCTCTTGCAATTTCATTTCTCAATTCTTAGTAGCAGTCATCAAGTGCTTGTAGTATGATTGTGAATTGATCATTGAGAATCTTCATTCAAGTGGAATGTACCTTAACACATTTCATGAGCAAAAATAAAGATTGAGATTGATTTCATATCATGGCACCACTCTAACTTAGATTAGATTTCCTTTCCAGTATTTATTCTTTGATGTTTATTTACTACTTTCCTCACATAGCATTTACAATTTTATGCATATTAAATCATAGTGGAATGAATGTGATCAACTTTGAACATAAACAAGTAATTTCTTAGTAATCCCAAAAACATTAGTAGTTGGTTCATCCAATAGCATAGTGTTTGGTATTCTCAATAGTGGGTATGTGAGTTCAAGGTGTGTATGATAAGTTGTAAATGGCCACTTATCATCCTAGACTAGCATAGAATTTATTTTATTGCTTACTAGGTTAATTGAATACTTTTTCTATTTCTAATTACTTTAATCAATGGTCAAACAACATCACAATTGTACATCTCACATTAAACTAAACCATACACAATTGAGCCACTACTAGTCCAAGTGGAAAAACAATAGTCTACAATTATCTACCAACTTCCTAAGAAATAACAATAGTACCATCCACAGATTATGACATGGTTTACCACAATTTTTGTAGATTGTATAATGGAATGTTGGACATTCTCACCATCCATCACTTGGTTTTTCATGAGTTACAAAAATTCTCAAGGTTGCTATCCACCACAAATATTTTTACCAATGTTTCCTCAAGGCCATTACCTTGAAGTATAAATCTCATGCATATTCTCAATATATTGTAATTTAAAGCATTCAAAAATTGACTCTCAGGCAATGTACACGAGTTCTCACCTTCATCACAACTATATAAGATTCTTATTGCTAATTCTTCCTAGGAGACACTCTTAATTTCAAAAGTTACTCATCATCCTACTCTAATCCATGTTAAGTTTTCAATAGGTTTGATGTAGTAACCTTGGGACAAGAAAAATGGAATTTGTGATCACACTATGCATCCATATCCAAATTTTGGAGGTTATTTAAGTCATGTGAAATGATGTGTCTCTGAGTTAATCTACTATAATAAAACATAACATGATAGAAAAAATTAACAATGTTATTAATGAATTTATTCATGAGTTAATGAAGACATTGATTACTTCTTTACTATGGTGGTGGTAGCATTGTCACAATGATAGCAAAATAATAATAACATTGAATACAATGAGAATGAGATTGAAAAAACAAAAAAAAATGAAACAAAAAGTTTAAATATCTTTAATATTGACAACCTTCAAACTTATTCTTCTTAAGTGATTTCTAGCTTTTAGTACTGACAATAAACCTTTGGCTATTTATTTCTCTAATAGAATTCACAAATTAGTTAAAGAAAAATTGCTATATCTTGATCAATTCTTTTTCTTCTAGCAAGTAAAAGCATTGTATTAAAACATCAATTAACATGTTTATATTCTTTGTTAAAACCAAGATTTGTTTCAACATGTTTATTGGAATTGCAATTTAACTTCAAAAATATATATGTTGCCTTTTTGTTTATTTGATATTAGACTCCTAGTATTTCTCTAGGTTTTATTTTGCTCCAAGATATAATTGTTAATTTGAAAAAGAAGATGGTATATTATATTAATGAAAGCTTGTATTTTATATAGAGGTATCATTATCAGGCCCAGTACAATAACAAATATTTTTCTAATTTCAAAAATAGCATGAAAGCTTCAAATACTTCATTAATTACTCTTCAATAGGAAGCTTCGAATGGCCTTTTAACAATTGATTTATAAAAATGGCTTTGAAAGAAATTAGTTAATCTACTATTTTTTTTGATATTATTGACACGAAAGGACTCTTTTAACTAAAAAACATTCTAGAGGATGCATTTACTTATTTTTTAAATTTACTATTAGATACTATTAAAGTGTTTCCTTTAGATATGATTAAAAAACTTTATGTTAAAGAAGAAAACAGTGAATGTAAAGGGTTACAAGGAAATGATAGTAACTTTTGATGCAACAAAATATTGTTCCTGATTAAACCTTTAGTGGAGATGTTCTACAAAAGAAATACCCTTGTACAGTTGCAACTAAAAGAGCAAATGAATTATTTTTTTTAATTTAAAAAAAATTGATTAACAAAACATGGCTAAAGGACTCTATTTGGTCAAGGAAATCAAAAATAGACTTATTACTCATCTAAGAATCGAGTTGAGCAATTCATGTTTAATCCTCTTGTCCAAATGTTAAAAATATACACACACATATATATACTAGTTTATATTAACTATCTCATCATGGAATTTATTTCTAGAATGTCAAAATAATATGCTTTTAAAAAATGACAAAGTTCATAAACATACATAACAACTTTGTCACCTAAAGCTACCAAAATAATTTAACCAAAATTCATCTTGGTGTCTTTTATCTTATTTATGATAAGTTCACTATTAAGAGAGACAAGGATTTGAAACTAGAATTATATCATATAAATTAAGAAGCACCACTTGGAGTGATGGTAAGGTACTTGTCTCTCAAGTTGTAAGACCTAGGTTTGAGCTTGGGCATAGCCACTCAAGAGGTTAGGCTTTTGCTCATCCACCACCCCTCTCAGACCCTGCCTTGGTAGAATGAGCATTGATCCTCTAGTAGATAATTCTTTATATCACATGAATTTAATAATTTCTTAATATGAGCTATATTATAACAAATACAAAAATTAACAAAATCTCCATAATGTTATAAGCCTTTGATGAAATTTGATAAAATTAAAAAAAATAAACAACAAATCCTAGAAGGTTATAGAAGCTAGCATTATAGAACAAAATTAAAATCATAGCTTTTTATTTGCATGGATGTGAAATGCTCACAATATCTAGGAGATTATTTACTGCTACATATATCTAATAATGTTGGTAGAAAAACTCATAAATTAAGTTATGATGAAAAATATGGTCTCAATTCAAAATGGATCATTATACAATTTTCCTGGAACTTCCTTTCAAAAAGAAGCACCTTCTCAGTAGAGTTCTTGTATGTTTTTCTGGAGGGCGAGTAAAATCATCTACCACATAAGCTACCTAAAACAATAGTATAAAGCATTATAAATTAAAAGCAAAGAGATTAACCTTACAGGGTAGACCTATCATGTAGCAATAAAATCAAATACAATAAATTTCAAAAAATTATGACTCTAAAGCATGCTAATGAGAAGTGAAACAACCAAAGGAATTTTTATCTTTACTTAGACCCTTTTGGATCTATTTGACCATACTATAATGTAGGGTTCTACCATAGAATTGAACCTATGATTGAGGATTTCCATGTCAAATCTCTTGTTACTAAGCTAACATCTCATTGTTTATATGGCATGATAAAAGTCCTTTTTTAAAATTTTCTATGTCTAAGTTGTATTGAATTTATTTTTCATTTTGTTCTATCATGGCTTTTTCTTTTAATACAAAGTTTATCTACTTTTTCTAATTCTAATTCTTTGAGTTTCTTTCATAATTCCATTCCTTACTGCAAACTATACACACTTGCATGTTTTTTAAAAAGAATCTGTTCCAAGGACCTCTCTATAATCACAGTGATCTTTGTTACATTTGGCTAAAAGGAGAGTGTTGTAAACCAAAACAAGTGAAACAAAGGCACATCCTAAGATATATAGTTCAATTACAACTTTATATAACTTAGCATTGCCCATTGGAATCAAACCCATGACTTAGATCTTCCAAATCAAATGCCTTACCACTAGGCTAACACATCATTATTACATTTGGCTAAAAGACATAAGAATCATTAAAAGCATCAATTGCATTTTCCTTCAAAGGACCTGCGGACCTAAGTCACTTAGTATTTTCAATTAGCATAAGTTTTTGCAAATTTTGCTGCAAAGTTCCATGTTTCATATTTTAGAATCAAGTCAAGAAATTTAGCAAAGAGACATAAGAGACATGACTAAAATTAGCTACATCCCTTTTAAAGGAAGAATAAGAAATTACTATCTTTATTAACAAATGTTCATCCAACTTTTGATGTAAGTTTTATGCCTCTTAATTTTTCAGTTAACAGAAGAAATTAAAATCTTTTGTGCTTTGCGATGCCATTGAAAGGATGCACTTTTTGTTCTAGATTTGACATGAAATCAAGCTCAAAGAATCAATGGAATTAGATCACCCTCTACTTGCTAATCATTATGCAAATCTTACTAACCAATTTTTACTACACATGTAGTTTCCTCTTTCATGAGTTGATACATGGTACCTCTTTTACAACTTTTATAATGATATCAACTATAGCAACAACCTTCTGAATTCATCCTCATGTTGTAAGATGTTTCACTGCAGTACAAATGTGTGTTTTGTAATTGAAACTGTACTTTTACTATGAAATAGCGCAACTATCACTGAATTTTAATTTTGATCTTTGTATAACTCATACTATAACAAACCACTTTTTTTCCTTGGGTTTTGGTCTCGATAATTGTGGAAGTGTGTGTTTGCATGCTTTATTGTGAGGTTGTGCTTGGTTTGGTGGTAACATTTAGATTGTCATATGTATGATTGATTGTAACATTAATAAATTTTGATATTGCATTAGCTTTCATCTACAATGCCAAGTACTATATTTTTAGATATTTTGTAAAGAATGCTTGTTGGGTATTTTATAAAAAAAATGCTTAAATATGCATGTTAAGATGGTTTTTAAAACATTGTGGATATGCAAAGAGTTTCTAGTTTATTTTTTCAATCATAGAAAATGCTTTCCATAAAGCAAATCTACAAATACCATTTTTAAGTTGTAATCAATTCGCATAGTTTCCAAACAAAATTCAAAATCAACTCTTTCATAAAGTAGATAGTAAGATATAGTTATATACCCATAAAAGGTGGAAAATTGATTTGTGCAAGCCACCATCACTCTCATTGCCATCATCTGATGCATCCTCCTCTACTAGTAAAGATAAGCCACAATGAAGAGCATTTCGAATTTTATAGCAAAGCAGTATCTTTCCTGTGAATAAATCAACAAACATGCAGCCATTTGACACATATTGTTAGAAATGAGAATAATGTAAAATATTTTTAGTTAACCTATAAAACCATTTAGAATTCTAAATTTACATAGATTCAATAGGTAAAATAAAAATTCCATGCTAAATCTCCAAAAACATTTTATTTGTTTTTGAAAAAAGAGTTGCCTATTTGTGAATTAAATTGAAGTTAGCCTTTCAAAACTCCTAGAAAAAATCAATGTATCAATGCATTGTTAACATTTTAAGTTACATGTTAAATCTATGGCATCCTTTAAGACTACACACCCATGCAAATACAAGGAACCCATAGCTCTCCCATGTGTAGCATTAAAGGTCAACATGGATAAGACCTGAAGTTAACAATATAAGATAGTACCTAGATATCGCTTTGTATGCATTTTATGCATATTGATTTCAACATCTCCCATGCTTTGGATGGGGCTATGATTAATTAGTTTACCCACTAAGATATAGTTTTTTGAAGTCATTACTTCATATGAAATAAATTACATGATACATAGGTGTGCTTTCAACGAGAGGTATTCAGTCTCCATTACTATGATTAGTCTAGCTCCCTCCGCATCAAATATTATGACAGAAAATTTGATGAAGGTGAGGCTGCTTACAATTACTGTAATATTAAGCAGGATAATTTAATTGAAAAATTGCTCAGCAGCGCACCCATTCCACTCAAAATGCGGTTTGTATGCTGTAATATTAAAAACATTAATATATTACGGATTAAAGAAACATTGTAAAGTAAATTGTATGATGCTCAACGGTTGTCAACATTCACTGCCTTCCTGCCATATCTGCCGTTCAATTAGCATTTGAACCGAATGTTCTAAAAAATACAAGGGCAACTGCCCATGCATGGCAGTCCTTCCTCTGGCACCTGCCCTTCATATCCAGAAGCGGCCATGCAAAAATAGAAGTAACGGTCGAAACAGCTAAATTATCAATATCAAATCTCTGACCACTGCCTTGGAAACTTGACTTGCGAAAAGCGCCATGCATGTCTGGGTCTCCATTTAGACCAAAACTCATGCTTCAGCAGCCTTGGACGCCATTGTCTAGTGCAGCAACCACCGGCAATCAAGGAGAAAACGGCACAGTAACAGAGATTCACGCTATCTCAACAATAGTATGCAAGAGACATGCCAGAGACATGCCAGAAAGAAGCTATTCCTGCAGGTTTTTCCAGCTCAGGCTACTGCTGAATCCTCGGGAATTATCAAGGTGGCCATTTATGGTTTCAGGAGGATTGGGAGAAACTTTCTGCGTGGCTAGCATGGCCGCAAGGATTCTCCACCGGATGTTATTGCAGTGAACGACAGTGAAGGCGCCAAGAATGCATCTCATCTGCTGAAAGATGACTCTATGCTGGGCATATTCAAGGTGGAAGTAAAGACTGTTGATAATGAAACCATTAGCACGGCTTGATGTGGTTGTGTGGTCCATTCTGGACCCGCGTTGGCCTCGAATGGTAGCTGCACGCTGAGTGCTGCATGGACCTTTATTTTGTTGTCTTTTTTTCTTTCCATTACTCCCCACGATAATAGTTGAGGAAATGAAAATATAGAGGAATATAATAGAGATCCTTCCAATAGCAAGAGGGAGGTCTGATTTTGTGACAATGAGGAGAAATTATCACTTCTTACCAATTCAAAAATTTACCTTTAAAATTTTGGCTAAAGTAGATCAATTATGGGACTCAATGGATAGCAAATTAAAATTGCTGAAGAGTCCAAAGAATAAAGTAGTAATCGTGACCGCAAGAGGCGAAAGAAAGGAAGCTGAACATGCTAATCAAAGGGGTAAGTTTAAGATTGTTGTAGTAAAAGAAGTTGTGAAAACTAAATCAAATGATGATGGTGGCTGTGATATATGCCAATATGAATATCCTAAGGGATGTTAGCCCATTGTGTCACACTTGCAAGAGTTTGGAGTGTATATTTTGAATCCACAACTAGCAAAATGACAAACACCTAGAAGATTGCCTTATCCTCAAGGCAATCTCAAGCAATTCCATGAGCAACAACAATATTATTATTATCCAAGTAGAACTCCACCACAACCGTATAAGCAATATCAATAGTGGTAGCAACCACAATCATGGGCACTACCACTGCCAAGGTAGTAGTACCCTTACAGACAACTAGATCCATATGGGTATTACATTTAGTCGATGTGATCCTTCTAATCACATTTTTTCTTTCCAAAATCATTACTATCCTTCTAAATATTATAGAGCTCATTCTCCACATTCCAAAAGGGATCCCACATTTCATCCTTATCCTCCTCTTATTCTAGCACTTGTTCCTCCATCCTCAACACAGCTACCACCTACTCCATCCATGCAGGGTAAACTTCTAGCCTATCCACAGCAATGCAATGCTACCAAGGCTATCAATCTAAAACTGGTTAGTCAACTACATGGTTTAGAACCTCATTCTTGTAAAAGATCATTTTTCCAAGCCAATAGCCCTACTAAGTCCTTCAAGGCTTAGGTGGTTGGTCTCCCTACTCCTACTTCATCCTCTACAAACCGTTACATCAAAAACCCTTCAAACCAAATGTTGTCCAAAATCCATACTATTATGCTTACTTATGCCATATCTGATTGGATCTAGGCTGGCAACCTTTCCAGGAAATTAGCTAATCCTAAAAGTCCTTTTATCTATTTACAAATTACTAGGAATAAATCATGTAAAGCTCTTCTTGATTCAGATTTTAGTGTTAACTTGATTTCTCATAAAATATATATTGTTTGGAACCTACTACCTCTGAAGAAGAAAAATAATTAATTAGAATTGGTAGACCAATCCATTACTATTCCATTGGGACTGGTAGAAGACATTGTAACCATTGTCTGTGAGTGGTCTTATCCTATTGATTACCTAGTAATCAAAGTTGAAAATTGGAAGGGACATTTCCCAACCATTATGGGAAAGGCATGGCTAAGCACTATTGATATGAGAATGGACATCAGAGATCTTTCCTTGGAGATATCTAATAAAGATGCATTTGGAAAGATTAAAAAGAAATGAGTTCCATGCATCACATACAATGATACATGATGCAATTAAGTGTAAAAACTCTAGTTTGTGAAACAAGCATCTATTTTCACATGCCAGAAGTGCGCACCTGAAGCAGATATTCAAAGATGTATGTACATAGTAGCCACAAAACAAGAGGGTACCTAGTGGTTGACAGTTGATTTTGAAAGCAACACAATGTGCATAGAACCTACTGAGAGCTTGACATGTGCTTATGTCGTAGGCATGGATGAACTAAAGCAAGTTCATCACCAACTCTATGATAATGAAAATAAGGATACCAATTAAGGAGAGTTGGAGATCTCTGAGAATTTAAAACAAGAGCCCCTAGAGTTGAAAACTCTACCTATCGGTATGGAATATGCATTCTTGAAAAATGGAAAGCTAGTAATAATTAATGCAAATATTTCTCTTGAATAGAAATAGATGCTACTAAATTTGGTCAACAAATGGCCAATAGCCTTTGCCTAGTCATATTCTAAACTCACTAGAATTGATTCACAAATATGCCAACACCACATTTATACTGATCCAACCATGAAGCCAACAAGGAAACCACAATGCCAGTTGAACCCAAAATTTAAGCAAATCATCAAGAAGGAGATTAAGCAACTCCTCGAGGTAGGGTTCATCCACCCCATTGCAAATAGTGAGCGGATCAGCCCACTCATGATAGTGCCAAAAAAGGTGGTAAATGATGGGTTTGTATCGACTTTAGGCTCTTAAACATGCTAATATTCAAAGATCATTTCCATTGTCATTTGTTGATCAAGTGTTGGACACCATTTCTGGGCCTTACCATATAGTTTTCTAAATGGTTATAGTGGTTATAACCAAATACAGATTACAAAAGAGGATTAGGCCAAAATAACATTCATGAATCCATTGGGGACTTTCACATATCACAAGATGCCTTTTGATATATGCAATGCTCCTACCACCTTCCAACACTTGGTCTTAAGCATATTTCAACAACAAATCAGTAGTGGAGTGGAAGTCTTTATGGATGACTTCTCCACTTATGTTGCTACATTTGAGCAAGCCTTGGACTACCTTGAGAAAGTAATTAAAAATTGTGTGAAAACAAACTTACAACTCAATTGGAAAAAGCACCATCTCATGGTCCAAGAAGGCATTGTATTGGAGCACAAAATTTCATAAGAAGGGATCAAAGTAGACCCCAAAAAGATAAGGGTCATCCAAGGAATCACTCGTTAACCAGAAACTATAAAATATGTTTGATCATTCCTTAGACACATTGATTACTACCAGTGATTTATAGAAAATTTCTCTAAGATCGCAAAATCATTGGTCGAGATGACAAAGAAGGATGCTTCATTTGTTTAGACCAAGAAGTGTGAACATGCATTTTAACAATTGAAGGGAAAACTTATAGAAAATCCAATTCTACAAGCACCAGATTGGTTCAAACCATTTTATATCATGATGAATAGATCTAACAATAACTTGGGAGCTGTGCTTACATAGTTGGATGACCAAAAATGTCCATATTATATCAATTGTACAAGCCAAAGCATTGTGGGTGTGCAACTTAATTACACTACCATAGAGAAAGAATTGATGGCAGTGGTGTATGCTCAAAAAATATTTAGGCACTATGTGCTTAGATATAAAGTGCTTGTGCATACTAATCATAATTCCATTTGTTTCTTAATGAACAAGCCAATGGTAAACCCCATGTTATATGGTGGCTTGTGATATTGTAAGAATTCAATCTCACAATGATAAATCAAAAGGAAATTGAGAATGTGGTCATTGACCATCTCTCTCAATTACCATGGGATGGCAAAGAGGAGGAGAGCTCACTCTCTGACCAATTCCTAGATAAACTCCTCTTTGCCAGTGCAATTAATGAATAGATACCCATAGAATTCAATTGGTATGATGGCACCCTCACTTACCTTCACACTCAGGAGATGCCACAAGATCTAGACTACAGAATAAAACAATAGTTTCTACATTATACTAAGTACTTCATGAAAATTAATGGACACCTTTATAAGGTGTGCACTGATGGCCTAGTTCATTAGTATGTCCCTAATGTAAATCAGTTGTGTGTTCTCCAGGATGCTCATGAAGGCCCTTGTAGAGGACACTATGAAGGGAGATGCACAACCATAAAAATCCTAATGGTAGGATACTATCGGCCCACAATCTTCAAGGATTCCCACCAATTTGTCTAATTCTATAAGAGCTATTAATGAGATGATGGGATGATCGCATGAATGAAGGATCCATAATAGTGGGCTTAGCCACTAGAACCCTTTGACATATGGAGCATAGATTTCATGGATCCCATCACACCCATGTTCAATAGAAAGGCCTATATTATCATAGTTGTTGACTACTATATAAAATGGGCTAAAGTAGTCGCTATTATTGATTACACATCATCCACTGCTACTTGATTTGTACAATAGCATATTGTAAACAAGTTTGGGGTACCACATGCACAAATTTCTAACAATGAAACATACTACATAGGCATCACTTTTTGAAACTCATGCAACACTTAGGGGTTGAACATAAATTAACAACACCCTATCATCCCCAAGACAATGGTCAAGCAAAGGTTACTAACAGGAAGATCACAAAGATTTTAATAATTATTAGCAAATATAAAAGAGATTGGAGCACGAAACTCAGTGATTCACTTTGGGCCTACCACTCAACATGGAAACTCCCTATTGGCTACTCTCCCTATGAGTTGGTGTATAAAAAACTTCCAATACTCCTAATTCAATTTGAGCTCCGTACACTCTCAATAGCCTATGACCTGAACCTTGATCTAAGTCTAGCACAAAAAGAAAGATTGATCAACCTTAATTTACTAGACAAAAATTAATTAGTGGACCTATCTTTGAATGAAGTGCACAAGGCATTCAACAAACAATGACATGATGTAAAAATTAGAAGGATCAAACTTCAACTTGGAGATAAGGTTCTCTATTGGAATCCCATACATGTTCCTCAAAAAACTAAATTCCAAACATTGTGGTATGGGCCTTATATAAGCAATGAAACCTTTCCTTCTAGGACCATGATCATATACAAACTTGAAAGCATAAACAAGATGTAGTTGGTCAACATCCAACAGGTAAAGCCTTTCCACAAGCCCAAGCAAGCCAGTGTAGCAAATACCTATGCAAATGGATAACCACACTCAATTTTTCATATCTCCTCCTTCCAACTCAATCATAGGGGAGATGGCCATTCATGCTAATCATATACGTGGTTCCTCAGTTTTTCTATTTTTTTGTTTTACACTTTTTTTATTTTTGCAAATTATTTATTTTACATTAACTTTAAAAATTTTCTTATTTTATATCATTTTTTATTTTACACTATCATTAGTACATTTAAATTTTTCTTAAATATTTTACACTTTATTATATATTTTACTTTATTTTAGTATGATTTTCTAATTTCTGTTAATAAACATGCTTTGTGCCAATAGGACACAGTGGTGTTGTAGCTATCGCTAATGGTGGTTTGTGCTTAATGTTTTTATTTGGTAATGTCTAGTTTCTATTTTTAAATTTTTTTACTGATGACTAAGGCATGGTTTCTTTTTCATGGAATAGGCAATGAGTCCACAACATCCACCTACTCATAAAAATCTATGGTTTTTCTCATTTTGAAAATATGAAATCCCTTTTATTAAAAAGCTTTAATAAATTTATGACCTTTGTGGTTTTAAGAATTAGGATGAATCAAAGGTTTGCATAGGATGTGACTTCAAGGGAACTTAATACTCTTTGTACTTTCCTACTTACTTGGGTGCATGAGTGTTTTCATGGACTTCTTACTATTCCATGTCGACCATAAATAGGGAGTTAAATAAGTCTTTACATGGTGTGGTTCCCATCCAAAAAAGAAGAAGAAAAAATAAGAGAAGAAAGAAGAAAAGAAAAAAAATGGTGGGAATTTAAAGCACATTCCTTAGACAAATTAATGGACTATAAGCACTGGTTATGGGACTAGAAAGACATGTCACCCATAATTGAAGGTCCCTTATAATGAATGTCCTCTCTTACTTATTTCTTTTCTTTTCTTCTTGATGAGTGACGAGGTACCCCTACACTCAACCATACGAATACGAGCGCTTTCACGTGTGATCCGGTCGAACTCCGCACATGGACTAGTTGTGGCACCTAGACAGTTAGCCTTAGGTCGCAGTTCATTATCTTCCCACCTAGACTATTATTATATTTTTCACTTATGGTTTAGTCCAGAGTGAGGTGTATGATGGGTTTCTAATCTAATGCTACTCCTGAAGACGATGGAAAGTAATGTTTACTAATCTAGAAGAGAAAGGGAAAGAGAATCTAATCTAGCCTAAGTACAATGTTTACTAGTCAGTGTGTTGAGCACTAATAGTGTTGATTTGGGCCTTGGCCATATGGATTTTCTTTTCAAGGATCTGTTTATACATCCCCACCTAATCATGGAAGTGCTCCTTTAGCTTCTCATGTTGTGTAGCCTCGTTCTTCCATGCACCTATCTCAATTGCTGATTTTTTACAAATGGCACATACCTCCTCCATTGAGAGGGTTCAATTTTCTCTAGCTAAACGGCTTACGTCTCGATTGACCCAGATGAATTGTTCTTGTAATTGATGAAAGTGTTCATCGAGAACATTCTTTTTCTTTTCTACAATGTTCAACCGAAGGTTTTCTACAACCAGTTGCTTATTTTCTTCTTGTAAGGCCTTGAGTGCCTTAAGATGCGCATGAGTTTGCACCTGTGGTGCGAAGGCATCGCAAACAGCCTTCTCTCTTTCATCAGCTATCCTTTTATTCTCTATGACCAACTTGGTTAGTTGCTTCATTCTAAAATTTTCTAGTTGGTCTACGAGAACAAATTTCAGAGGGTCCTACTATGCTGCTTGTAAGGCCACGAGCTGCTCTTGTACTTTCTGCACTTTAGCTTCTACATGCTCGACCCTTACTTCTATTAAGACCAACTTCCCCTTTGTGGAAATGAGGTCTGATTGGATTGCTATAACATCCTAAGGGATGTCGAACAGGGATGTCATTACTTGCCCTATTCGAAGCAATCGATTAAGCAAATCCTCATGTTCTGTAGCAGTCATTGAGGTTCCAGCCAAAGTTTGAGCATCTTGTGCTCTTGAGAGATCTTCTGGTGGCACAACAGGTATGTTAAAGGATTCTTTGATGTGGTCATTGACCACTCCTGTGGCATTCTGGTGTTGCATAACCACCACAGTGGCCCCTTCACCAGTCTCTAACTGCACTTGGAAAGATGTTGTGTTTCCTGATATCTATTGTGAAAATCTACTTTCCCCTCCTTCTGTGTGAATGGAGACTTCACCCCTTGTGTGATCTAGTGAAACTATAGGCTGAATGGCATCATCAATGATGCAAAAGAGGTTTGCATCATCATGACTTTCCCAACTGATCGTCTTAGCGATGGCCCTAAGATGGCTCATCGATGGTCTGTAGTCTTGCGGTAGTGGTGGCTGATCCTGGCCTATGATGGGCCCTGCTTCTTGTTCTTGGTTGGGACCTGTGGCTGGAGGTTGACTGGGCCCTGCAAGTTGGGTTGCAGTTGGTCTAGCCATCTATTCTTCTTCTTGCTATGGTCCCAGCTCTTCACCAATGCTTTTTCTTGGAGTTGGCACCTTTAGCAATTCGGCATATGAAGCAGTCTGGGCTTTTCGGAGGACTTCATTGGTGTACCCCCGAATACCAGCACATCGGAAAATTTTTCTGATGAGACAAGGGAAAGGCAACGCCATCTTCCCTATCTTTCATTCTTTGAACTGCCTCAGGATCTCCGTCAAATATAGATGGGGCAAGTTAGCGCTAACCTTTCCCATCAACACTACACATCCTCTACCCACATACATTGATATTCTTTTTAGGCCTTTTGTGGGGAAGAGGTGATATGTTCCAATTTTGAAGTAAACTCTCTCTTCTGTCGTCAACTCACCAAATGCTTTATCTCTGTCATAAGCATTCTTCAACCAATCCTTTCACACATCAGGGTCTGAATGGGTGGATAACCGAGCAACCTTGGGCCTTGTGTTCGGAAGGTTCAACACTTTTGAAATGGCCTACACAGAGAAGTCAACTATCACACCACAGATATTAACAATGGTGCCTTTCCCATTATTGTGCCAAAACTAGTACGTCTCTCCTAGGTACTAAGAACCACTTTCAGAGAGGATAGGCCATAACGGAGACCCTTTGAGGTGATCCCTAACGGCATCAAGAGTGAACTCTATAAATGATTTAAAGTTCAACTCCATAATCATTGCAGTGAATGTGGACTTCTCATGGATGGCCTGAACACATTCTTGGGGCAACGTGAGCTATTTTCCTAGTTCAGGTGCTGCGACAGCTCCTCCTTTTGCCTACCCAGACTATCCAGTAGGAGGTTCGTGTTGATGAATGCTGAATGATTGCTCCTCCTATTCTGCATGTTGTTCTGCAAGACTTCGTCTTCCACCTCTCCGAGGTCATTTGCTTCCACCTTGGGTTGGACCTTCCTGTTGTCCACGTTTCAGGGCCATCTACAATCACATGGGTCAAGCGTTAGTAAGGTTATTTTTGAAGTTAATTTATACCTTACTACTTGCCTTCATTAATGATCTTATGTTATCACGTGTGATTGTGCCCGAAAGTTTGTAATAATGAGTCTTGTGACTTAGGTGGATTTCATTTTAGTTTCCCGGTATACCTAGGGGTTAAATGATTTTTAGGCATAATTATTCTAAGTGTTAGAGTTAATTACCCTAATTGATGTCCTTTAGGTGATGATAAATTTAAAAAATGTTAGGCACTTTTTGGCAAGTGTCCCTCCCCCAAAACTAAGCTGAACACTCTAGGTTCAAGTAGGTTCAAACGGAATTAAAATCGAAGTACCAGCAAGCAAGATAGAGTGAGAAAAGCAAGGGGTCGCTCAATCGCAAGTCGCAGAGAAAAAATTTAAAAACTCCCCCAGTGTGAATGACAAAATGATGCTAAGTGTTGCAGGGGGTCACCTATTTATAGGTTACGATGACGCGATATCGCGTACGATACGTCGTGTATGCAATATCACATGGGACGCGATATCGTGTACGTGATATCACATCCCTAGTGACATGGGACACCATGAAAATACCAGCTTTTTAAAGGTTTTTCTTGAAATTAATGTTAGAAATTGAGGACATTGGCTATGATCAAGATGTTCTAGGGCAATTTCATTAATTCAAAAGGCACCATTAATGATGACAATGTGAAACTTATCAATAAAACCTTGGGCGATTAAGAAAAAGGGAATGTAATGGTACATGGGAATGTGGAAATTTAGAGGGATAATAGTAGGGAAAGAGAATCATTTGAAAATTAAGCTGAGGGTAAGAAACTGTGTGTGTGAGCTATGTCATAAGTGAAGATTACAAAAAATTACACAAGTGGATCCTCCCCAAAGCAGGTTCCAACCTATAATGCCCTTGTGTAACCACACTTAGAGTGTCCGTGGGCATTAAAAGGGTTAAATGTAATTCGTACTAACTCCACAAAACACACACATGTAATTATCACTGGAATGAGATGAAAATTCTATGCTACATGGGTCATGAGCTACAATTATATGAATAGTGAGATGAGACGAACTAGAGAAAGGGATTGTAGAGATTGGGACATGAGGTAACTAACCCCGAGTACAATGAATCCTACGTGAAAAGCATGATTAATGTGTCATTAACCCATCATTCCAAGATCAAGTCCAAGTTTGTTCCTCTGATCAGTGACACCACATTGTTTCATCCCATGATGAGCAACTATGAGAGTACCAAAACAACAAGGCATTCGATCACTTGGCATTTTGTTCAAGGGAGGAGTGATTTTTGTTTTGTGGCACTTTTCTTTTTTTTTTCTCTCTTCCTTTGTTTTTTCTTTTTCACTTTATTGAATCCAAAGAAGACACCAACCTTCAGGCATGGGTGTATGTCTTTCCAATGGAACTCCCTAGAATAGCATTTGATTTTTGAGTGTCCTTTTTTGATTATTCTTACTCCCATATTTCATTAGATCTACAAGGATCTTAATATGACCACGTTGTATGATAACTTCCACAGATGTCACCAAAGAGAATCTGCAAGTCCCCTTGATCTCACACCCTATTCATTCCCTCTTGGTCCATCCCTTTTCATTCTAGGTACAATGAACACAAAATTAATTTTAAGTTTTAAGAAATTCAAGAATATCACTGCACCCCTGAATAGAACCTCTTATTGGTAGAGTGGATGAGTGGGTGTAATGGGCTCACTGTCGGAATAATTGATCTCTCAAAACTTAATAACATAGAGCACACCTCAACCAACAATCCACATGAGTGTTTTATTTGTAGATGAGATTACTTACAAAAAACATAAAAACATAAAAAAGAAAAAAAATAAAACAAGAAAGTTTAAAAATGAAAAACTGGAAAACAAAAAGTTGTAAAATCAAAGAAAAATAAAAATGGTTATTAATCCTAATGGTTATTAAAACTGGGATATTCCTCATAGCTAAACAGTTGAGGATGCCAAGGATTAATAATTGACAACAAGGGTCGTTGCATATTGGAAATATTAGAGCTTGGCCATACTTACCCCATTGGGTTTCAAACACTGGGTTATAGTAATTATAGTGGGGCAATTTGTACAATGTAGTGCCCAGATAGTGAGTTGATCCACTATGATGTTTGTGACCATTAGATGGTATGCAAGGATTGGGAAGATGCCNGCAAGGATTGGGATGATGCCTCCCATGGTTGTGTTCATTGGGCTGGATGTTTGTTGGAGTGTTAGATGGTGGCCTTGATGAAGTAACATAAGGCATCGTGTTCGAAGGTAAGGGTGCACCATAGTGTGGGACTTGTGTTGAGTTGGAGGATGTAGTGGCCTCTAAATTATGTTGTCCCTTCTTATGGTCGTGTTTAAAGAAGGGGCACTTTTGATGTTGCTAAGGTTTCTCATTACTGTTGGCAGTATTAACACAAGTAATGTTTGTCGATTGTTGCTGTGGTGCAGGTACCTTAGGAATAGTTGGTGGCAATGTGGAAGGAGGGAAAGGATGAAAATGTTGAAAGCTAGGAAGAGTATAAGGTGCACAAGGTGGTGGTTTTGTTGGAGGCATGGGTTGATAGTATTGTGGAGAATAGTATTATGGTGAGATAGAGTATGGTGGCCTAGTTGGGGAAACAAGATGTTGAACAAGATGAGCATTTGGATCTGGATGATATGAAAGGTGTCTCCAGTCTAGTGGTGGTCTCCCCCACGACTAGAATTGTTGCCACTATGATTAAACATAGTATCTCTGCATGAACTCTAGATGTAACATGTTTTCCCAATGCTCTTGTAAATGTAAAAATATTTGGCATTGGCCCTTGGGGTGATCGTATAGGCATATGTTGCATTCATATGTATGATTAGCAATTGAGCACTTATTTTCCTTATCCCTTTTTCTTATTGTCTAATGTTTTTTCCTATTTCTTCGATTTTCAAAACTCTATCTCCAATAATGTTGATAAATTCTCCACACTTTTGATACACCCATTCCAACATCTTATTGATCTTTACCTCAACTTCTTCTAATGTTTGTTGTATTGGCAAAGATGATTCTTTCTCCTTGTGATTGGTTGATTCCTCCTTTTTATGATCATGGACCTTTGTTAAGTTGAGATTTTGGTCCCATTGATGTTTTTCAACACTCTCCCATCTAACCATTTCTCCTTCTTCTTTTTCTACCCGCTTGATAAGCTCTTGGATTTGATGGGTTCATAGTTGGTACAGTTGACCTTGGCATACATTCCTAAGGTCTCTCTTGTTGCATCATGAAGCCCATCAATAATATGGTACATTAGCCTTCCCTCAGAAAACCCATGGCCTAGACAGTTGTTTAATAGTGCATAGTATCTTTTCAAGGCCATGTCCAAGGGTTCGTGTTGTGCTTGTTTCCATCCTTGGATTTGTTTCCTTAAGGTTGACACTCTTGCGTAGGTTTGATATTTTTCATTAAAGAATTCTACCATTGTTGACCAATGCCATATTGAATTTGGTTTTAATGATATATACCATACTTTTGCTTGTTCAACGAGTGTCATAGGAAAGATCTTAAGTTTTTGCCAACCGTTATCAATGTTGTTCCATGTATGGGCATCGTGGAAGGCTTGTAAATGTTGATGCGGATCTAGGTCATAGCATCCTAAAAATTTAGAAAATTTATTTAAATCGAGCCTGGGTAGATGGCTCTCTTTACGATGCCTACGTGAGATTCGAATAGCGTCTTGTATTTGTGTTAGGCTTGTCATGGCCAGTAGGGGTTCATCGTCATCAGGTAAGTTATGCTTTCATGCATTATGATGACATTGCCTTCATTCATGTTTATAAGAAACCCCTACTTTAGGTTGTGTACTCCAGTCTTCATCATCATACAGTTTGTTGGTTCTCCAATGAATTTCCTCACTAAGTGTGGCATTATTGTAATCTTGTAGAAGAGGCATTATTGTAAAGTTGTGTGTGAATTTATGTGTGACTTTTTATAATTTTTTCTTCTTCCTAACAGATATATCGTTAAGTCCTTACAACGACCTTGTATGATATAACTGATCTAGATAACTAGCACCATCCTCGGCAACGGTGCTAATGATGAGTGACGAGGTACCCCTACACTCAACCATATGAATACGAGC